>ML682046.1:6425239-6625155 GCA_007922195.1 Podocnemis expansa
ATAGATAGATAGATAGATAGATAGATAGATAGATAGATAGATAGATATTTGGGGAAAAAACCAGAAAATCTGAGAATGTTTCTATGCACCCTCCACTAAATAAAATAAAACAAAAATATATTTTAAAGAAAAAATTCAGAACTTTTTTTCTGGGAGAAACACCAAAAAAAACAAACAAACAAACAAACAAACAAAAAAAAACCCAGCAACTTATGATCAGCTCTAATACTCTGCAATTCCACTGACTGCAGCCAGGTTCACACTAGAGGAAGAATTTCATAGCAAAGCTGGGGATGACAAAAAGAGAAATAATCAAAGCATTCAGCGGAAACAAGAGCCTTACAACGCTGAAATCAACAGACACATTAAAGGTGTCAGTGCCAGACAGTGAGAGTCCAGTTCTGTCTTCGGTTACACCCATGAAGCTGTCCTGAAAGTGCAAGGGTGACAAGCGGAGTCCCCCTAAATCTTTCAAACAGTGGCATGAAATGCTGGCCACAAGAGTTCTGCTAATGAGAAAGGGATCTGTGTGCTCAATACAGTCTATATCAAAGTGGCTCATTTGCTTATGAATAACTGCTGGCTTCGCAAACTCAACCTGGAATCTGGAAAACGAACAGGATCTTTCTCTTTTGGCTCTTCCCTCACACCAGCAAGAAAGATCCTGTAATAGCGGTGCAAATGAAAATGCTGTTGTTAAAGCGTCATGCTAAGAAGTACCCAACTCGCTCTCCTGTTGCTATGTTAACTCCGTAGGGTTAACAGGAGTAAAAGCTTTCTTGTGTGGGAAAAGTGCACAGATGTGACTCAAAGACGTGTAGAGATCAGGAAGAGAGATTCTTACAGTCACTTTCCTAACTAAAATTGCTGGCTAGTTGTAGGGCTAAAGCGGAAGATTTTGCGATGGACAGGTAGCACGGTGCTTGCACCCATCCCTGTGAGCAACCTGACCGTGAACTGATGCTGGGCTTCATATTCAAGGCACCAGCTGGAGCAAGTCTCTTGTGTGGACTGGCAAGGGCCTAATATAAGGTGCTTTGCTATTTTGCAAGGCTTGACTGTGATGTACTTCTTTTACCTGTTCCTTTAAGCTATCTCAGCATTGGGCCTAAGCATGTGAAAGGGAAAGCAGGCTTGATCACTGCACCTTCTCCCAAAATGCTGTATGTTGGCATAGGAATTGGCGGGTTTCGTCGCAGAAGCTGGAACCAAGATGCCTCAGAAACCTCCTCGAGGTCATCCGCAGCCTTGTAAGGCATCCCTGGCTGCTGAAGGGATGTAAGCTCTAACCATTGTGTGTGTGCATGTGTATCTTTGCTGCTTGCTAGGGCTAAACACCTTAGCTTTAATAAACATTTTATATTTATCCAAGTGGTGGTGTAGACTGTCTGGTGAATCCTCGTGAACCTACTGCTTTGGGGTAACACTAGTTCTCCTATATCTTGTGCTTTAGAAGGGAGAAATTTCCCCTTAGTGCATCTGGAAAATTGGATACAAACACCCAATTACTCTTCAAGATAGATCATTATTTCCTTTCTTTAATGGGAATGTAGCAAGGGTGCTGGCTTAACAGCTGTGAAATCTGGACTTTCTTTGTCTCTCTATAGGACAAAAGAGCTTACCCACTTGCCAATGGGACCAACTCTGAAGGTGAGAGATGATTTCAACCTCCAAGCCTACTAAAATATTTTGCTTCGCTGCTAAGGACAGAAGAGATCCTTCTAAATGTAGTGAAATTGACCTGTTTTGGTCTTGTCGAGGCCAACAAATGATCCTTAAAAGACATCTACCTGGTCAACTGCTGAGATTGTACGACTCATTCCCTGTAGCAAATGAAACTCTGATTCCACGTGCAATTAAAAAAAAAAATGGAGAAAGGAAACTACTAAAGGGAACAGATCCCAGACTTCTTCCAGGTCAGACACATCTGCCTTATAAGTAAGAACATCAGTTCTTTGGAAATGTTTTGTACAGACCCCCCCCCCCTTTTTTTTTTAAAATTATAATGTTTACTATGGTAACTCATGGTGACCCCAGCTGAATTCAGGGCTCCATTGAGTTAAGCACCATACAAACACATAGTCCCTTCACTCTTCCAAGCTGTGTGGCATCACTTCTGGCCTGACCCTGCTGCATACGGCTGGTGTTGGGGCACGCCCCACTTTTTTTGGCAAAACAAGTTGGGACATCTGGGATCAGCTTTAAAAGGGGGACTGTCCTGGCCAAAACGGGTTAGATGGCCCCGTTAGGCAGAAGGTCAATCTACATTGCAAACATCTGTAGCAGTGCATCTCAAAATCCAGGTCTATAGACTTGGATTTGTGTTACAGAGCTGAAAACAACAGGGTAGATGCCTTTGTTTGGGCTCTTAGCCCCTCATGCTCAGCAGGTTTCAGAGTCTGAGTGAGAACGTCTACATGTTTTTTTGTTTTTTTTTTTTGCTGTACTGCAAGCCCAAATTTGTAGACCTCACCTCTGAGAACTTATTGCTGTGAGGCTTTTTGGCAGTGTAAATGTACCCTTAGATGTTTAAGAGCCTTAGGCTCATTGCCTTCCCATAAAACTTGGGCTGCTAAGTTCCTGAATCATTTTGATAATAGTATGTAGGTTCTTAAGTCACTTAGGCACTTTTGAAAATTTTATCCAGAATGCTCATCTATGGTCACAGGCCAAGACAAAATTGTGAGTGTCAGAACAAAGTCCTTCCTATTGACCCACACTTCCTATTTAAAACTAATCTCAGCTGAAACTGCCAAGCTTGATCCCCTTTCGTACCAAAGCCATGAACTTTGCATGGCTTTCACTGGGGATACACCTGAACCTACATTCTGTGAGTAGGTTCAGCTTTTTATTTGCAGCTCAAGTCTATATGTGAGGATGAATGAATCTGAACAGCCTGAAATTTAGGATCATTTGGCTTCAGACCTGGATTTTGAGCCCAACAGCCAAGGCATATTCTGGGCTAGGGTGTGTCTGTCCATTGAGAAGACAGAGAACAGCACCATGAATCTGTCCCATGTTTGCTCAGTGCTGGCAGGGATTGACCAACCTTAATGAATCTGGGCTGAGCACAGGGTCTCCGGCAAGACCAAGTGGCTTTGGCAGGGTTTATTAATGAATTTTTGCCTAACCATGCTCTCCTCTGCACATCAGAAACATGCAGGCTGGCATATGAGTGTGGATGTATGTGACCGAGAGCAAAGACTGTGCACACTTTTCATCTGACCCTGCCTCAACAAGGTCTGATGACTCAGGCAAAACAGAAGTTGGATCCAAACCAACCTGGGTCTCGGCAAGCTCTCTATAAGAAAAACGAACAGAACAGCTCTCTCTCCGAGGGGCACTAGCAATTCACATCACAATGGTATCAACCAAGCTGCAGATGGTCCACAGTGAACATCCCTCTAGGAACTGGGAAGCCAGCCCACCTGCTTATTGAGCCATTACCTATTCTGTAAACATTACATTTACCATCCACATTTCTAACGTAGACAAGACTATTTCTTCTTTGTCCCTCAGGAACAGTGGATTCTGCTATCCTACAGTCCTCTTAGCTTCTGGGTTTTTGCCCTCACAGTGTTTGAGTTTCTAAGTAGAGGGGAATGGAACAAATTCCCTCTTCCAAGCCAGCACAGTCTCACCACCAGCACAAAGCTCCTGTTTTCTTTTCTTTTTTTTTTTGCATTTGTCGACTCTGGATGAACAAGGGGAAACCTGGTCAATGTCCATGGCAACATCTGAGGCTGGGTTAAGGCAAGAATTCACAACTTTGCCTTTACACTCTGAGTGATGTTGTTAGCCTCTCCCCCTGAAACCGCCCTGAATCCCGGCATGCCTCCCAGCTGCAGCAATGAATGACTAATAAAATCGTCTTACAAATTATTATTATTATTATTGTTTAATACAGTAATTGCTAGCTCAGACAAAGTGAATGGGGGTGGGAGCGAGGGAGGAAACAAACCTAAAAGGATTCTGGGTATTTTTTTCCCTTTTACCTCATTAAGCTTTGCTTCCAATTACATTTTAATGATGCTTGATGTCTTCTGTATGCTAGCATTTACTGGAGTCTCTTTAAATTTAATTGTCTTGATAATGGGTTGCTCTGACATTGCAAATTAGGGGCTGAAAGAAACCTTTTGCCATTTACAGAAAAGATTCTGTATGTCCACACTACAGCTTGTTGCTATACTCAGCAGGTTCATGCGCTTCCTTCCAGCTACAAGACTCCTAAGAAAGCAAATTGGGGCTCAGCAAACCAGTGGGCAGAAGACAAGATGCTCTACTTTAACCACCCATTATTGGCTTGAGGCAGGAATGATGGGATAAAATGCTGTGGTTTTATTACACCTAAAGTCAGACCAGATGATTCCAACTGTCCTCTCTAGCTTTATGAAGCTAAAAGAACCCATCAAACCTCAGGACCGAGCTGCTAATTGTGAAGGTTTAAAATAGCCAGTAGCTAATTCACTCTCCATCTTTTTTTGGGGGGGGGGGGGGCCCCTTTTACATCCTTCCTTCTTCCAGTTGGGATCAGTGGCACCAAGATATTTTAATTGTGGCGGCTGTTCTTTTGGTATCTTGAGCCAAACGTCCATTTGTGTGAATGCTGTGGCCCAGAGCTTTACAGTGGACCCAGGAAGTTCAGATCAGTATCGGCCCTTAGATAATAGAGTGATAGGCATGTTTGGATAACATAGCTAGAATACATTTGAAGTGCTAGATTCTCTGTCTGCCCAGGGCTTCCTTGGTTCCATCCCCAGAGCGTCTAAGCACCATATGACTGTGTTGGCTGAGAGCATTTCTAGTGTTTGGAAACTTCCATTCCTGGCCTTAGTTGGAGATATCACAAATGAAAATTAAACAGAAAGCACAAAAGGAAGAGGGACTAGTGAAGCACGAGAAAGTGTCAAAAACACTGTTTGGATTTAAACCACATCCTGGTCCAGTTTTTGCTGACTGTATGGGTCAGTTCCATTTTACTGGCACCAGACCCCGCTTTCCCAACCCCAGTTCTGCACGTTTAAAGCCAAACTAAAAAGCAATTTCAACTCAAAAGTGTTTTACTGTGGGTTTACAGGCACAGGTCTTGATTCAGATCCCTGCTGCTGCAGCTTTTGGTTGCTGCTTGGCAATATTTCACTCAATCAGATAATTATTTCAGTAGCAAATCACTGCATCCTCAACTAAGCATTAGTAACTTGTTTTGGCATTAGATCTTTGGACTATTCAGTCCAATAGGTTCCCTCTTTTGGTCCTGTGTGCCACATGATAAAAAACTGCCATAAAACATATTATTTCTCAACACCTGTAAAAATGAGCTGGTGGTTTCAGTCCTCTTCTTAAGGGACAGATGCCCACATCACCAGACCTGGCTCATTTTGAGGGCTGTTTTCACTTGGTCTCTCTTGGCCAGGTTAGAGGCACGCTGATGGAAAGATGGGGTAAATCATTCACTCCTGTGACTGTGTGCTTTAGGGGCCCTGTTCCCAAATACAAGGCCATCAGCACTGTTTACAACAATAGGAAATGGGCATATATTGGTTCTGATCCAATTGTTAGTGGGGAAATGCCAGTGCCACAGATCCCACTGTCATGAATGGTACTAGCTGGTACACGTGCTGGCCACCTCATTGGAGCTACCAACTGATTTAAAGGAAGATGGAGATTGAATTAGTCTCTTACCCCTACAGGGTATCACCATAGCAGAAACAGACATTCCCTGGAACAACTGTTTGCATCAATGTGATATAGCATATAGGCAACCTCACCACCTCTCTCGAGGTCAGAATATGGGCCCAGTGACAGTATAAGGAAAATTAGAATTTTTGTTTTTACTGTTGCAAATATTGTGTAGACAAACATTGTAATGAACTGGTTAGTGTCTGTGTATCATTGCCTTCCACTAAATGGAAGAAATGCTCAAATGTGCACCGTAAGCCCTCTATAGCTAATTGTTAATGAAGATTCTCTGTGGAACTGTATTTTTAATGTTATATTCCTTTCTGTTTCTCTGAAGATCCTAGAGGGCATGGTATACAGTAAAATGACAATCAGAAAGTATTATGCAGAGTTGGTTGCACATTTCTCAATTTTGATTTTCATAAAAAGTTCTCATTGGAATTTCAAATGCTCTCAAGAGCAGATGAATTTGTTTTTCCAAAATCACAGAATCAGTGTGTGGGAAATTTTCAACCCATGTTTTTGAAACCAATAATAGTGTTGGTCTAAATGAAAATGACTGACATTTCTAATTGTGACCACGAAAATGGGATGAATTTTTGCAGGAAAAAAGATTTCTATTTTTCAACCTGCTCTATCCCTGAGTTTATTCAAGAGAGAATTTCAGTCTCCAGCACTCTCTCCCCCATATGTCTTTTCAGTGCCAAAACAAAATTGGAAGGGGATTCTAAATGTACCTGAAATAAAAGGATCATAGATTCATAGAAATGTCAGGATGGAAGGGAACTCAAGAGGTCATCAAGTTCAGCCGTTTCTGTTGATGCAGGGTAAATTAAACCTAAACCATCCCTGACAATGTTTGTCCAGCCTATTCTTAAAAATGGAAAACATCCACTGCTGACAGAAATTCTCTTTTAGCAGCTTCATAATGGCTTGGAGGACAAGAAGTGAAAAGAGAAGATTATGGTTTGAGTTCTTCCGAAAGTTCTGATTTAGGTGAAAAAAAATACTGTCTAAAAAATCCAATTGATATTACAAGCAAAAAGTCTCTTTTCAGACACCTCCACCAACTAGCACAGACCCAATTGCTCAGATGCCTTTCCATTTTAGTGCAGCTTTACTGGCCTTCCCTCTGTTCTGCTCTAAAATAATCCCATTGTTAGCATCAATTTCCCAAAGGTACCAAGGACTTTCTTCACTGGCATCTCCAAAAGTCTAAGAAATGAGCTGGAAATCTCAGAAAGTCAAGAGCTTTGAGGTACAGTTACATGAATAACAATTTTTTTGGTTCACTGGCAGTTCCAAAAAGTCCTTTAAAAATTATTTTGGATCAACCCCAAATTAAATGAGAAGTTGGAAAAGAATGCTTTGGAGGGAGTGAAACAACTTGTTCAACCTGAAGCAAAGTATTTTTGGTTTGATATGAGGTTTTTTAACACGCACGCGCACGGAAACTGAATGAAAGTTTTCAGCAAAAAAAATCATTTTTTTCAAACTCTGTTTTAGGGGTTTTTTTTTTTTTTTTTTTTAATCCCAGCTGAAAATAATCGGTGAGTTTGACACAAATTTGCCAAAAATTTCAGCTGACCTGAATTTGTGCGTTTCGGGGGGGGGGGGGGTTTTTTAAAAAAAAAAAATCTTTCAAGTCCTAGTTTCAAATACCCACTAATTGAAGACTGGCTCAGAGTTACTGGAAAGTTAGTTCTCCTCGGGTGTGGATATTTCTAGCGTGGGGTAGAACCAAAGAGGTATGAAACATACCTTTCCCCAGACCCCCCCACCACTCTCACACTTAGGCCTGGTCTACACTCCCTGTGATTTTTGGTGGCAGCTGAAAGGAGATACATAAGCTCCATACAATAACTTAGGAGTCCTGTGGCATCTTTCAAGACTAACAAATTTCTTTATTGCATGAAATATCATGAGAGAAAATCCCACTTTGTCAGACATTTGAAGAAATCTCATACACTAAAGAAATGTGTTGGTCTTTAAAAGTGCCACCAGACTCCTTGTCTGTTTTTCTGGACTAGACTAGCACGGCTGCCCCTTTGGAACCTGTAAAATAACTCGGGTCTCTCCCTTCAACTGCCTAACACCTACTTAACATGGTGGCTCCTCTGCACTGAGCCAAAGGGAAATGCTCTCCCTTCTTCTGAGTGCTACTCTTTTTCAGGGGGTGGACTTACCAGATCAGCTTCCCAATCGATTGAGTGGGTCTTCACTGACCCACTCAATTGACCTGGAAAGATCGAACTGACGGGTCGAACTTGCTGTCGTCAGTGCAGACTTGGCCTTAAAAATAAATTGCTTTTCTCTGATTGAATGATCAACTGGATAGCTGCACAGTCCATGTGAATGGGGAACACTGCTCCTACATGGGCTGATATAAGTGTGTGAAACCACACTTAATTCAAGAGAGTTGAAGTCATTGCAGACCAGAAGAGAACCTGGTGGATTAACTGATTTAATGAAGAAAATACAAGAAATCAGTGACAAAGCCAGGACTAGAACTCTGCCCTCTGTCTTGCTCTCAATTCTTTGAACCATGCTTCGTAATAAACCAACTCCCACCAATACCTGATAGAGGGTTTTTAATCATCTTACACACAGCTAAAATGAATAAATAAAGAGAAGACCTGCTTTTTCTTTTACCCCTTCTGCCCACTTATCATTCGGGGACTCTACATAACTGAGAATAGTACATAAAATTAATTGTTGGAAATGGAGGCTTTTAAATTCTCATCTGCATTAAAAAATAAAGCCGGGATCCCTGAACACTCCATTTCATAAAGTCACTTCCAGCAGACTTTCGGCATCTGCATAGAATTAACTGCAAGACTTAGCAGCACCATTCATCCTGCTAGAATGTGCTTATCTGGCACCCATAGATCTTTATCATATGAAAACATTAATTGAATATTTATTGACGAACACTAGAGAGAGGCGAGAGAGAGGCGGGCACTGGGTAGGGGTAGAGAGGAGGGGAATGGGGAAGGTGGTGACGGAAGGTTCCTACAGCTATAGACTGTCCTTGCCGGTTCCCTCATTCATCCCGTAATCATGTACTAAATCACAGCAAAAGAAAAAAAAAAAGATTTAATGAATGCAGAGTGCTTCCTTTCCTCATCAAGAGCCTTCTCCAGGCAGGACAAGTCAGAAGACAAAACCTAATAAATGAAAGAGTGAGGGCCCTGCTGCAGAGAGATGGGAACCACAAACTGCCATCATGAGGGTCTTTGGTTGCTCTCAGCACATCCACGCAGAACGGCCCCCAGTGAGATGCACCACAAACATCAGCACGTTCCATGGCACCTTGCTTCATCTCCTCTCCAGCTAAGGGAGAGACATGGGGGTGAACCAGACATAAGTGTCAGCCTCAAACAATAAGCCCAATGCATGCCCTAGTTACACCTTGACATCTTCTGGTTCTTTATACCACTGTCATCAACATCATATCTGAGTACCTTTCAGCAACGCACTAAGCTAGTTGACTAAGATAAGTTACACCTGGATCATTTACTCTCTTGCCTTCTCCCCAGGGGAAGAACTGTGTGTGCAATGGATTGTTTTGTTTTGGGGATTATTGTTTTGAATGCACGCCTCTTCTGTATTGATGTTAGACCATATTTACCCTTATGAAGGTGTGCAGACTACACCCACTGCTCGCTGCCTTAGGATGTATATAAACCACACTTAGATAGTAAGGCTTTGCTTAGATGAGTAAAGACATATCAGCATGTTCCTTAAAGATCTCTGGGCACACTTTCTGCACAGACAAGCATTTTCTACAGTGAGGAGGTAACAGTCTTCTCTGACTCAGCCCAGCACAGCATGAAGGACTTGGTGCCACTGCTCCTCCCGTTCTCGGCAGCAGCACAGCCCACCACCAATGGTGATTGTGGTGTTAGGGCCAGAGGGAATGCTGGGAAATTTGGGGACAGAGTGGGGAGAAGGAGCCTGGACTGTCGGGAGAAGGAGGAAAGGGACTGGAATGGGGGAAAGAGAGGGAATGGTGAAAAGTCAGGGAGTGAGAGGGGAAAAGAAGGGTGATCTTATGGCTAAAGCCCAAGATTAGGAGTTAGGACCCCCGTGCTCCATCCCCAGCCGTGACACTAATTTATTGGGTGACCTTCAAAAAGCCACATAACATCCCCTCTGTAAGATAAGTTCACCACAGCTTGTCACCAGGTGCCATCACCTGTCTCAGACAGTTCATGGAAAGCACAGAATGAGGCCTGTGTCCGGCAAACTACAAATGTTTGCCTGTGCTCTCATGGTGAATTTTTCCACCTCTAAGGAGAGTCTAAAGTTCCTGTTTGACCAGTTTCTTTCTGCACTTCTTTGTGCTCTGGTTTATCCTGTAGAGCAGTGGTTTTCACACTTTTTTCCCTCGGGACCCAGTTGAAAAAAATCATTTATGTCCATAACCCAGCAATTACATCTTTGAGCAATGCATTCCAGTCTTGTGGTGGGAGCAGAGGGTGCCACAACCTGGTACCTGCGGGTCTGCAATCCAGTACTGGGTCCTGACCCTTGGTTTGAAAACCACTGCTGTAGAATGAGTTGGTAAGCCGGTTTATTCAGAAATAATATGATAATAGGTTTTGGCTGTTTACTGTTTGGGATCAGCTGTGAAGGTGGCCTGTGCTGCTTATTGCTGTTGGTGCAATTATGGGACAGGTTTGTTGTGTCAGTCAGCTCGACCCATCAGTTATGCTTTTCCTGCTGATCTCTCTCAAAAGCACCCTCTAAAGCACAGTGGTCTCTTCACTAAATTCAAGTTAGTCCATTCTGACTATTGTTTATATTGTTGACTTGTCCATTCTTAAAGCCCAGGTAGATATGGCAGCTATCCTTTAGAGAAGTGCATTTGGGAAGTCTTCCACACTAGGAAGACAAAGTGCTCAAGTGTCAAGAGTAATTTTACAGATGGATTTAGCCAATTCAGAGGCAAATCCTTCCCAGTCAACCTCTATAAAGTGGAATCTCAGCAGGTGTTTTGTTTTCCTATGCTGTATTGCCACCTCTGTCATTGTTTGCGATGGTCTACACTGCGATCCTGGGATCACTGCCATGGCCCCCTTTCTGAAGTCACCTCCATTTTTAGAGGTGACAGGAGTGAGCTTGGCATTGTAGCCCTGGTTCCATGATGCATTTTGGAAGGTACATTTGTCCTTGAAGTTGTAGAGCAGGGATGTGTCAACTTCATTCATGTTGTGACCCATTGTAACTAGCCATTGGAGGGAACAAATCTGACAATACACACCAAGACCACAATAGAAGACAAGACATACATGTTGACATAAACTACCTCTTTCACTCAGCCAAAGAGGGAACTAAAAATCATTAGTTTCAGTTTGGAGGGATTTTCGGCAAAGGTTGACATTCTATGCGGCAGGAAAGCAAACGTTATGTGCTTTCAACAGACACACGGTTAGAGAACGGTATCAGATATCTCTAGCACATGTGTATTGTCGTGGACATTGAAAGTAATATCTGTGGCATGACACTCGTATGTGACACAAGACTGGTGAAAACAACAGCTGTGAAACATCATGGTGCAATAGAACTTATGGTGGTTGAACTCAGTTTAAAATCAGTAGTTTCTGTTACAGGTGCATTTTTCACAGCCAATCAACCTTTCCATGCCAGAAAAACTATGCCTTGTTATTGGTGATTTTACTACCACCTTGGGATACTCCAACAGTGTGAAAGAGGCCAAGAAATAGGCAGCAACCAACAATCTATCTCCTGTACATGAGGATAATGATACGGACCCCTCTTCAGCTGTTTGGATGGAAACACTGTCATTGCACATATAGACATCAAAAGCAAGGAGATGCTCAAAACTGGGCAGCTGTAGAATCATTTAGGTTAATGATGGGATATAACTGTAATTTTCAGTGTTTGGAGCTAGGTTGAACTTGGCCAGAACATGATCATCATGAGCAGAACCCCGCTTGGACACTGATCTGCTTTTTGAATTACAGTTAATTATTTATTAATTACAGTTATTTTTAATTGCAGTTCTAGCCCATCATTGGGATGAAAGTAATGGGACGAAATTTTTTAAAAAAAGGTAAAATATAAGGAGGGGAAACTCATCACACTGAGATGAACCGTCTCGTGGAATAGTCTCCCAAAGAATGCCATGGATGTTCCTTAATTTGGGACAATAAAGTTAGACTGATCAAAGCACTAGAAAATGTACATTAGGGAATAATCTTGCAATGGCCCCAGGGACGTGCATTGAATTAGATCATGCCGTAGGATGTCGCATTTTTCAACTTCTAGGAGTCTATGAACTCAGACTGCACACCCCTCCTGTTACTGGAAGAGATCCCAACTTCCAGAAGAAATTGTGATTCTGAGCTCACCCTCTCCTATTGACAGAAGATATCAGGTTTGTTTGCAGTTTGACTGAGAGTCAGCTAATCCAGGCACAAACATTGCATAGACACAACAGCTTCACTCTTGCCAGCAGACTCACTGATGTGTGGTCCCAGCGGTGTCTGTGATTCCTATGTGCGACTCTTAAATCTCTGTTTTGTTAGTGCAGAAAGGAAAAAGACATGCCACAGTAACCCTTTTCCAGGCTAGCTGGATCCCCTCTGCCCCTGCCCATCTTTCTGTCTGCAAGAAAATAAGATTCCCTTTTCGAGGCACCCCTGAACAACAGCACCAGCCCCGTTATTCACACTTTCAGTCTCTATTAACTCTTATTACACATTTCCTGAGAAGCTTGGAGGGCAGACTGTCTAAGGTGTCGGCTGAAGAGCTTGGTTCCCTTCCTTGCATGACCTTGGCCAGATCACTTTGTCTCTCTCTGTGAACCATCTGTCATATGGGGATAACAGCACCCCCCCTGCACGCAAGCGGAGTGGGGAGGGTAAACACCTGACAGATTGTGAGGATTATGATCACGGCATACACACAGAGAAGTCAGAAAAAAAAGACTCTGACTTGGAAAGTTGTGATGTGCCTAGTTTGTTATTTTGAATTCTGAATCTGAAGAAGAAACCTCAAACCAAGGGACACGGTGAGGTTCCACAAGTCCTGAACCCACGTCAGCAGATCTACAGGAACCTCTTTTGGCCCAGCCGCCATGTGGTAGCTCTCTCATTTGGGGTAAGATGAATCAGTGAGAAATGAAAGCTTAGCCCCACCAAAGGTGCCCGAGAACCCTGACCGAAGAGCGCTTGGACCCATTGATTGATCCGGCTGCACAATTTAGATCAGAGAGCATCACAGGAGGCTGTCCATGGACATGGACAAATTCCAGGCTGGCTGTTACACCAGACCCTGTCTTTTTGCCCAACTCCTGAGCCCTTCCTTACCCTGGTTCCTAACTTCCTACCTCTGACCCTTGGCTTTGGCATCCAACTTCTGACTCTGGTTCTGCCCCTTGGCTCCATTTCCCAGTGGCTGACTCCTTCTCCGACCATTAGGTCAGACCATCCATGCCCCAGTCCTGAGCAGATGCTTGAAAAACAGGCTGGTCCTTAACACAGAGTAACAGAATTCATCCCATTTTACTCAAAATTAGTGCTTTGCAGACTAGCTGCTGACAGACTCAGATCTTACATTTCCCTCCAGAGCCTCATAGTCTGGAAACGGCACTAGGAAACTCCTTAAAAACTAACATTTTAATTGTTAACATTGTTTTCAGTATGCCACAGCATATTTAGAGAGAAAGAATGCTTGTGTCCTCCCCAGTTTCACTGTTCAGCTACCGTTCGCACACATGCCTATCCACCAAGAGGTTTCCTGGGCCAGGGTGCCACTCCTCACATGGACCTATGGGGCACGATCTAGATCCAAGACAGTGAATCGGTCAGTGTCGAACCCTAATTAAACCTTGCACAATAGGTGGAAATGGGTCATGAGCCCACACTGCAGAGTGTCTCGTGCACAGAGATTGTTCTCACTGAGCCTTCTCAGAGAGTTGTGGCTTTAACCCTACGTAGCATTTTTAAAATAATTATTTTAGGGTGTATTTAGGATTGGTGAAAGATGAGCCAAGTTAGCAGCTCTGAAGACCAGTGACAGCAATTCATACCCAGGATGGACACAGCAGCAACAAGAGCTACTGTAGGACAGAGAGGGCCTTTCAGATTGAATGATCAATGAAACAGTCTCACTGATGCCTGGCACTGTCCACCATCTCATCAACGACTGCCTGTTGTTGTAATACTGGTTGTTTTTCACCTTCCTTTGTAGCATGGGGCACGGCTCCTTTGCTGGTAGATTCTCTCTATCTAAAAGACTTTAAATCATGATCTGAGAACATTAATAACTCAGTCATAGGTCAGAGGTTTACTGCAAGAGTGGGTGGGTGAGGTTTTGTGGCCTGCATTGTGCAGGAAGGCAGACTAGATGATCATATTGGTGCCTTCTGGCCTTAGAGCCTGCGAGACACTGCACAGAGACTCGTTCCCTGGAAATACCTAGAGATGGGTTTGCATCCAAATGTAGGACACAAACGCCCCGGAAATTGTGGAAGCACGGACTATTGTTGTCCCTATTTCTATCAGGAGCTGGTCCAACATTTCTACATTGGCACATCCCGTGAGATTTGGGGAAGCTGAGATCCCGACCCAAACACTGCAGCTTAGGTCCAGCTTGTTCTTGATTCCAAACAGTGAGCAGGGGGTAAAAACCCTTCTAT
The DNA here is from genome assembly GCA_007922195.1 of Podocnemis expansa. Taxonomy (NCBI): domain Eukaryota; kingdom Metazoa; phylum Chordata; order Testudines; family Podocnemididae; genus Podocnemis; species Podocnemis expansa. Next base: position 6,439,587 of record ML682046.1, read on the forward strand.
CCTATTAGAGCTTGTTGGATTGATCATTTTCCTGAGAATAACGTATCTCAGGCAATCCCCTCCCTCCTGCACTCCACTAGCTGGCCCCTTAGGAGAGAATCGGAGGGCAGGAGCAGCTGAGGATGACGCTCAGTGAAATCCTTAGTTGCTAACTGGTGATACAAATCCTGGCTGACAAAATCACCCTGTATCAGAGCAGGATGGGGGAACAAATTCCAAGGTTTTTTTTCATTTGTGTTCATTATTTAATGTCTGGATATACACATGGCTGGATTTGCTGCAGCATAAAACACTCACAGTTCTCATCAGACAAAACAAGGAGTCTTGTGGCACTTTTTAAGGACTAACAAAATTAGGGTTTGTCTGAAAATTACACATCGTGTGTCATGGTGCTAGGTAACCACTTGAATCCCATGGGGGTGGTGAAAGAGCTGTAGCCACTGGCAGGGGGGAATGGGAGAGAATTCCAAGTTATTTCCCGGTTGCTGTTGTTTTTAAATCATGGATACACGGGAGTAAATCAGGAAGACAAATCTAACAGGGCTGAGTCTCTCCGAACGAATGAGTATGACAGAGATTTCTGAAATAAAATAGTCTGGCTATCAGCCAGCCAGCTCTCCCCAAGACTGATGTGACATGTAATTAACTGAGAAGGGGAATATATCTTTAACACAGCAGTTATGTACGAGATGCCCTGTTTATGTATCTGACTTCTCCATTTTCTGACCACATGCACACAAGACAGTTAGAAAGTCCATTATGCTTCGCGTCCCAGCTTTCCCAGGGTGGCAAAGAGAATGGGAGGGACATCCATATTCAGTCCTCACAGCATTTGAAGAAAAAAGGAGAAGTGAAAGACAGAAAGAAGGACAAAAAGAGAGAACTGAGGTATTCCGAGGAATGCATTATTCAACGTAATAGGAAATAAACCTTTTCCTGGGCTCTGCTAAACTCAAATGCCCTGGAGGTTTACAATCCAGCTTGGAAAAGGCTCACATCTGCCAACATCACAGTTTCAAGAATCCCAGTTTATTCAGTTGAATAGGGTAAAAGAGCCTGCTGGAAAAGATTTGGGGAGGGTACAGATCCTTTACGTACCTGCGGATCTGTCAGTGTGCAAGTGCCTGCAGACATACATACAAGTCACTCAAATGTGCAAATCTGCCAAACTCCTCCCAGCATGGAGCTGTTCATCTGTCTTCATGCAGGGCCATTCAGCGAAAGCTCATGTCTTTCAAGACATGGACAGATTTCCATGTGCTGACCTATACGTATGCAGTCGAAGCATGCATTGATATGGTACAGACAAATATAGCTAGATTTGGGAAAGTAGGTGTGAGAGCGTAAAAATCTTGTCTTTTTTAAAATCCCTGCCCTTCTTGATCTGCTAAGTGCTGTCACAAAAACATTTATTAATATGCAAATTTTAAGTAGCAATCTGGAGCCAGTCAGGTTGCGCTAATTTGCACATTAATATCCTTCTTCTGGTTTGCCTTTGCTCTCCAGAAGAGGAAGAGAGATGAAGGAAGCACGGGCCGTATCCCTTTAAAGGCTGCCACAACTGTGGCCCAAAGTTTTATTTGAAATGCTGATGCACATTTAGAGAGGAGAAATTTGGAGCTGTGAAGAACAGTGTAAGAAGATAGAGTGGAAAAGGGAAAGAAGAATCCTGTCTGACAAATGCTTCCCTCAAGATACCTGAGCTCCGTAATTGCAAACAGCTAAGGCAGAACTAGAAGGAAATCACTCTCCGAAACTGGCTTTGGAGTTTTGGTTGCTTTCCTTTCCTAGACTGATTGGTTTTTTTTAATGCTCAGAATTGCCAGATAGACAGGATTCTCCACAGATCTGGGGTAAGGGATAGGAGACAAAGCACATAGAGTGCAGTCTTTTGAGAACCTGGTTATTCTGCAGTGACTGCCGTTCCCCTTCTGAAAATCTGACTTTTATTGAGGAGGCTAAATGGCAGGTGAGGTCTTTTGAAAAATTAACCCCAGTCATTAGAGATGAACCATGGATTGAAATTCTGACCATGTAATTAAGGGCTCAAACTTGCAATTCACTTGAGTAATCTTTACTTATACCAAGCATAGTCCCATTGTCTGCACTCAGACTACTCACAGTTGAATAAAGATCTCTCATTCGGGGAAAGCTTGCAGATCTGGGCCCTACGTGTTTGGGTTTTTTTTTATTGAGTTTTATTAAGGAATCTGGAGACTCTGAAGTAGTTAGGGTTGGGGAAAGTTATTATACAGAGCTTGTCCTATAAGCCTGAAGGACAAGACTGGAGACCTCAAAAGCTAGCTTTTCAGGTGCTCACTACACACATGTTGGAGACAGGTTTTCCAAGAAGCTCAGCTTCCATTTGGACATTTAAATTGTGGCCAGTTTGTCAAAATCCCTCTGCAGCTCCCATAGTGACACTTTAGGACTAGATTTGCAATGAGGCTCAGCAACCAACATGCTGAGATGTTTGGCAAAGCTCACTAGATATTGTGGTGTCTACTTAGGAGCTGAGCTCTCTGGAGAATCTGGCCTTCTAGTCCTTTACACATGGACAGACATAGTGAAAGCAAACCAGTAGAAGTACAAGCTTTGCTCCCACCATCTCACCAAGTCTCATGACTGAGGAAGAGTGGCTATCTCCAGGACTGAAAGCAGGAGCCATTTTTTACAGCCCATTCAGTCAACAGCATTCTGCTGGAGACTGACAAACACAGCACACGTAGGACAGGTCTACCTCAGTTTGGATGATTTCAGAAAAGCCCTTTATTCTGGATAATAATTGGAAATTGTTCAACCTCTTCAGCCTGCAAAATGGAACTGGAGACCTTCAAAGAGAAAAAAAACAAAAAAAAACACCCAGCAGATTTTCCACACATTCACTCCTCTTTCCACCTTTAACGTACTCCCAAATAATACCTTTTATAACTTAGGAGGGGTGGAGACACAAGCACCATGAAAATCACTAAGGACTTTGTCGTTGCCAATTTGTTTCATGTGGAAGGTGCCCATATGCCACCAAAAAAGGCAGCAGAACCAAACCAAGAGATAGGCAGATTTTCTAATCTGTTAGCGATGTCCTTGCAGTTTTATTGGTCCCAGAATATGAAAGAGACAAGGTAAGTGAGGGGATATCTTTTATTGGACCAGCTTGGACCAACAGAATTTGGTCCTATAAAAGATATTTCCTCCATCACTTTGTCTCTCTAATATCTTCTGATGGTATCTCAGCACTTTACTTGCTGTTTCTGAGTGGACTTGGAAGACAAAGACAATGTGATCTGAACATTTTAGGACCATATCCACATAAATTCAGTTCTAAAAACAGGAAGGGAATTCTAGCATTTGTTGGAACTAATTCAACAATTTCTAATAGAACTTGAGCTGATTGAGATTTTGGCACCCTAGGCATTTGTACTCCAGGAACTGACTGAGACTTCCGTTTTACTTCAACCATTTGATAGCAAACACTTTTGGTCTTTGCTGACTTCTGGGAGATTCAGAACTATGCACTCAGAGGCAACAGGATTTTCTTTCTTGCGTTTATCATTGTCCTAAACTGGCTTTCCAAACTGTCATGAAAATTTTCCAATCAGGCCAGCATATCTGCTTATGCAACCTTTCAGCCATGTTGCAGAGAGCAAAAAATAATATATTAGTGACCCGTTAAAAAGGGTGGGGCATGAATGAGAATTTTCTAAAGCTGCCTGATGCCATCAAACCTCAGTTGATAGATCTGTACATAAGACCAGAGTAGAGTCTTACAGCAGGATGGGCATCCTACCAGTCCCAAAGGACCTGCTGCCGCCATATTACCTGGAGCTGGTGGGAACGGGATTAAAAAATAGCTCCATGCAGGGCTCTGCCTCTTGGCTTGTGTTTGTCTGTCCTATAACTACTTGCAATTCTATGTGAAATAGTTACAATTTTCTACACTAGGAAGTTATACAGTCCTAGCCCAACAGTATCTGACATTAGTGAGTTTAATTTTGGGGGGAAAAGAAATATCACCCTCCCATTTTACAGGCGGGAAAACTGAGGCACAGCACGACAAACTATCTTGCCCAAGGTCACAGAGTAAGCGTGTGGCAAAGGTGGGAACTAAACCCAGGGCCATGAGCCTAACCCACCAGTACATTCTTCTATCCCTGGATCATCCTTTCATTCCAGCGGGTTTGTGTGCGAGTTGCAGGGAAACTGTACCATGGCAATGGAGAAAGCAGGTGGGAAATCAGCTTCAGTCAGTCAAGTAAGCAGTCTTAGAGCAATCCTTACATTGCTCTCTGCCCATACCGAGCCAACCTTCCACTGCCTTGCCGAGCAGTACATCAGTGCGAATTCAGTCGGACTGACAGTAGCTCTCATCCTCCCTGCAGTGAGGGGAAAGGACTGCACAAAACACAGGGCAATGAAGAATCCAGCCCATACCCTTCTCGTCGGAGTAGGGCGCTGAGGGGCAAAGTGGGACAAGACTCCCTAAGCTGGGCCTCCTGACAGCAATTGCAGACAAGCAGAGAAGGTGCAAGGTCAACCTGTAGATCACTGAAAACTAAGCACTTCCAATCCATTAATTAATTACACGGCTGGAAAGAGGGGACCATGAAAAAGGTGAACGCAATGACATTGCTGACAACGGGAACCCTCTATTTATCAGTCGTAATGAGCTTCCCTCCTTCCCGTGTATTCTCCTTCCTTCTGTGCTGCGGCTGCATCAATGTGACTGGGCACCGGGGCTTAGCCTTTGCCATTCCCCCTCCCAGATCAGTCCCCTCTCTGCTGAGATGACAGTGACTCCATCACTTAGTGTCATTGAGTCGTGGGGCGTCTCAGTCTGTCGCAGGCTGGTTAGTATAACACACAGCGCTCCACCAGAGCATCCCTTCTGCTCATCGTTTCACTCTGCTCCTCCAGAGTTTGCACTGAACATCACCCCTGGCTCTCTGCCGCTGCATCCCACAATGCTTTGCAACCAGCCCCTCAGAAGGAGATGGGATGCAGAGAGCAAAGAGCTCAGTGACCTGCTATAGCGTTAGAAACTAATAACCACCGAGCAACCTTGCACATTAGGCTCTTTATACAAACTCATTGAACCGGAGCTATGCAAAACAGCTCCTTCCATCTGTGACTGGCCCAGTCTATCACCTGGGGAGCCATGGGGAGGATTTTGTGTGGGATTTGGTCTGCCTGCAGACCTCAGGAGTCCTGATTATTTGGTGCCCCTCCAAATTCTGACCTTCTCTCCCCCATGGAATGGATAAACCTAGCCCATAGAGGGAGAATCGATCTGCAAATGAGTAAAGCGTCTCTAGAACTGGCTAGTTTTTGTCATTTTTTTTTTAATGGAAAATGTGGTTTTGGCAAAATCAAAATTTTCGATGGAAAAATTTCAGTTTGGCTGAAAATGTCCAACTTTCTTTTGAGAAAATTGAAAGGAAATGTTGCATGTTTGGTCAGTTCACCATTAACCTGGGAGCATGAGACACTGAATTTCAGCTCCCATGAGGCACCAGCGACACCGCATGCAGACACAGTTCAGTGTTGAATTGAAGCAGCATGAAATGTTTTAATATTTTCACATAACATTTTTCTGGAACTTTCCATTCCACAAAAGAAGAAAAGATATTTTGGCTTTTTGTTCCAGTTCAGGAAGAAAACAATCATCCAAAATATTGGATCTCCCTACAGGGTGGAAAGTCCCATTTTTAACCAACTCTAGTTCTTTCCAGTGTCTGGCAATGAGGTACATCTGCTGTAGTTCCTTTCACGTGAAAAGCTCCAGAGCCCTCCATGACCACAACTTAACCTGCATAATTACCCTACTGATGCATAACCCCCACGTTATGGCTGGGAAAACTGAGGCACGGAGCATCTACATGACTTGCCAAAGACCAGTAGTATAGAATTGTGAGCCTAAAGTTGACTGGTGTTTTTGGGATGCATAGGCTGAAACATCTTACAGGGCCTGGTTTTCAGAGGATGGGTGTTCAGCACTTTCCAAAAATCAGGTCACTCAAATTAGGCACCCAAAATCACTGGTCACTTTGGAAAGCTTAAGTGCTGGGCCCTCTTCCCCTGCTTTAAAACTAGACATGATTCTACAGATACATTGACAGACACTAGTATTACTATCTTTACCCTTTAGATGCTGCTACTGGAAAATATGATAAAGAATGATTCCCTGGCCTCCTTACATGGCATTTGTAAGTGCACAGTAGGTCACACTAGATCACAGGCATCACGATCTACACTGCCATGCATTAGACTCTCAGCAGCAATGGGAGAATCTTATGAGTTTGGGAGGTTTTGAATAAATTTCCCTCAAAGGATCTTGGGACAGATATGGTCAGAAATCAAGCAAGATACATCGCAAGATCAGGTTTTCCCAGTGGGACTTATAGACTCTCCTGCTTTTGTTAGGAAATTCAGGAGTAGCAGCTCATGAGAAAATCTGCTCCCATGAGTTTTTCATCTCAAAAATGTTAGATTGAATGGACTTTGGAGAGTTCAGGAAAGGAGTCAAACCGAACATCTAAAATTTCGTACTCATCACCAGCAATTGGGCAGCTGGCCCTTTACAAGTCTTTCTTTTAGGGTGAGTACCTTTATTTATATATTTATTTAAAGATACCTCCGGACATGAGAATTTTAAATGGGCCCTGAATGTAGCAGGAGGTTTGTATGGTGATTGTTTGGGAGAAGGGAACAGGAGTTTATAATGCAGGGTATCCTTTATGATAAGTTGGAGCAGGGTGGTATGAACCAGTCTTTTGGGAGGAAAGAGTAAGGGGAAAGATGGCGCATCTTAAACTACATGCTCCCAATTTGCAAAGGCTAAGAAAAGGAACAATGCCCATTACTGTCTCCTGCCTTACTCCACGCTAATGGATGTCTGTGAACTAGTAGAAATCATTCCCATTAAATTCCTGCATTATCAGGCTATTACTTGACAGTGCAAAGATTAATCACAAACTTTCCAGGGACCATTTATTCCATTTGCCAATCTATCTCTCCCCGTTCCGCTGCTTCGGTCGCATTGTCAATTTTTAAAGTGCAAACGAGTTTGGTCCAATCCAGCTTTCTGTCCATCCATCTGTCACACAGCTGTCAATCTGGTTTGATCTGAATGCATTGGTTTCTTTGGAAGAGAGGGGAGGGGAAGAGTAGCTGGGTCAGATGGAGTACTGACTTGGATGTAAAAGGACTGTGTTAGAAAAATAAACAGAGAACGGATAAGCTGAAAGTGTAGCTAACCTACAAGACAGGATGATTTAAAACTTTAGCACTTGTCATATTGACAATACAATGTCCTTGGTGCCCAGTGATGTGGTCTGATTCATATAGTTTTGCCAACAGCTTGTGAACCAAGAACCTCAAAAGATGCTGAGGTTTATGGTCAACATGAGTTTCACTTAAACCTTGGTCTAAGGCAGACAACAGTGTGCAACAGACTATGTGTCAGTATGAGTGTGAAAGAGTAGGCTTTATTTTTTAACATAACCTTTTAACTAAATCATATATGTCACCGTTTAATATCTTACATACCAAATGTTGGGAGTTCTCAGGAAACCTCATGAAAGGAAAGGGAAATGTACAAACATCTAAGGGCAGAGTTAATTACTCTGGACACTTTAAATACAATAAGATCTCTATGATGATGAGCTTGGTTGCTCTTACTCTAGTTTTAGGCTGAATTAAACAAATCACTTAAACCTGCTTTTTGACTATTCTCCCCCTCCACCCCTGGTGTATTAGCCAGTCACTTCAATTCACTTCAGTTGCAATTGTAGGAGAGTATCTTGCAGTGAGGTCCCACTCACACCAGCATCAAAGTTCTGGAGGTTAGACTTTAATAAAAATGTGGCAAGGAGGTAAGATTTGGATCTAAATGAAGGGTAAGGCAGAATGCGGGATCTGCTTTCAAGGCTGAATGAGGAGAAGGATTTGGATTAGGGAGCACCGAAATCCAGCAAGCTAGTCTAATCACATAATGGGGGTCAAACCTCCAAAAAGAAAAATCACAGAAAACCATATAATCTCTCATCCTCAGACAACATTTCAGGATGGCAGCTGGTCTCATGTGATTTCCTTTTTCTGTGATTCAGAGTCAGAAGAAATAGGAACTTCCCAGTTTTGGATGAGATCAAGAATTAGCATGGCTTCATCATCTGAATCCTGCATGGTCCCAATGGGTTAGGACTTAAAGTTTCAGTTTGGGTCCCTCTGTAGGCGAAATAATCTAAACTGCCACATGACATGAAATCATCGTAATCCCATCACTGTCGGCTGCCTTGTGACATTTGCAGGAAAGCTGTTAATACAGCCAACATATCTCTTGGCTTTTCTATTAATTCTCTCCTCATCTTGCACCAGCATCATTATGATATCAGACATGAAGACACACACAAAAGTGAAAAATAACTCCCACACCCCCTTAAGTTAGCCAAAGTTTTCAAATGCCAAAGAGTTTAAGCCAAGTGAGGACTCATCATAGACATTTCTCCAATGGATTTTTTCACCCAGAATGTCACCAGCAATATTTTGGCTGCCTCTTCACAGGGCCCACTGGAAGGGATGGAGACCCTACTGCCCAGTCATTGATTTTGGGCCCTAGATATGACACACCTTGGCCTGGATTGTTCCAAAGTGTTGAACAATGTACAATGCCAAATGAAGACATGACTCAGCACTTAAAAAGAAAAAAAAGCAGACCCAAGGTATCTCCTTGTGATCAGTCAGTATTGATGGTATTTAAAAATCAGAGACTACTTTTGAAACACTGGCCGTAGCATTCTTATTCCAAGACCCTAGTGGGCTTGGACATGAAAACTTCCTGACTCTTTTGCAGAGCTCTTTGTGATTCCTGCAGTGTGCTCTTGGGGGCGTCGTTGGGTTACGCTTTCTCCTCTCTCATCCGCATGCAAAAGTGCAGGCGACAGAACTTTGATTTAAAACCTGCCTAACAGTAAATGACCTCTACGGAGTTTGTGCTTATGAAGATCACTGTAGCAAAATTAGCCATTAAACATTTTTATTCCTCCCCCCCACCCCCATCCTTTTAACTGAAGGTTAAAGTCGAGACGCAGCGGAACAGCATTCTCGGACAACTATGAAAAATCAGAACCGCCGTGCCTCTCCCATAGTTCTGCAAGTGGGAATTTGCGTCTCATTAGCCTGTGCTAGAATCCTCTCATCTTCCTCTCCTTCCATTAAGGGAGAGCAGTGCATGAAGGCTGAGCAAAACTGACTACCAACAGCACCCACATGGACAATTCCTTCTAATGAATCTACACGAATAAAAAGAGAGGGCTATCCACTAATAACCGCCATTCCTCAATCCTCCCTCACCGTCCACATCCAGCTTTGGTATACAGGAGTATTCTTGCTTGTCCATTTTTTTCTTCTTGCAGTTATGCATCTCCTGTTCTCTGCTAGTGGCACACAAAAAACTTAGTCTCCTTGAAATGCATCAGTCTGACCCAAATTACTAGGCTCAACACAGCAGTGACTGGGTGAAATGTAATGGATTATGGTACATGGAAAGTTTGACTAGATGACGCAATGTTGCCTCATGGCCTTGACTCTCTATGAAATCAGTGAGAAAAGAGCCATATGAAAAACAGAAAATGGGCCAGGGACATTGGGGAGTTCTACTTAGAGATTCATAAATTTATATAAATAGACTCATAGACTTTAAGGTCAGATGGGACTGATATGATCATCTAGTCTGATCTCCTACACCTTAATGGCCAAAAAACCTCACCCACCCCCACCTATAATAAACCTCTAACCTATGACTGAGTTATTAAAGTCCTCCAACCATGTTTAAAGACTAAGTACAGAGAATCCACCAGCAAGTGAGCTGTGCCCCATGTTACAGAATAAGATGAAAAAAACTCATAGCCTTTGCCAGTCTGCCTTGGGGAAAAATTCCTTCACAACCCCAAATATGGTGATGAGGTAAACTCTGAGCATATTGGCAAGACTCACCAGCTAGACACCCAAGAAAGAATTCTCAGCAAGACTCTGAACCCACCAAATCTGACATATTCTTTCAGGCCTTTGGCATATCCACCACCAGCAGACAAAGTTCAGTCAATTGAATAGATTCTATGTAAGGCCAGAAAGGGGGCCCAGGACACTGGGTACTTCTACTTGAGATACCTTGGCCTTCATATGGAAACTTTCACCTGAACGTCACTTGTTCAAATGCAGCTGAAAATAGTAAATACTGAAAGAGATCTGAGGGATATTCCAGGGACCTACCCAGAATGGGTTGGTGGACATTTGCATTTCCCAGTGGAGAGATGTCCGCATGCCCCAACCCTCCACAATAGACATAAACAACTGGCAACCTCTTTGGGAGGCAGGGCTGAAAAGGCAAGGAGAAGCAGAAATATAGACTATCAGTGCTGGAGAGGGTCCCACCAAGACAGGACTGAGATACTGCATAGGGCAGACTGGGAACACAGGCATGGTTATTATCCATGCTATATTTTTGAAATATCAGTCTCCAAGACTGAAGATTTCTGCATCTTTGACACTAAGGCAAAGACAGAAAGAGTTATGATCTGAATCTTGTCAAACTATCAATTCAGCAAAGATGCTCTTTGCAGTATATTCAGGAGAGCTTTGCACTGTTGCCTAACCTGAAGCTGTGTTCCTCTCTCTCTCCCAGACTTAGGGGTGCCACCATGAATCATGTTGAAGGAGACTTTCAAACACACATAAGCTTATGTAGGTCTCTTTCCCTCTCTAAACCCTCTCCCTTTTACTCTAACTGCAGGATTTTTCCCCCTTTCCAGGCAGATTTCCTTAAGAACTTTTTTTTCCCCCAAAACAAAAGACTCAACCTCACTTCTCTCTTTTATTCAAGACCACCACAGTTTGCCTTTAACTCAAACAGTTTTAAGCCTTTACCTCATTTCTAAGTCATTTCACACTTTTGTTTCTTCAGGAATCTCTATTCCCTTCTCTATCTAACTTTCCAAGCTTTTGTTATTTCAGCAGATGTCAAAACTTTTGCATTGGATAAAGAAATACTTGTGGGGGCAGCTGCACATTGGTAATCTGGGAAGAAAGTCCAGACTCAAGAGTGTAAAATAGATCATCCTGTTAATATAAAGATGGGGAAAGAACCGGAATCTCCTACCCAAAATCTAACAATGCCATATAATCTCCATTGTTGCAGTTGTTGTTTTTATTCTGATTAGACCTAAGGGTCCCAACCTAATCAGGAGCCCATGGTGCTAGGTGGAAATCAGGACCAAAATGTGGATGAGAAGAGGGTGATATGATGAGGTGTGCTCACTCTTGCAGAATGCCTCATCCCTTCGTCTCCTGAGAGGTCCCTTTTCTCTTACAAGAGGAGATGAGATTCTCACATGCTAACAAATAAGGTGACTGGAGCAGATTCAGCCATGAACGGAGCCATTGCGGAAGGGGGATCCTACTCATTGTCATGGTGGGGTGAACCTGCTACGCCTGCAAGCCTGAGAAGAGTCATCTCAGGAGCCAAAGAAAAAGAGATGGACACAGGGAGGGAGAGGGCACAGCTGCTCCATAGCAGAATACCCAGAGAGCTGAACATAAGCGCACAGCAGCTGCTCCCATGGCTGGAGAGTTAGATGGGACACAATGGTAGGTCCTGGGAATGGAGGCACTGGATGTGCAGGGTGGGGCGAGCAGTGGCAGAGGAGAGCAGGTTGCTGTTCACTAGGGCAGCACCGTTTTGTCTGCTGAGCCATAAAGCGATGTAAATCAAACATGCCGTGCTACCTAATTGTACGTTCATATAGGTCTTAATTGGTAATATCCCTGCAACTGAGATCCTCAACCTTCATGTCGCACTGAGTCACTCTCAGAGACTAATGAGCTTTCTGTAACAACAAACATTTAGGTCTGTTGTTCTAATTCATTAACATAATGGGCAATACAATGAACGGTTATGATAATAAACACTAATAAGAGGAATGAGCGACACTTATCCCCAGCAATGCCGGGCCATACAGTGTTTGATCACAAAGGCTACGGGAACAGCAACCAGGGATGGGGAGTCCTTTGCGAGGAATTTCCACGGCCTGTGTTATGCAGAAAGGCAAACTAGATACCACAATTTTCCTTTTTTGGCTCCTATCTGCTTGCCTCTTCATGCTGATATAGATACAGATCAATATAGAGCTAAAGGGTGGTGTCTAGTGGCTAAAGCATAGGACTGGGAGAAGTCAGGATCCAGGGATCTGCAGCTGACCCACTGACTGTGGGAACTAGCATGAATCATGTTCCCCTCTTTGCTTCAGTTCACTTCTGCAATATCTGGATGAGAATACCAAATTCACAGCAGCATCAGCAGGCCTAGCATATTTACAAGGCACTTTGTGATCCCAGATGGTCGACAGGTGCAAAGCATCATTATTGAACGGCTCTTCCTCCAGGAAAAGTGTCCAACAGGGATTCGAAAGCACTCCCTCCTATTCCATAGAGCTAGCATCCATGTACTGAGATTTAAATGGCTTGACTGTTCATAGCTGAGAAGGACGCTGCTGCTCATTGGAGAGTTTTTAGGAGTGTGCCACCACACGTAAGGACTGTGGGGTTAGTGCCCTTCACTGTTGCACAAGAATTTGGGTTTGATCTTTTGTCACCAGAGATCAAAGGAGAATCATGATGCCCACAAAAGGAGGACAGGCTAATGTCCTGGAAAAAGCCCACTTTGGGTGTGCCCAGACTGCAAAGCAAGTCTAGAGTTGACAGAACTCAAATTAGCAGACCTCAATTTGTTAACCTAGGGCTTGAATGTTTATGCACATTTGTAACCCTAAGTTAGGAACAGTTGAAATCAGGGTCCCAACCAGAGGCACCAGCTTTTACCCTTGATTATACAGGTACAAGTCCAATCAACCCAGACTTTGTCACAACCTCCCAAAACACAGCCAGTCTAGTCCTTTGTTTGTAGTGCCATGTGGGAAAACTAGACTGCCCCCCAAAGATGGTTGTCAAGAGGACAAAGACAGTTGACTCATGGGATTGTGGGATAGTTTTAGCAGACTCCCAGAGACTGATTGTAGTGGGTCCACGTTTACACTGCAAAACAACAGGACTCAAGTTTCTTGGTCCCAGCTTGACTCAAACTTGGACCCTTCACCCCATGAGACACTGGGACCCTGAGTTAGAAACACTGGGTTAGTGCAATTTGTGTGTAGACAGAAAGGAGATTAGGCTTGCATATGTAGATGAAAAGGGGATTAGTCTTGTGTGTGTTCAAACTCTGGGATTACACTGCAGTGCAGACAAACTCTTTGTGGCCACAGAAACCAGCCTATTTCTGGCCAACTGAATTCTCTGTGAACATCAGGGATTTCTTAAATCATTCATGGCTGAGCAGTGCAAAAGTCCCCTGCCCCATGTTGGTGCATTTTCTCTAGACTGCAGTGCATGTTTCTTATGTCCTCTACCAAGCTCATCAAATTCACTGAAAGTTAAGAGGTATTCTTGTTGAAGTGCATTCAATTCCTTAGGTCTGGGAGGAGCAGACTCAAGCCTTCATCTACTCATTTTCCAGAGATCAAATTTTCTTTGCAAATGTTCTCCCCCTACATTTCTTGACTGCCTGATTTTAGCAGAAGCTGGCAGTGGGAAGATGAGTCAAACACCAGAAAAGCTCTTTCACATATTTAGTTTCAATTTAGCTAAAGACTGGAAACCCTGGAAACCTCATGGAGAGACCTGGGACATAAAATTGTCAGTCTGGTTTTCAGAGCAAATCAGTTGGATCATTTCAGATCAGGGATATGAAGAGAGTGAACACTTGTGCAGTATGAACCTTCCAAAATTTCCTAGAATTATAGAAAATTAAGGGTGAAAGGGACCTCAGAAGGTTATCTAGTCCAACCCCTGTTCAAAGCAAGACCAACCCGAAGAATTTGGATTTATTTTCTGTTTTTGTGATGTGCAGAGGCCTGGTTTGATCTAATGTAGATAGATTATTTGGATGGGCTGTAGGAAAGAGAGGTCTATAGGATAATGCTCTGCCTCATTGCACAAAAACAAGCATATTGACTTTAATAGTGTCACACCAGTGCAAATGAGGGGAGAATATAGTCCATGCCCTTTCACTATAGTTGACCACAATACCCAATCTGTCAGTTAGGTTAGGAATATTTTATTCCTTTAGTTCTCTGAAGCAGTGGAGCCATGTTCTTTCACCCACAAAACCACACACACAAGAATGAACATTGAGTGATAGGCAATCCATGAGCTGAGAATTATAAGGCCAGTAAAACGTATGATTTCTAAAATTTATGGCTTACTTTATTACAATGGAAATATTTTTCTAATTGAGGTTTACACTGCCATTACACTGCTAATTTAATTATTCCCTTTATTTCATCCATCATAATCTGATCTTCTTGAAGAAGAAAGTAGTTCATCCCCTTGATGAGAGCAGAATTGACTGAGAAGAGAATGGAGGAATTTGCAACTCTAACATGCATAAAGAGGGTGTTAAAAAAAGAACGTACTGGAATAAATACACTGAATTATCCCAAACCAGGCTATAAGCAAGCACTGTATAGAAGTTAGACGTATATGGCAGGCCCAAGATCCTGTGCAGTTCTTTATGATGCATTTTCTGCAAGAAAGTCGCAGGGCACAGCATCAGAAAAGGGTGCAAAATTCTAGTCTGCTTTAGAGTCAGTGCATCCAACCAGCAACAATTCAAAGGATTGGTAATGAATCACAGATGTAGATTCAGCATGGTGGGATTCTGTGATATGCAATGCAAACTGTAAACAATTTTTGTGGCACACACCAAAGACTGAAAGGAATAGCTCTAAATGCACCAAGGGTTTATTTCAGTTTGACTAAGCAACAAAAGGCTCTTTTGTGAATTAGAAATAGCTAACCCATTTCGTTCTGATAATCCTGCCATGAATGAGATCATATGCTGCTTCGTCTTAGTAATGGTGGTTGTATTACGACACAGTCAAGAAACTCTTGTTGTGAACCTCTTATTGTCATCTGATGATGCATGGAGTCAAAGGCCACAAGAGGCCCTTACGGTCATCTAGCTTGACCTCCTGTACAACAGAAACCAAATGATGTTTCCAAAATAACTGCTGACCTGTCTGTCTGATTTGAACTGGACTGTAAATGCTACCTCACTCTGTCAGGATCCAGTGCTAGTTCCACCCCTTGTTCTGCTCATACCAAGACAGTGTGCAGCACAATGATCCATTGGCCCTATGGCAAGCGGAAACTCCCACATATATTTAGTCTCTTAACCCCTGACTAAGTTGAGTGGCGAAGAAATCGAATAATGGGTAATGGTACTGCTTTGTAAAAGGTGGATGAAGAATCCTTTCCTGAGAAATGTTTTGGAAATACCAGCTACTTGGCATACAATGTTTCATTGCAGTGACAAAACAATGCCCCTTGAGAGCTGAGGAGAGGTCGTCTTCTCCTCATTTATAAGTGAGAAAAGCATCTCCATCAGAGGCACAGAACTCAGTGCAACACCACCATCTTCCCATCGGCGGGGTAGGTGCAGTTAACAGGAGTTCAATAGTGAAAACACAAGGAAAATATAAACAACAATAAACTTGGTATGCTACAAAATAACCAGTATATGATTTGGGCAGGGTAAGGGGTCATTGAGTTCACCAAACCTATTCTCCTATTCACCACCTTTCCTTGGGCTGGAACAGGTTTGGGGCAAGGGGCAAGGTAGGAGCAGAGTGGAACAAGGCTGAGGCAGGAATAGGAACTGGATCAAGGAAATCTACAATACCCCTGCCTGAAGGTCATCTGAGTCAGGGGCGACCCAGCAATTGGCTTCTGCAACCTGCATGAGGGCTGAGTCACTAGGCTCTGCCGGAAGATGAATCATGGAAAGTGAATGAGCAGTCCTGGTGTTGCTCTGGGGTTCCCCCAGAATGCAAGCCAAGACGTTTGAAGCCATGCCCATGTGCAGCACTGTGGTGCAGATTTGTCTCTAGAAGCATTTCTGTTAATTATCCTCATGACCCAAACAGGAATGATTTCTGATAAGCAAAACCATGAGGGTGGGAGAGGAAATCTTTTGGGATGGGGAGAGAAAGAAGGGTGGAACACCCTTGACTCTTAACCAAACCATCTCTTGCTGTACCTACATATGCCAGTATTGCTGCCAATAACCTAAGGCTTCCATGTAGCTGCCATCAATAAAGGATCCACCAGGATCCACCTGACTGGTGACCTGAGGTACCAAAGCCATATTTCTGCAGAGAATCCAGGATCCAGGGCAGTGAGAAAGGAGCTGCCTCCTTCAGTGAGACGGTACCATAGGGTCAACGTAGACGGGCCGACCTCAGCAGCCCCGCCGCCTGGTGGGGAGGGTGAGGCCCGCAGTGGGGGCCAACCTGATCTCCCCTTACATCCTGCACCTTCCAGCCCTGCTAGGGCGAGGAAGAGTTCAAGAGCGGTAACTAGTCAATCTCCCAGCACGATAAGGCAAGTCTACAATATTAACGGTTGGGCTTTCAACCCCCAGCAAGGGGTAAGGCAAGCACACCGTACCAATAGTTCGGGAGGGCGCTGGGGGAGGGAAAAGGGAACACAGGCCCGCCCAAGGTGCCACTACGTCAGCCAGGCTCCTGCCGAAACGCGCTGACTCACCAAACCGCCCTGGGCTACTTCCTTCCCGCTCCCTCCAAGGACAGCGGGGGTATGCAATCCTCGTTGTCCTCTGGGTAGACTCCCCAGGGCATTCTGGTCAACCCCTCGCTATCTTCTGGTGGCAACTCAGGTAATTCTGCTTCATCCGCCAGGGGGAGTTCCTCCAGGTCACAAGGGTCTGGGGTAGCCGGCTCGCTGGCCTCGCCAGCGGAGGGAAGCTCATCTAGATCCTCGTGAGCGGCAGGCTGATTCCCTTCCCCCAGGCTTTCTGCTGAGGGAAACTCGTTCAGGTCTTCCCCCGGGGGAGTTCGCTCTAGGGGCACGGCCAGCCAGGGCTCCTCCCCTTGGCTTTCACGGGGTGGGGGATTTCGCTGTCGGTCGGGCCTCTCTGGCTCCCGGGGAGGGAGGCCTGCCAGCGTCAGCAGCCATCTCTCTTTCTGATTCCCCCATGGCTGACTGGTCCGGCCCTTATATAGTCCTCCCGCTCCCTCCGACCGTCACTTTGGTTCCGGTCCGGGCTCTTATGCAAGGTCTCTTCAGGCCAGTAGGGAGAGGGCTGGCGCCCAGCTACCTCCTGGCCAGTAGGTAACTGTCCCTCCCTACTACAGTCAGTCAGTCATTGGGATCCTCACCATCCTTGGGACCCTGTGGCTGAGATTCCCTCCCTTGCAGTCAAGCTGATCAGTGGGGATTTTGGCGATCTGGCCGGCAGAAGTAGACCCACCTATTTGTTTCTCATTAGGTAATCCAGAGCCACTTAGGCCAGCCCTTTTCTCTGCATCTCTCAATGAGTCCTAGCATTTGTCTGGTAGACTGTAATCCTCTCAGGTTGGGAGTTTCCTTCCTGTGTGCATTGTACAGCACCAAGTACAAGAATAGGCATCGCTAACAAACAGGAGCCGCCTACTTCAGATTAGACTGGGGATCCTGCGGCTTCTGTATCCATTCAGGCTATCTCCCCACCTAGCTAGATGACCATATTGCCTTCCCTCTCCCTGTTGTGACCCACACCAGCACTGGAGAGTCTAAACATAGGCACAAACCCATCAGGAAGGTTGTTTGTGATCCCTCAAAAAAAAAAAAAAAAAAAGAAAACTTAGTTCACCCATCTTTGAAGCATCTGATGAAGTGGTATTTTCTCCCATGAAAGCTCATGCAAACAATAAATCTGTTAGTCTTAAAAGTGCCACACGACTCCTTGTGTGTTTTTTTTTTTTTTTTTTGTTGGACTAGACCAACACAGCTATCCCTTTGGAAATGTGATCCCTCAGTCAGCATGTGCGTTAGGTGACCAACACTGGCAGCAATCCCACAATTCAAAGAGAGAGAGTGATCCCCAACTGCTTTCAATCAATGGGATATCACGATGAGGGAGGGTACAGCCATTTGAAGTCTACTGGCACTTAGAGATCAATATCTTTGGTGCTGAAACTGTCTGAGGCAAAATGTCTGTTGCATGCCTAAACAACACTCCTCAGGGTTTTTTGTTTTGTTTTATTTTGTTTTTTAAGGCCAAGCTTCCCTCCCAGTAACTCCAGGGGTGGCTAAAAGTCTGAACATCTCTGAACTCCCCACACCACCACTTGCAAAGGCAAACCCAATCAATGTTAGATATGGGTATTTGCACTGTTCTTTTTCCCCATTTCTTCTGTCTTTTTGACCCACTAAAACTTACACTTCCAACTAGTGTATTAAAAGCAATGATTGTACTGAAAGCAACGAATATTAGTTTTCAAAAGGAGAGGGTGGAAAGGAAGAAAGCAGGGGGCTCACTGTCAGCCCCGCATCCCTCATCAAGAACGACAGTTCCATCCATTTATTTACAGCTCGTCTGTGCAAGATGCAATGATGGAGCCTGGCTTAATGATTTCAGAACTAGTGCGGCTGCTACTTCAAACCAATTTGCCACTAAACAGCAAAGACTTGGAGCATTTCCACTGTACAGTCTGATGTCTGAAAGGAGAGGTGATAGGAATTAGTTTCTCTGTGTGTGCTGAAAAGTTGATTTTCTCCAGCAAAGATTAGCTATCTTCACAGATCTGCACAGCTTTCTGATGTATATTTTAGAGACATTTGATGGTTTTCAGAGTGCAAATCCCAGGCACTTAGAAGCAGAAAGGTTTTGCCCAGTCAAAGCATGAGCTGCTATAAAAGTAATAGAGCTTTTTCTGGAAAGCCAAGTGCCAGAATTGCTTGACAGTACACATCACGGACGGATATTAATCTCTTTAGATTCCCATGTAAAAGACTCACAGGAATATGGTCTGAAACTTATTCCTAGTACAGAGTAGATCATCTTCAATTACATTTGAGAGGAAATAGTGTGTGGGTTGGTCGGACAGCAAACTGAGATGCTAAAGTGCAAGACTGTACTCGCAGCAAGTCACTTCATTCATGGAGTTGTATATTTTAAGACCAGAAGAGATCATTAAATCATCAAATCTGAGCTCCTGGTATATCATAAGCCACAGAATGTGACCCTATTAAAACATGCACAAAAACTCCCCTCCCCCCCACCGAAAAACATCTAGACTCGATCTGAAAACATTCAGAGCTGGGGGACCCATCACACCTCCTTGGTAGTTTGTTCCAATAATTAATCACATTCACTGTTTGAAATTCTGTGTCTTATTCCTAAATTCAGTTTGTTTGGTCTGGCTTCAGCTTGCAGCCACTGGCTCTAGCTGTGTGTGTCTTTGGTAGATTAAAGAGCCCTTTAGTACCTGGTAAATTCTCTCTTCCACCATCTATATGACCTACACAGATTACAAAATCCATAAGGCAGGATCTGTCCCTTCCTATGTTTATATGTAATGGTTAGCACCAGGGGGACCTCATCTTCACTGGGGCTTTTAAGAGCAGGCAGCTATCTAGCTAGGTAATTATGTAGCACCTGTCACCACAGCGACAGGTGCTATTGACTGGGAATCAAAATCTCCAGGATCTAACCCCGATTCCCTGTTTGACCTTGACTAACTCATTTAGCTGCTCTGTGCCTCAGTTTATTGATGTGTAAAATGTGCATAATAAATCATAGAATCAAGATGTGTGAGGATTAATGCACGAGGGGTTTTAAAGTGCTTTGAAATCCTTCAATATTAAGGCTCTGAATAAATTCAATGTGTTGGAGTTTCATAACCAAATGTAGAGTCTTACAGTCTTCACTATACTGCAAACTCCCATGAGCTCGCTTTCCCTTTTAGTTACACTGTGCATTGCAGCCATCAATTACCACCACTAAGGGACTTTTGCATCTAGGGGAGATTTACAAAGACACCGATAAGAGTTAGGTGCCCAATTTCCATTTGATTCTGGTATCTTTGAAATCTGTTTCTTGCTTACCAACAGAGTTATTTGAAATTAGGTGCAATTTACTGGTTTCAATGAATGGATTGCTTTTCAGTTTTGTAGGTTTGTTTGACCCTGAAACTGACAGCCTAAGCCAGGTGGCATCACCCCCCGTGAAATGAAACATCCGAGTTTCACATAAGCACCAATTCCTATCACCATACGGCTTAAAAATAAACTGCATCAAGGGCCTTGCTAGCGACTAGCGTATTTTCTCATCCAATGCCTGGAGAGAGCTCAATACACAAATCTTGGTTCCAGTTTTGAACACTTCAAAGTTCAGGGGTGCTCAGATTGGTGTTTTTTGTTCAGGTTCATCTCTAACACACAGTGATTGACGTTCTCTTGAGTGCCTGCGCTGACAGTTCATTCTTAAACCAGGCGTCCTGGTCAGGCTGAAATTGCCAACTATTCAAAAGATACATGCAGGAAAGATCCACTCAGAATAAGAATTAGGGCTGGGAGAAACTCCAGAGGTCTTGCAAAAAACCAAATCAACTCCCTGCTTTCCACCTCCCACCCTCAAAAAAACCCTCCACAACCAACTAACTAAACTCCAGAGCTTATTCCTCTTTTCAATATTAGGGGCTTACAGAATCTTTTCAAGTTGCTCTGAACCTTCCCCTCTTCAATAAAATAACTGATTTTTAACGAGAATTTTAATTCTAATAAATGTGTTGAGAAGTAGACAGATGCCAGAGCTGTGCAATTTTGTTTGGAAGTGTGGACAAGATTAACCAAAATGGAAAAAACAAACAAGACAAGAGAAAAGATCTGCCTGCTGTGGGATTCTTACACTTTCCTTGGAAGCATCTGGCATTGGATGTTGGATTAAATGGACTTTTGCATTTGATAGAGTCTAACAACTCCATCAGGAGCCAGTGCTCTGGAGCAGAGCCAGCCTAGGACCCAGGAAACCTGGGTGCTAGTTCTAGGACTGGAGCTGGCCTGCTCTGTAATATTAGATGAATCACTTAATTGCTCTATGACTCAGTTTCCTCATCCATACAATGGAGATGACAGTGCTAACTTTACTTGCAGATCAATTGGTGCTCTACTAATCGAAAGAACTAAATAGCTCAGCATGATATTTATCATAATTCCCTCTTCCCACCAAACAGCAATTCAAACCACATATTCTGCCAAATCTTGGACCTCAAAAGTTCTGCTTCCATTCCCCAGACAACAGCATGTGACAGAGTTATCACTAGATAGGCTGTTCTCAAGAGATTCACGGCCCATGTTTCTGGATGCAAGAATCTCCAAACATCCTTTGGATCTACTCCAAATCCATGTTTCCAGGTGCTGATCCAAACTGACTTTAGAAAACCTTATTAATTTTGCCCAAATACAGAGCTGACCTGACATCAGAATTGAGCAGAAATGTAGAAATTTCCATAAGAGATCAGGCCAGTGATCCAATGACCAGTACCAGTCACATAAGAGGGAGATCTAAGAAACTGCAGCAAGCAGCTATTTGATCATCTGCCATCAGGGAAAGTTTCTTTCTCACTCTCAAAAGTTAGTGGATGGCTTATGCATTGAAGTGAGAGATCCTCAGCATGACATTACCATTAAACGACTAGGCTCGGAAGGAATCTTGTCTTCAAGACTTGGTTAAATGAGGCCATGACATTTCAGAAGAGAGTTGGCCCTAATTTTTCTGACACCAGAAGGGAATGTTAAGTCAATTCATCAATGTCTAATCACTGTGAGACCTCAAGAGTTTCCAATATTGCTCAAGGCCCTTCCTGCTCATACCCTCATCCTCATCTATACCTGAATTTAGGTACTATTGCCTCCACACTGGCTGGTGGGGAGAAGAAACAAAAAGGAAGATTTTGCAACTTGCAACTATTTTGCTCTGAGATGAGGAGTGGTGGCTGGGAGGAAAAGTGGGTTAAAGTGCAATTAAATGATATCAAAGAATGAATTCCATTTGGTGAGTTATAAACTTAATGTATCTGGAGGGGAAAAGGAGAAAAAGAGGAAAAAAAACCCAAAAAACCTTTATAACCCTTTGTATCTTTTCCCCTTTCTTTTTAAGGTTTGCCTGTCATTAGTCATTGTGAAAGCTCCTGGTGACCACTGAAACACAGGAGGGACCTTTGACACAACTTGATCAATCCTAATTGAATAGAGCAGAGGGACTCCAGCCAAAAGAAGGAGGCCCATTCTTTGCTTTTGACAGCCCCGTCCTTTTTGGTTTGTCAGCTGTCAGAAACATTAAGGTATTATCAGAATGGAGAGGGGTTGCTTTTGGCTGCCTCATGACTTTTTACCTCAGAAAGGAGATTGTTTTATGGGGTGAGGGGTTGGTTTGTAATTGTCTGTGGGACGGGAGTTACTCTAGGGCCAGTCCCTGACCTTCATAATTCAGTCCTTATTCAAGCCAATGCCTACTGAAGCCAATGAGTCATCCAATATGGCAAATGGAAATTTTGCTGGATACTGAGTAAAAACTTCAGGACTTGCCTCTCAATGAGCAAGGGGTATGAATCTCCACTGTCTTTCCCCTCCTCATTTACACCATTGTAAAATGGATGTCAAGCTGCCAAAGCAGAGAAGAGGTATTTTAAAGACCACACTTTGCATAAGGGTAAATGGTTACACAAGAAAACCAGCCATGAAGTCCTGCAGCACTTAAAGACTAACAAATTTATTTATTGCATGAGCCTTCCTGGGAGAAAATCCCACAACAAAGTGGGATTTTATCCCACCCTCAAAAGCTCATGTAATCAATAAATTTGGTGTTACCAGACTCCTCGTTTGTTTTGCTGAAGTAGACTAACACAGCTACCTCTTTGGAACTTGGTTACACACGCTGAGTTTCCTCTCAGAGGTCCCTGTGAAGAGTTGCAAGACCTCACGGGGAAAGGTGAGTTAGAAAAGACTTCTCTGAATAGTTCCTGCCGTTTTGGTGTAAGTGGGCCTTTCAGCCCAAGGGAAAGCATTGGGTCATCACAGTTACAGTGATGTAAATCTGGTGTAACCCCATTGGTTTCAGAGAAGTTTAGTCTACCTAAGCTTGGAGTAACTGGGGCCAGATTCTGGAACAATAAATTTAAACTGCTCTGCCTTTCATGAAAACACAAATGATCTCACCAAAACTAGGATATTTAATGGCCACTGATATTTTCATGGTGATGGACTTCAGCTGTAAAATTTGGATATTGGGAGGAACTTTGACACTATTCAGGAAGTCCTTGGGTTTCACTTGAGGATGGTCTCTTATATGAACATATACTTTCTCCCAGTGTCAAAGTCCCCACCTTCAAAAGGCTCTTTCTTGTATCCTTCTGTGCCCACCCTGATTCCTAAGCAGGGCTCCTGTGGGAGTTATATCCAAAGCCATCATAGATCAACGTCCTTTAAGGGTCATTTGGTTCCTCTCTGAATGCAACTGTAACCAGGCACTTCATTATTTCCCTGTGATAAATGAATCACTGGGTGCTGTAAAACCAGAGCAATGGGGCTCTACATCCTTCCTTTTTTTGATTTGCAGGAAAGGGAGTTCATCAGGAACAAGATTAAGAGAAAAGGGATTGTGGAGTACAGAGGGGCTGCAGCAACACCCAGCTATGGATACAACTGTTTTAGGTTGAACAAGGTCTAGAATGGGTCCATGACATGTGTGAAGGTGACCTAAAACCACTTTTGTTCTCCCCCTAATGCTTTCTCAGCTGATGGTAGTAGAAGAGACTAGTGCTGCAGAGGAACAAACCCCATATGACAAAGGAGAAGGATCAACAGGCATTGGCAGTGAACAGAAACACCTAAGGATGATGAGAAACATTTCAGACTGATGCACTACCAGCCATGACCTTCCCTCCAAGCTCATACTGAGCCCAAGACATCTGCATTCAGACAAGGAAGAGTTCAGCTCTCATTAACTTTGCAGCTCCATGTGTAGCACCATGTTATATTTTGTTTTCACAGCCTTCTTCACACTCCCTCATTTCATCCTGCTTTAGAATTGTCACATCCCAAGAAAATGGATTGTTTTCAGCCTGGTGAGATCTCCAGGCCAGCTATGCCAATCAAGGCAATAAAGGAGGTCTGAGATATTTTGTCGTTGCAGAACCTCTGTTTCGTTTAAGGCTCAACCGCTAGTGTTTTCCTCTCCCCCTGTATCTTTCCAGGAAAGAGGCAAAGAAGAGCTTAGGAAGAGTTTGCACCCCATACATTCTCCCCTTTAAATTCTGTATTTTGTTTATAAACCACTTTGATTTTTGAAGATCATCTTCCACTGGTTATTTCACCAGTCAAGAGTGGACCGGTGTCAGAAAGCCACGGTTCCTTTTCTACAGCACCAAAGAGCTGATGCCTTCTTTGTGGCCATAAAGGAAGCCAAAATTGTCAGATTACCATCTCCCTCGGTCAGAGCTTGGAACCCCGTATCTATTTGCATAATGAATAATTTTCTCAGCAGACTCTCTCTCTGTACTGTATAGATCATCTTCTAGGGTGGTCATCTCTAAGCAACAGAGATGCTACAAACATTAACATAATTAAGCAAAAGACCAACCTCTCCAATAAACTTGGGTAGAAGAAAATCATTCTAAAAGGAAGGAGCAGTGACTTGAAGAAGTCAAATGATCAAAGATGTGCTGACATAAATAAAAAGGCTTTACACAGTGCCTAGATGGCCGCAGAGAGTGTCACAGAGGAGTTCCTTAAATCTCAGAAGGAGCCAGTCATGGTCTCTGTCTGGAGATAACCTCAGCACTGAAGTGCTAGGACTACCTGAAAAGCTTTGCCGGCACCGCTTAGCTCTTGTATTATACAGCATTATCAGGGATTCACTGAGCCTGGTGCAGAGAGCAACGCACTCCCCACCTCACTGCACCACCTAACCGCCTGGCAGCCCATCGAAGGTTGGGGAGACAGGGAGCCGCCACTTTCTCAGAATGTACAATGACCTTCCCACTGCCGTCGTTGGCCTCCTGTGTCTCATCCAGTGAAAAGGGCATTGTGACGGCAGCAGCTGCCCACATGATGCACTTTCCAGGTCAGGGGCCCTTTGCTGGGGCAGGCCCTGAGTCCAATCAAGCCCATTGGTTTCTAATTTTTTCACAAACTCTCACACTTTCCCACAGGCCTTGCAGTAGATCCACCAGACAGACTTCAGCCTGGTGTTTGCTTGCATTTACATTGCCAGCAAAAGGCTTTCTATTTTCCTACCTCCCAGGATTAAGGGGGAGATTTTTTTTTTTTTTTAAACAAGAATTTAAGTGCCGGAGCCTTGACAGCCATGTGACATTCAGTCAGCTGTGCGTGCTCATGCTGCTGCCACCAACACATGATGGATGAGCAGCGGTCAGCGGTGCTTTGGGAACATTTTGCAATTCAGAACATCTCTGCTTGACCCTGGGTGGCTCCTCCCCATGATTTATGGCATTTTACGACAACATGTGTGGCGCCTGCCGTCACTTTTTCTTATTTAAAGCATAGCAATGACTGCTTAAAATTAGGAGAGAGAGTGGAAGGGAGAAGATAAAAAAGAGACAGGAAGGAGAAAGGCCCCAAGTTTTTCAGCGTTAACAGAGTTGTAATTTGCAGAAACTGCAGGGAGTTATGAAATACTCACTGACACTGGGCACAAAGGTCTCAAAGATACCCAATATTCACATAATGTGCCAAGAGGCTCGCACAGACCTCTCACTTTTCATCCTACCTACTAAAGTAGAGATGTTTTGTTGAATCACTGAGGAAGGTGACTTTTGTTCCCCAACTCAAACATGAGGAAAGTGGAAGAGACTTATCTGGAAAGAGGAGGATAGAAAGGAGTCTTTAATTGTCATCACATGGTGTTATTGCTAAAATGGAAACTTTACCAAGGGCTCCAGAGACAAGCTACTATTAGGCTAGATGATGGAAAAACGGGACAAAATTCTCTGTCCTTTGTTGCGGAGGAAGATTACCACAATTGGCCCAACTGGCCCTAGGAAGGGATGAGGTATTGGTATTCACCTAACAGAGCCAGAAAGGAGCACAGTGTAAACAGGAAGAAAATGAGCAAGAACCCTTGTAATTAAGGGAAAATTGTTATGGTGACAGATTTAGGAAAGGGACTGAACTGTATGGGGCAGAGACCAACTGGAAGGCTGATTTAGATAAGGTTGGTTCTGCTTTGAGCAAAATGCTGGACTAGACAACCTCCTGAGGCCCCTTCCAACCCTAATCTTTTGTGATTCTCTGGATTCAGAGAGTGAAATGTCTTGACGCAAGATTGACAGAGGTGGATGAGACCCAAGAAGAAGTTTGAATGTTAGAAATATTGTATTAATTTTTGCATTCATCAAGTTTCCTTAAACAAGATATAGCATTCTTCAGACCTTGACTTCTATACTTACGATAGCAGACGTGCATCCTGGTTAAACCAATATTCCTTCTACAACAGTCAGCTGCTTGTCTATTTATAAGGATTCAACTGTGTACATGACTGTACTAAACAAGGAAGATACAACCTATGGCAAAAGGTAAGTTCCCAGCACAACAGTGGAGGGTAGACATGTTGTGATTAAAAGGTGACCCTCATCCTTGGTTTGGAAATCCCAAACCTCAAGCCTGGTTTTGTTTCAACAGGTCTACACAGCTCCACTAATGTCCTTTAGAAACCAATGGCAGCAATTACTTTGCAGAGAACAATTTGGGAACCAGAGCTTTATGAAATTGGTGAAGAATTACTGTAGATTTTATAGTGTTCTGGGTTGGCATTAAAATTAAGACATCATGCCACTCAACCTCAACTGAGGAGCAGTAAAATTTGGTGTAATTGAGAGAGAGTTGTGTAGCTCATTACAAAATCAGACATGCTTTTTTGGAAATTAATGTGAAGAGAAGGGGGAAAATAGACTAGAGCATTAACACATGGCTTATTACAAGTGAATCTGAGTCTGTTCATAAAACCCTGAAAACAGCAGCATTTGAATCAGCAAAATGCAACGGTTGGCCGGAGAATAGGTATTGGAACTACTAAGTCCTAACCCTGCGGTGGCATCTTTGTTTTTCATTCAACTTGTGGCCAGGAAGGAGGGGCACTGAGAATGTCAATGAACAAGAGCTTACCTCTGGTTTACCATAAATTAGCCAGTGCTGGGATCTGTGCGTGTGTCAGTGTCTAATTGTCTCAGCTTAGGTGTTTCCGTCAGAGGTAGAAACAAGGAGTCTTGTGGCACCTTTAAAGACTAATAAATTTATTTATTGTATGAGCTCTGTTAGTCTTTAAAAGTGCCACGGGACTCCTTGTTTGTTTTGCTGAATTGGACTAGCACGGGTACCCCTTTGGAATATGTCAGAGATGTAACTCCATCATTTGTAGGCATACTCATGCTCATTTTGGTCTAGCTATCTCCAACAATACCAGTAAAACCACAGCTGTGTGGGGTCTACAAGCCTTCTCAGAACCCTTAGTACATCTTCAAGCAGCTAGCCCATGCTGCTGTTTCTCCACTGATATTGTTATTTGAGCCAGATAGATCAAAGCTAGCTCCGTAATGTCTGTTCAGCTGTAATTACACCAGTGATTGCAACAAGGGCTCCAGGCAACTCTGAATTGGTCCAGAAAGCCATGGGATTAGAAGGTGTCTTCTTCTTCAACGATGGTCCGTGCACGCAGGATAGGTCTTTACTCTTTCCACTTCACATGGCGTGAAGATTAATCTGGTTCTCTCAACGTGAACTGGTTATGGATCTCTCTTGGGATTTTGAACCAGTTTAAAGCAAATGGGGGAAGAGTAGAGTGTCATGTCTCTGCAATCCCGATGTGAGTGGACTTGCAAACTATAAGTAGAGTTTTTGCCATAAAAATTTGTCACACAGGAGGAAATCAGCCTCCCCCAGTGAGACGAGGCTGTTGCCACATTACAATATAATATGACTGTGTCATGCTATATTACTTTGGAAAAATATAAATATCAAAAATCCAGGGTCATAATGCTGCATCACAACAACTCAACAATCAAAACAGTAGGGGTCCTGGAAGCTGATCAGATACTATTATTATGTGTTTGTATAAAGCCCAGTCAAGATCAGGGTGCCATTGAACACACAGCAAGAGAGAGAACCTTCTCTGAAGGGCTTACAATATAAACAGACTAAAGAAAGCATTATTATTTCAGCTTTACAGATGGGAAACCAAGTGATATGTCCAAGGTTACAAATGAAGCCCACAGGAGAACCAGGAAATAAGGATATCTCCTGAGCCTCAGTCCAGCATCTTAACCACAGGATCATAATGTTGATGAGCTCATGATATATTTCGTAGGTAAACGGAAAACAATAATTGCCTCTCTCTCTCGTCTCAGTCCAGAATATAGTTCAAGGAGTTGCAGGGAGAGAGTCAATTTGCAAGAACTCAGCCATGGTTTGCAATGAATTAGCCATTACAAGGACTTCCGTATGTGTTAATGTTTAATTACTCCAACTGAGATATTTCTCAGGCACAAGGGACTTCAGCAGACTCCGAAGAACTCTTTTCTTTCTCTGTAAAGCCATGAGACTAGTTGGTGTCCCCTGCCATCCATGACGCTCAGTGTGAGCAAGACCTTCAGTCATCCAGCATGTGTATGTGAGTGGCCAGCAGAGCGATACCATTTAACTGACAGCCGGCACCCTCAAGTCCTCACCTTGCACTGAGGACTGTCCTCACTAAGTGAGTGTGGGACCTCATTCATGCTCTCCTCCTTGGAGCACAAATTTCTGGCTCACTTTGCACTTCTGTGTCTCACAAAGCTCAGAAAATTCAAGTTCATTTTTTTTTAATATGTCAGAAACAAATGTGATTGAAATGGCTTCCTGCTTAGGAAATGCCAGGTGGATATCAGTTGCCCATTTACTTTTGATCCCTGTCTACCCCAGGTGAGTCCGTGGCATTTCAGATAAGCGTGGCTTACCATTCAGAACATTATAAGAGGACAGTCGCTGATCCCCTTTACTGTAAGAAACAGCTGCGGCTTCTCTATCTGATCAGAGTTTCCAAGAGATAGGGATGATCTGTACAGTCACTTTTGGAAAACTAGATGGTGACGGGATCAGAGTCTGCATCATACTGAGTGTGGAGGGAACGGAATGGCTTGTCCTTTGTGAAGGCATTTCACTGCAATGCATGTAGTTTGTGGAGCTGGATCCAAAGAAAGGCTTTACCAGGGGAGCCTTGGATATGACAAAGAACAGTCTTGTTGCTATACATGCTCTGGCAATTGTGACTTATTTTCGGGAAGCAGAACTGGCCAAATGTGTACTGTGCAAAAAGCTGGAAGTGGGGTGGGGGAAATCCTGGCTGTGCATTGCTGCCAAATTATTAATAAGTGCTGGCAAGAACCAGCTAAGGACTCATGCTATGGGACCTGAGGTCTGGAGCCTGGTTCAACTCCTTAAAAGAAAAAAAGCACCAAAGATGAGAATTCCTGTTTCCACTTTGCACACGCTGATCCAAAGCCGGGCCTGGTGTGAGCACAATGAAGTCAATTCAGTGGAGAAACTGTCATCAAAGCATTTACACTATGGGCACACTGTGGTAACTGTGTTTATGGCCACCTCAAGGCCAATTTGTGTCATCTCCTGGGTGCATATCTGATGGCATGGTCAGTACAAGAAGCTTGCTCCTGTCACAGGTAGGAGCAGACCGTGATTTTCAGGTCCCAAAAGGGCAGCTCTGTTAACCTAGTGCAGTAGAACAAACAAGGAGTCCTGTGGCACTTTTAAAGACTAACAAATATATTTATTTAAGTGCCACAGGACTCCTTGTTTGTTTTACATCATTTTCAGGGCTCGGGTATGTCCAATCTTAGCGTCACTTTCCTATCACTGGATCTTTTGTGCAGTGGAAATGGTGAAAAAAAAACGGTAAAAAGAACACACAGTGCAAACAAAGGCATTAATGGATCTAAATGAAACAATAGATTCATTGCCCTACAGATTTTTTTTGCTCACTCCTAAGAATAACAGACACAGTGAGCAGTACATAGCACCAGGGCACCTAGACTCTACATCTATGACCGGGAGTGGTCCACGAGCTGCCAGTTTGGGGATGCTTGCCTCCACTTCCACCCCTTCCCACCATTTGTACTCTGTCTCCCATCAAGGTCAACCTCCCCCTTTGCAACCCAGCTGGCAGTGTGGGCCCAGCTGAGCCCAAAACCAGTGCTAGAGAACAATCTAAGCACACCCAGAGCCCATGCCCCGACTCACCCTGTCCCCAGATTGGTTGGTCCCCATCCCAGACCTGGCCCTGGCAGGGCTGACCCAAACCCAAGTGGCTCCAGCCCCATGCCCCCACAGCTTCAACTCAGCCAAGCTGGTCCCCATGGTGCAGCACCAACACAGGAGCCTGTGCTGTGCCCCAATCCCCCATAGATCCCCCATCTGGCCAGTGGCTAGCCCACCCCCCAATTCACTCCACTCCTGCCCTCTTGTTTCAGCAGAGAGGGCCTCCACTGCCACCCCATGTGAGCAGGACATCACAAGTGTGAAAGGAGCCTTGCCGGGATGTCAGGGAAAACTCAGCCCTCCCAGGCTTTACACACTCGATGCCCATGCCTCTGATAGTTGCCTGGGCAACTTATCACAAGCCCCAGAGCTCCCATTAGACCAGGGGTCACAAACTCAAATCACCGCAAGGGCCACATGAGGACTAGTACGTTAGCCTGAGGGCCACACCACTGCGACCTTCTCATACGACGATAGTGCAAATATCAGTAATAATAGTGTCGCGTTAGGCTGCAGGACAAAGCTTGAGGGGCCGCATGTGGCCCGTGGGTTACGTGCTTGGGACCCCTGCATGAAATTGACTTTTCACTTCAAATATGAAGGGGCGGCCTAGGCAGACCAAAGGTACCAATATGGCAAGTTACGGGTGAGAAGGATGGTCTAGCAGTTGGGGCATTGCCCTGGGACTTGAGGTCTAAACTGAATTTCAGCTCTACTACCAATTTTATGCATGATGTTTTGCAAGCCCTTTAATCTACCTCATGCTTTGATCAATATTTCTGTGGTGAGGGCTGTTACAGAGCAAAACTCCACTGCCACACATAAAAAAGGAGAGCTGCAGACAGAAATGTCCAACTGACTCCAGAGGCTCATACAGCCCACTTTGGCCATCCCAATATTTTTAACTGGCCATTCTCTATCATGCCCTCTCTCTCATCCATCCCTCCTGAACCAGACCAAAGAATGATTTGCAGAATCCCTGTAAAAGCTTCTGTGCATAGACTCATTTGCAGTAAAGACAGACCCTCTCCAAACAGTGCTCTGTAATCGATACCCAAATCTGGGGGCCCGTTTCTCCCATATGACCTGCCTCTGTGTGATTTGCTGATGCCAGTCTATAGGAGTCTAGTCACAGGAGAAACACTGAAGATCTTTTAAGCTTCTGAGAGCATGATTTTTTATGCAGTAGTCTAGATTCTGCTTTCTGGTATGCCACTTTAAATCCAGAATACCTCTGCTGACCCAACAGAATTATTTCAGATTTATGCTGCTGTAACTGGCCCTCTGTCTATAGTAAAAGCAATAATTGATTTAAGCTGAGATCCTTTTGATCCCTTTTCATCCCAGCATACATATAAGCATGTTCCCACTAAAGTTATGGATCAGATAAAACTGCATGCTGCTCATCCTACTCAAAGTCCATCCTGAGGTTCAGAAAACTGTCTGTGCTATGATTTTCTAGAATGTCTTTATCATAGTGTGTAAGTGATTAATTTTTTCTCCATAATTTTCTCTCTTTTTTTTCCTTTCCTTTATTACGTCAGTACACAGAATGGTCCTACTTCATTGCATACTTGGCTGGAAAGAGCAGAAATCATAAGATTGCCTTTTCTTCCTTAGTTTTCTGGACTTACAGGGAAAGAAAAGGGTTAAACTTCCTGCATGCTTTGGACCTGAGGGCTATTTTAGGTTTAGCCAATAAATATTTTCTACCTCTACTTACTTTAAAACATTTGTGGGGCGGGAAGGAGAGAGAGAGAGTTTTACGAATTATATAAAAGTTGGACCATAATCAAGTCAGAAAGCACATCACCACAAGACTTTGGAGAAGTCCCTGTTTTGAAGTTTCTGGCTTGGGCCAATGTCTCCCAATTATACTCTTCTTATTCTCTTTAGTTTTGCACTAGTAACTTTAAGACTCATGCAGAATGTTAGCTGATTGCCTTGAATATAAATGCCCAGGCTATTAAAAGTAGAGTTTAGGAAACTAGACATGTAAATCATAAAAGGAGGCATAAATTTTGTGGTTTAGTGACGGTTTAAACTCCTAAATGGGTTTTATAGGAGCCACATAAGACCTATTGACAATACCCCTTTATGATAAAAAGTAAATAGAAGTGACAAAGTCAGAATTCCAAATACCGTTCCTTAGCTCCCTCTGGCCTGAAGGAGAGTGAAAAATGACTGGAGGAAATCTCGGAGGGAAACAAATGATAACATGAAATTAAATGTGTAATATTCCTTTTTATGCTGTGTGAGGGGGAAAAAAAGCGCTTGGAGAATGAGCCGGCACATTTGCATAACAAAGGAAATCAACAACAACAACAAATTGCCATCTTGTTCAAAGCTGATAATTGCACAGATGACAACAAGAAAGCGCCTTTCTTCTTGGCTCTCTAGGGGACAAGCTTTGTCGAGATGAGGAAAAAGGTGGAGAGTGACCCCACTTGCTTTCATGGAAGATTAGCACGCTCAGGAAATGTCTTTGGTGAAAGGGGGTGGCTGATTACTGGCTTGAATGATAATGAAGACAACCAGGGCAGAGAGGTTCAGGTCAGCCCTACCAGATGATCAACAAAACAGCAGCATCTGTTCTAACCACCATCAATACCACCCACCTACACCCCCATCAAGCTCCTTTCTGCAAATCACAATTCTCTTTGTACCCTGCGTGCTTTGTACCTCCTCTGAATGCCTCCATCTCTCTAGATGTCTTTGTATCTCTCCTATTTTGGGGCAACAAGGTCTGGAGCTCTGGCACTTAAGCATTTATGTAGAAAGACAATATCTCCCATCCACCTGGAATCATAGAATCATAGGGTTGGAAGGGACCTCATGAGGTCGTCTAGTCTAACCGCTTGCTAAAAGCAGGGCCACTCCCACTAAATTGTCCCAGCCAGGCTTTTGTCAAGCCGGGCCTTAAATATCTCCAAAGTTGGAGATTCCACCACCTCCCTAGGTAACCCATTCCAATGCTTCACCACCTGCCTAGTGAGCAAGATTTTCCTAATATCCAACCTCGACTGCCCCAGCTGCCGCTTGAAACCATTGCTCCTTGTTCTGTCCTCTGTCACTAGTGAAAACGGCCTAGCTCCCTCCTCTTTGTATCAACCCTTCAAGTAGTTGAAGGTTGCTATCAAATCCCCCATCAGACTTCTCTTCTGCAGACTAAATAAGGAATCCCATGCCCGTTTAGCGATGGTGGGATAGCAGGGAAGTCACACCCTACTGACATATCGAACTCAAACTCCAGGTCGAGAATCCATGATCTGAAGGGCTGTGAGCTACATTGGGTAATTAGTGGGCCATTGCGCTAATCCCAGTTTTGTCACTGAACTGTTGTGAGGCCCTGCATGAATCATTTTGCTTTCCTATCTCGACTTCCTCCTCTGGAAAACGGGGATAATGGGCAGAGCCATAACCACAGTGGGGCAAGTGGGGCTTTGCCCTGGGCACGTCAGAGCGGTTCCATTGAGTCTCTCCATTAAAGGGCACGTTCCCTGCTGCTCGCTTCAGGAACTGGCCATTGTGAGGGCCACTGGGTTTTTTTAGTTGTGGCTCTGATAATGGGAGTTACTAAACTACTTTTCAGATCAATTAATTCCCTTCCCTGAGCTTTGAACATGGGCTATCAAATGCTAAGTATTCTTATTCATTCAGTTATCCAGTGGACAAGAGATCTCTGACAAAATTTTCTAGAGTTGTTTGAAACAAGCTGGCTTCTGCCAAAATATTGTGTGGTGCACAAGGAGAGTGCTGATGGGTACTAATCAATGATTCTCTGACATCCCCATTACCTCCCCTCTTCTCCCTCATCTCTTACAAGGGCTTCATTAATACCACAGAAGTCAATGGAAACCAAACTGAATTAGAGACTTTCTTTGTTTTGGACAAGATTCAGTGAAACAAAAA
This sequence comes from Podocnemis expansa, assembly GCA_007922195.1. Taxonomy (NCBI): domain Eukaryota; kingdom Metazoa; phylum Chordata; order Testudines; family Podocnemididae; genus Podocnemis; species Podocnemis expansa. Next base: position 6,473,712 of record ML682046.1, read on the forward strand.
CAGTTTCTGTTGGCAACAACCTCTCCAGAAGCGCAAGCATTTAAACTTCTGGATTTGTCTAGTTTCCTAGGGTATGTCTACACAGGCTTCTTATTTTGAAACAACAGAGGTTGTCTTGAAATAAGAAGCGGCATGTCCACACGACACACCATTATTTCGAAACAAAAGGACAGAAGTATGAATTCTTCATTAAAAAAAGATTCCTTATTACTCATGCAGTCCTTGAGATCTATTTGAGCTTTTGAATGTCTACTTTTGCTAAATCTGTATGCTGTTGGCTCCTGAAGCCTGCTATACAGGGATGCTTCAAGTATCTTATTCCACCACTGGGTTGCTCAAATTGCTCTGTCATCCTAACAAGCACCATTCTCTTATGAAGTTCTGTATGTGGGGTTATTGTAGCTGTTCCGGTCCTTAGGGCATTAGAAAGTCAAGCTGCATAAGGCGATTTCCTTTCTTTGACCAACTTCTGCTGGAGGAAGGGACAAGCTTTTGAGTGTACACAGACCTAGAGATGACCTCTGTGTAAGCTTGACAGTTGTCTTCCTCACCAATAGAAGTTGATCCAATAAAAACAATTATCTCACCCACCCACCCCTTGGCTCTTTAACTTCTTTTGGACACGGCTCATACCTTGGCCTGCTATTGACTTGTTACAGATCAACATTACCTTCGTCCTATTTGGAACAGGCCTGGACTCAACCAACATCATGAACTACTGTTCATTATTCATATATTGTGTTATGATAGCACCTAGAAGGGTCAATCAAGGGTCAGAATTCTTTTGTGCTAGGTGCTGTACGTACATAATGAAAAGAGAGTACCTGCTCTACTCCCTTTGCCCTCTTGGCAGTTAGTTCCTTTGTCTCCTTTTATCCTCTCTGGCTAGTTTTAGTATTACAAATTTTATATCTGCCCCACCTCCCCCCCAGAACAGCTTCTTATTATTTCTGCACCACATTCACTCGGCATCACTTTTCAAATCCCAGCGGAAAACATCTGCCCCCCACCTCATAACCAGAATACTTTAATCTCTGTCTCTCTCTGATATCCTGTATTATTTCACATAATAAAGTCATTATTTAACTCTACAAAGAATTTGGGAGGTGTGGTTGGCCTGGAAGATGCAATCAGAAAGGAAGTTTTAACATATACTGTGTTACACAACAGAAATGTGAGACCAAGTCAGGAGGGTGAGACCAGTGCCTTGACCAAAGCCTATCCTTTAGCTTTTTGGCTTAGCCACTGAGTCATTATGTTGGAGCGGGGCAATAGTTTTTACCAGGGGATATTCTACTGGCAACACATAAGTCAGGAAAGTGGGATTCTGCTGCACAAATGCTGATTTAACTAAGGGAAATGGATAAAGGAGAGATCCAGCTTTTAAAAATCGTTCAGCTGGGTACCAGACGAGGAGTGGGAGGGAGGCAGTTAGTTAAGCTGACTCCCCTGCCACCTTCTAGTTGATACACAGCTCTGGCTTTTCATCCTCTTTCTGCTTTTCTGATGAAGTGATTTGAAACATTCTCGTTGCTAGAAATCAGAAGTTGCCTCTTTCAGAGAGACTCATTTAAGAATCATAAGAGGGGCTTTCACTCGAAAGAGAAGGGCCCAAGTGCTGTAGTCTACGTCCAGCGGAGCCTGCTTTCTACTACTGGTAGAGCAACTTTCCTGAATGGCAGTAGCAAACAGGCCATGTGATCAGTATAAAGGAGAGGTGGGGTGGAAAAAGCGACACAGGTTACACTACAGGGAACAATCCTGCGATGCCATGGAAAGGGTGGATATTAGCTGATCCAAAAATACACTGCCATCCACAGGTTCCTGCTTATAGGTCATCTTTGCAAGCTTTGGGAGAAACTTGTGCATTTGGAAGGCTGGCTTCCTTTCCTTTCCAAACTCATTGCACTTAGGGAACTTGTTGATGACCACTGCATGAAGCAAAGAGAATTCACCCATTTGCCCCTCCGGGGCATCGTTCACAAGTCAGCAAGGAAGATAGGTCTTCTGATGTTACTACTCTGGAGCACAGTGGTAGTGGTCGTGTGATAACTGCTGCTGCTCACAAGAGCTAACAGAGACCTATTGCTCATGGGACCCTGGGCACACTGTGAGATATTTATGGGTTTTACAGCTGAGAGGGCAATGAATAATATGAACTTGAATTTTTTTTCTAAGGAAGGCAGGTTGCAGGAAGAAACAGTTCAAGGGGTTTTCCTTGTTTTGCTTTGTGTTTAGGCTGGACTGTACGAACAACAGATTGTTGTTGGCAGCCTGTAGAGTTGCTCGTGGAGACTTAATTAGTTAAGTGGGTCCTGTCTCTGCTGGTTTTCCTGACTCTTTGATGAGGTTCAAGACCTGTTTGAAATGGATGTACCCCCAATCAGCACCTCTCTGGATTCTGCTTGTTTTAGATGCATCTTTAATGAGTTATACCTGCTAGGTTCTGGCTGCAGTGGTGGGCCTGGAGTCTGCAGGGACTTTTATTCCTGCAGCCATGGAAAGCAAGCACACTGCTTGGACTATGCAAATAAAAGGAGAATGAGACTGGTTTTCATTGATCCCAGCTGAACTAAGCAGTTTGAATTACGGGCACCCTTATCTATTGGGCAGCTGCTACTGAGAATCTGAAAACTCTTTGAACTGAGTGTCCTGGGTTACATTCACCACAATGAGTAATTAAGAACAGCAGTAAAGCTTGCTTCAGGAAACATGTATATGCCCAGCAAAATGCCTATAGAGTTGGTGTTTAAAAAAGTCAAAGAAATATACAGCAGCAACAAACTGTTTGCAATTTACAAGTAATTTTGCTGGAGGGCTGAATCTAATGATCATGCCTCAGTTTTGAACTCAGTACTTACACAGCAAAAATGCCAAATGAAGACCTCTGCTTGATTGAATAAGGACCTCCCTCTGTATGTACACTTATACTGTCCCACCATGGTGTTGTCTGAGTGCCCCATAAATACTTACAAATTTAGTCTCCCCAAAAAACCCTGCAAGGGAGGTAAATAGTAATAGTCCCATTTTGCAGATGGGAACTGAGAGGGGAACTGACCGCAACAATTGGAAAGCCATAGCATCATGGGCTAGCTACAATCAGGGTCCCACACTTGCATTACTCATGCTACCATAGCTTCTCTGTTAGAGCTGTTTGAGCCAGCTAGATCAACGCTAACTTGGGTACATCTACACAAGCTGCAATCACACCTCTAACCACAGTGTAGATGTACCATTAGCATCCCACCCAAGGTCACACAGCATTCCTATGGGAGAGCCAGGAACAGAACCCATATCTACTAAATTCTAGTCCACATTTCTTGCACAAATTCATCCTTTATCTTCTTGGATTCACTCACAGCACTACAGCATCATTTCTTTGGGCAATTTGACGGGCAACCAATAAGAAAAAATTAAAGTGATAATTTCTAGCAACAATTGGCCTATTAGTGCCCCATTTTTGACTCAGAACAAACAAGGAGTCCCATGACACTTAAAAACTAACATTTATTTATTGCATGAGCTTTTGTGGGAGAAAATCCCACTTTGCCAGGTGCTTTGGGGGAATTTACAGAATGGGAGGACATAAATGCAGGGAAGTGTAAGTCATGGGATCAGGTCAGACTGTAACAGCAAATCAAAGCAGTTATGATTCAAACGCTGGGGAGCAGTGTACAGAGGAAGATGAGATCAAATCACCTGTTGTAATGAGGAAGAAAAAAAATCCAAAGTCCCTGTTTAGACTCAAAGCTAACAATCAAATCTGCAATTAAATCTGAGCTCTGCAGCTTCTCTTTGAAGCCTTAAGCTGTTATTCATTTGTCTGAGCACAGCAATTAGTAAATCATCATGGAGTGATCAGGAAGAGTCATCCAGCTAACTGGACTGACCCACCAGTTTGAGGGCAATTTAGCTCCAGCCTGGCCAAAGCTTCAACTGGGCTATCTGTAGCCCCTGCAAAGTGGCAGGAAGGGAGAGAAGACAAATTCCCACGTTCCATGTGCCCGTTAGCATTTGACATTGGTGTTCTCTCCCCTTTCTTTATTTCATTTCCCCAGCTCACTGCTCAGTGAGAGCCTCTCCAGGTCCGTTCATTCATTTAACTTTGGCAGCATGTCACTGCAGGGACAATCTATTGAGGATGAGATGAAAATAATATTACACTTCTGAGCTGATAATACCAGACTTTAATATCTCTGAGCAGCATCTCCATTGTGCTATGTCAGTGAAACAGATCAGACAGCGTAGGCCCCTGGTGCCTAGACTGAAAAAAGCCCTTCAATATTAAAATTAAACTTCTTATGCATCAGCAAAAAATGGGGGGGGGGTATTGCTAAAACAGAGCCAGCGGACCCTTGAGCTGTTTTCCCTTAAGTACTGCCTCGGAGTCGGTAGTTAATAAACATCTGTACTTAACTCAGAGCACTTCACCCCCACCCCCTTCTCCTTGTCTTGTCTGCTCCAGGAATACACTAGTTGGGTTATATATAGCTCATTTTAGTGACATCATAACCGTTCTGTCGGTCATTATCATGTTACTTAAACAGATTTACAGTCTCTCCATTTCAATGGAAAAGGACAAAGGGGGGTGTTCAAGGAGGCCTGAGAAGATATGCGAGAAGAGCGACTTCCTGCTTAGACAACTCTTGGAACCTGTCCTAGCAGCTCAGCCAGGGGCTGGCTCCCTACTTCAAAGTGCAAGAGCGCTGTCGTGTAGCTAGGACACATGGGTGGGAGTCAAAGGACCTCGTCTCTAGCTCTGCTGCTGTATGCTTTTGTCTCTAGATCTGCTGCTATATGAAATGATAATAATCATTTAACCACCCCGTGCCTCGATTTCCACAGCTCGAAAATGAAGGTGAAACAACTCAGTCTCCTTTGTAAAAGGTACTGGCATCTGGCTGGATGATATAGAGTTAAGCATTACTTTCGTACTCTTTTGACTTAGCTGTAACAATGATGCCCCCGGGACCATATGGCTCTGGGTTCAAGTCTTGGCCATGATAGTAAATGCTGAATGCTAAGACACGGAGGATTAGCTTCATCCCTGGATGGAATGACTTCAGGCTGGGGAAACGTATTTATACCCCCAGAGAAGCTGTCCGTAAAATCCCTCAAAATTTTCTACCTACCAGATTCAATGGTCAGAAGCAAATTTCCAAATGGCTGACGAGTCAAGTCCAGCTGCTTTTGAACTCTTCCTAACTTCCTAGGCCTCCACCACGCTCACTTGTTTCCAAACCACTCTCCACTCTTAGACCTAGTCCACACTGGCTGTGTTCACACAGCCCTCCTATTTCGAAACAACAGAGGTTGTTTTGAAATAAGATTTAGGGTGTTCACACGATGCCCAGTTGTTTCGAAACAATGGCGTTGTTTCGAAACAAGTTAAACCCCGTGTGGGGACGAAACAACGTTGTTTCAAAACAATTGTTTCGAAACAACGCTGTGCAAACACGTTGTTTCAAAACAACGGTGACTTGTTTCGAAATAACTGTTGCCTGAACCTGCTATTTCACTTTGAGCTTTTTTCCTTGATTCGAATTAACAAACTGTTAATTCAAATTAAGTTATTTCAAAATAAGGTGTTATTTCGATACAAGTTGTTTTGAAACAACCGCATTGAAATAACCCCCTGTGTGTGAACATAGCCATTTAGGGCTTTTCTCAGAGGCAGTTGACCAGCATTTATTCAAGGCACGTAAAATGCCTTGTGTAAATGTCAGCACCTTCCTAAGCCACCAGAACACACTGGGGAAAGCCGATCACAAATCCCCTGTGGTCAGCTTTCCCCTACATTTGCTTGAAGCCAGGACTTCTGGCACCGGCTTCCGGGAGCGCAGCAGTGAGTTATAGACATAGCCTTAGCCTCTGACCCTTCCAAACTGGTTTACCCTCCTTCTGTTCCTGGTGCACACAGGCCCTCTGCTTTCACTGAGCTAAACTCCCAAGCTAAGAAGAGTCATTAATTAACAGCGCTCGGACCAAAAGTCAGCCCTGTACGCTTACTGCTCAGGCCTGCTTCTCTTTGTACCGCTGCTCTTCCAGTGGCTCAAAACTCAACCACTCACTGCCCCATTCCAGCACCTTTGACATGGCCCTTGTGACGATAAGACTGTAAGTAGTCAAAGAGCAATTGCTGGGTAGGAGGCAGAGATGTTTACACCTAGAAAACAGCCAGAGAAGTAGAGTAAGAATAAAACTTTCTAATATGTTTCTAAAGTTTCTTGGAGGCTGCAAACGCAGCATCCTAGTTATAGAGAGCTATGCGGTGACATGGCCTCTCCTTTCTCTTTTGCTGCTAAACTTCCTCGTGCAGCCAAAATCAAAGTGGTCCCTGGGCACCGATTTATATTATTTTTAGAGATGTGCAGGCAGCAACAATTTTAGGCCTTCAAAGCCTAATAATTTCTTTTTTTTTTTAAAGAAATAAATGGCCTGCCGCAGCAGCCCAGGAGATTGGGGATGAAGCATGCAGCTGTAAGTTGGGGCTGCAAAGACAGACTGGGCAAGCCTCAGCTCCATACCCTGGACTGATACAAGCTTTGAATTAAATGCACTTTTGCTCTGGAAGTCCCTGCCCTGCCAAACTTGCATGCCAGAAAAAGCAGGGGGAATAATGTCCGACTCTTGTGATGTACACCAGGGGCCCACAAACATTCAGCTACTTTTTCACCCCAGTAGCAGAGATGAGCCTGGAGCCAAACAATGTACTGCCAGCAAAACACGCCATAAAGTGGCATGGCCCAACACAGACTGAAGAAGGATAGTTTGTGGTTAGGGCACTAGATCTGCCCTTAAGACAGCCATTTGAGTTCCCAGCTCTCCCACAGACCAGCTGTGCAATCTTGGGAAGGTCACTTCATCTGTCTGTTAAATTTGGCGAACAGAGATGGTCATACTCCCTGTGTTGTTTTTGTTTATTTAGACCAGCAGAACTTCGGGTCAGGGACTCTCTGTTATTACCTCTTTGTACAGCACCTAGCACAACAGGGCCCTGATCTCAGGGGTGCTGCTAGCGCTGGACTTACGGGGCTCAAGCCCCGAGTCCTAGCGCCAGAGCCCCAGGTCTGCTGTGGCAGCGCGCCTACAGTGCTTGAGCCCCACTTTTTTTCCAGGGCCAAGGTGCTCCTGCCTGATCTCATTTCCTATAGATGCCACTATAATACACAGACTAACGATAAATAAGGGGGTCTAGATAGAGTCTGCAGTGACTACTGGGACTCTGCTTGCTCCTGGGGAGGAGAACTTCCCAAGATGAGACCTGGTTGTTTGCCTGCACAGCAGCGCCTAGGTTAATTCCCAACAACAGTATTCAATGTGGCTTATGGAAAGCCAGCCTAGCCAGTTATCAGCTGCCACTAGTTCGTATCGCTGGAAGTGGTTGCACTGTGCTTTGACATCTGCTGTGAGTGCAGGACCACCTGCAAAACAGGACACACGCTCACACTCCACACTGGTCACACACCATCCCTCTTTCTGCTGTAGATTGAAAGGACAAAGGAAAAGAAAACCCAGACTGGAAACCACTGAGCTATCACATTTACATTCGCAAAGAATCCAGGAGCAGCTGGAAGTGTCTGGGCACTGCAGATTCCACAGATGATGTCGGGCCTGAAGAAGATTTTTCAATTAATCTCTCTTGACCCCATGTCTTGCACCCGCATTCCTATTTTTAACAAACCCATTCGGTTGGGCGACCTCTGGGCCTGGTGACCAGTAATGCCCATTTAAGTAACTGTGTGGGTGTCTGTAAGTATGCAAGGAGAATTTGCAAAGGGCTCATTAAAGAGAGTTAGTTACCCAGCCAAACTCTTGCTGTTTCGCACTCCTCCCCACAGCCTGAGACCTTGTTATGAGATGTTCAGATGTTAAAGACGACCAAAATGTTCCTGCAAATGACATTGATTATGTGAGCTGGGCAGTGTAAGAGACAGACAGAGAAAAAAGAGCTGCACACAAGTCAGAAAATCAAACAATGTCAAGAGAACTATCTGGAACACAAACATTTTCTTCTTCTTCTTCTGTTAGGTAGAGGTACATGCATCCCAAACAACCCCGATCCAGATCCCATTTCACAGCTCTAACTTCAATCTAGCCTTAATCTCCACACAGATCTGAAACACTGCCTCTGGAATATAGCAAGATTTTTGGATTCTGACTGAAATTTGAAACTCCAAGACAGGGGAAGTTTGGTTCGTCTCACGGCAGACATAAGGAGCCAAATTCTCACCTGGTATAAATGCACTTCTCCATTGGCCACACCGGAGGGACACGTTTATACTAGCTGTGTGTCTAATTCATGAGATTCAGATCTCATTCAAAAACGAGAGTCTTGTGGCACCTTAAAGACTAACAGATTTCTTCTTTCAACCCACTTGGTCAGATGCATGAAGAGTTTTTACTTCATGCATCTGACAAAGTGGGTTGGAGCCCATGAAAGCTTATTCCCGAAGACATTTGTTGTTCATTAAGGTGCCACAGGACTCCTATTGGTTTTGCTGTACACAGACTAACATAGTTACCCTTCTGGAAAAGATCCCATTCCAGATTGAGCCTGGAATTCGGGTGGAGGATCATCTATAATACTGGGGTAGAGGTATTGTCTGCGGGTAGGACTCTGTCATATAGTTCAAGGTTGTGGATTCGTTCTCTCTCCTTTCTTCAGCCCATTTGTTCGGCACACCAGGAACTTAAATATGTCTCTGGTTTGGTTTTGTTTTGGTTTTTTGTTTTGTTAGCTCATTTATCACTTGAGAAAGAAGATGGGATGACTGCCCTAGGATCAAACAGCTCAGAGGCAGCACAACATCTCTATGCCACCTTGCTAATGGGATAGCAGCCGTCTTGGCCTGCAGTGAGGCTTGAATGAAAGATGCTAAAACTGAAGCCACCTGCCTCTTCTGCTCGAAGTACAGAACCAGGAGCAGAAGATGGGGTGAGCCATACATACGGAGAAGTGGGATACGCCAGAACCCACTTTTAGTAGCGAAAAGATAATAGTCATTGCAGGAACAGTGAGGCCTGAACTTTCTCAGCTCAGACTGTCCCTTTGGGGCCAGTTGTGGGGCTGTTTTTTCTACTTTTTTTCTTTCTTTGTAATGTGGACACCACTGGACTAATGTCACTTGATTTGTTTCACGAAAACTACACACTACCTTCGGATGGTTCTCAATGCCCAGGATCTGGACAGGCAATCTAGATGGTCTTGATTAAAATAGAAGAATGAATTAAGGTGTAGAAGACCTAAAAATTATTAACTTCTGTTTGGTTCTGTAGCCCCAACATAACTGCTCCTGCAGGAAGGAGGAGGGAACTTATTTTTATGAATTGTTTCAAAGGGGTTAGCCGTGTTAGTCTAGTTCAGTAGTTAGTTAGTGTTTTTAAGTGCCACAGGACTTCTTGTTCACCTTTATAAAGCGTCAGTCACATTCAGTCTACCCGGATATTTATTAAGGAAGCATCTAAATGCAGGAATGAAAGGGAATCTTCACTGCAGAGAAGGAAACTTCACTCAGGAGAAGTGAAGCTGTAAAGCCCTGTGAATGTACATTATACATAAATCATACAAGAAATAGTCTTCTGCTAATAATTTTCTTTGCATTTCCTTTTGGGTCATCCTCCAATTTGTCCCACATTTCGGCCCTAGTAATGTCACACAAACCCAACTGTAGGCAATGAAAAGTTGATGATGGGATATGTAGAGCAAAGTGTCAGTGCGCAGATGGAGTGAAGCCCAGAAAATCTATAAATGTTTAAAATACACCTGAAAGAGAACAGCACGTATCTCCAAGGAGGCTCAGATAAGCACTTGAGCTACCTTCCTTCTATATTCCTCCACTTCAGTATAACATCGTTCCTAAAGTACAACAGCTCCACTTGCACCCGTCACTCAGAAGCCTGTTCAAAATCAGCCTCCACAATTTTTGATACCTTTTACTGACCCTTCCCAGTCCATCAAATGGATCTTCGTCAACTCTGCTCTCTTATCACCCAGAGCTCATCCAGCATTAGTTCTCTCTCGCCTTCTGCTTCCAGCACAGCCTTGCCACTGATTCGTAAAGATCCTCCTATCTCTGTTGCTTGCCTCCACCACAATCACCTTCTACCCCAAGTGAAAACATCTCTCTTTTTCCTGTTTCGTGTGTATCTTTAATTTTTTTCTCTCTCTTTCTTGGGTCTGTATCTGACTTACTAAACTCCCAGAATTATTTGGGGATATGATTGGAAGGGAACAAACTGTACCAATATTAGCTTGTACTATAGCAACAATCACCTATTGTAGTTCTTTCTAGGTAGTTCTGTGTTCCCCATCACTGAAATAGCCATGTGTTTCCCTAATATTAATCTAGTTATCCCACCAGGACCCTCTGAGCTGAACCCAATATTTTGATTCTAGTACTGTTGACTCTAAGAATTAAAAAATCATGAGTGTAACCTAAAATACCATGATTTATAAGAATAAGAATAAGAATAAATGAATACTTTCCTTTGTCTGCTGATTTCTGAATCTTTAGGGTACATTTGAGTCAAAATTTTCAAGATTTTGTTACGACTACAAGGGCTAGAAATGTATCTTTTTTAAGAAGAAAACTAAGATTTTCATGAAATCCATTGACTCCAGAAGCTGGTGATTTAAGAAAAACTCCAATTATTAGGAGACTTGTGATAGAATCACAAGAATTAGCGACACTAAGTTAATCACTAAATCATCCTTCCTCACCCTTCATGACTCTGAGTCTCATAGAGGTTTTTCTAGCAGAAGACACAGTATTTCAGTAACTATACAGAATGCTCCTTTTCTCCTTAGAAAGCTTTCCAAAGTGCAGCACTCCAGATGTGCCTATAGGAAAAAAAGCAGCCTTCCATCCTGGATTTTCAAATCCACAGTCCCTTTCCTTCGAGTCACATGCCTCACTTATTTCTAAAAACTTCCAATAAACATGAATCTGACAGTCAACCTAATATGCTGGAATCAAAAGCTATTATTGACTTTGCCATATTGATCAATGGTGGCCCAGGCTCTGTAATAGATTACAACATTTCTTTCTTAACATCGCCACTGCTCTGCTGTTCCCTCTCTGCATTAAATTAATGTTCCTCTGTCAGGAGATGTTAAAATGATGCTGTTCAGAACCCTCCGCTCCAGCCCTTGGCCTTTCATGGACTGCCCTGTAGCAAAAATGGCCAAGTGGCGGGTCTCAGCTTTTGTCTGCTATGTATTTTAGCTGATCTTTTGCCATCTCTATTTTATTTTATCTTAGCTGCCTATGTAGTCTTCATCTCTGTCTTAGCTGCTTATGTAACCTCTGAGCACCTGCGTGCCTCTTAAAAGTATTTTAACTCCCCCATTATGCATAGATCCTCACTGTATAAATGAGAAACCAAGACACAAAGAGGTTAGGTGAGTTGCATAAGGCCACCAAGAAGTCTATGGAGGCTTTGGCCATCATCTTCTATATCCTATGCTAGTACCCTAAACATTGGGACATCCTTTTGTTCCTATCATAAAACACCTTAAGGGCTGCTCTAAGGAATGAAATCTTTCCTTTATCCACAGGATAGGCAGGACAGGATACCTCTCCATCCCATCAAACCCCCTTAACAGCATCATGGAGAAGTTCATTTAAGGCAGGGGTCTCAAACACACAGCCCACGGGCCACATGTGGCCCCTAAAGCTATTTTCTGTGGCCCACAACAACACTATTGTTACTTATATTTGCAATATTAGCATTGTAAGAAAAGGTTTCAGCGGTGCAGCCCTCAGGCTAACATGCTAGTCCTCATGTGGCTCCTGTCATGATTTGAGTTTGAGACCCCTGCTTTAAGGCATGAAACTGTCACCCAGACCCTGTACCCTGTTCAATCTTTGGTCTCATTTCAGAGCACCTTTAAAACTGTGCTGCAGAAACCTACCATCTGCGACTCATACAAATTCACTGATAAGTTACAGGGTGGCACCTGCTTTATATCATTAAAGTCCTGTTCTGGGATTTGTACCAACAATGACCAGCCCGTCATGTTTCTAAAGGACATCATTTAATCTGGAGGAGAGCTATTTGCAAACTGGAATTTCTGCTGCCAATGCCATCTTAATATTTCTGCATCTCCTTCTACTCTGAAATGGGCCTAAGAGCTGCAATATGGGATATTTTCAGGGGAAAAAATAGTTCTGAAAACTTCCCACATGGAATGTCAGAAGGAAAACTGCTGCCTTTTTGATCAAAATAAAAGGTCAGGAGGAAAATTGTACCCATTTCTGATCAAAATAAAATGTTCCATTTCAAAATGTCAACTTTTGACATGTGAAAATCTCAGTTTCAAATTAATGTTTCAATATAAATTTTCCCATTGAAAAAATGGAAAATTTCATCAAAATTGGCAATCTCCCAAATACTAATTTCCATAACCCCCTATATTGGCCCACAAATTTACTTCATCAGGCAACATTTCCACCAATTCTGATCAGGAGAAAAGCCAAAGACCAAAAGACATGGAGGCTAAAATAGCATTCACACTTCCTAGATGGTTTCCCACTAAGCCAAGATCGAGGCGTCTTATATGGCAGTGTCGGTCTGTGCTATACCGGGTCTGTGGCAACGGAAGTCTCCATTCAGTAGATTTTTTTTTCACTCAGTCTAGGAGAAAACTGAACCACATAATGAAGTGAACTAGAGATGCAGGTATTAAATTAAGAGGACATGAAGAGCATGACAACATTAGAGCAGGTGGCATCAAACCATTCCTGTGAGAGTCGACGACTCAGCCTCCCCAAAGCAACTAGGCAGAGAGTTCCCCAAAGCAATCTATTCTGCACTCTTCTGTAGTATGTAAATTTATTGAAATGCAAGTCCCCTTTTCCTACTGGGAGATGAGCTTGCTGTGATCTGTACTTTCAACCCACACTGACACAGGCAGCTGACATTGTGCTTTTGAAGCTTTCCCTTTTGTTTTAGCTGCCAGCTTTGGGAGAGAAGGGGGAACATGCATATGTAGGCAGAGCAGGGATCTGTGCCACCAGACACCCAGATGGCAAGAAAAAGTCACCTTACGCAGATTGTAACAGAGGCTGATTTCTGTGGCATGTACGCAGGAGCTGTTAGAGGTGGAGGGATGGACAGCACGTACGCACATACAGAGTTGCAAATAGGTGTACATATATGAGAAAGATTCTGCACTCGGGAAACTGTGCAGGGCTGGCCAAAAAAACAAGGGGTCCATTTCACAACAAATTCAGTGGGTCTGTGCCATGGTCATATGAGCAAAGGATCATAAACGGTCTTAAAAATCTAAGAAGTAAAGGACACCCGGGCTCTTAAGTGACAGAGCTCGGGAACCCTTTAGCAGAATTGTCAGGACACCATTGGTTGCTCTACTGAGAGCTCCTAAAATCATTCATTCTAGATTTTGTTCCCATGGTTTGCACCTCTCCAAGTGATGCTTTAAGTTTGGGCCCTGCTGAGACAGACTTTCACCTGATTTAGAAATGCAGCTGTCACTCAAGGCAGCTTCACTGGAAACATTCCCAGATGTTTCAGCAAGGCGGGGTGTTTACAATCCGCAATAAAACCCCCAAACCAGGTGAATCTGGCTTCAGTTCAGTTTTCACTGAGAACATTTCACCTGCCTCTGCACATTGGGCTAGATTTACAAAGGTATTTAGGCACCTAAGGTGCTAAGTCATGTGGCTGCTTTTGAAAATCCCCGTATATCCTCATTTGCATTTTTAGTCATCTCCATAAATCTCGCCCTTCATACTCCTCTCCTCCACTTCCTGCCAAGATAGGAACTCTCCCCATATTATATTTTCCAAAAGCAAGAATAAATATTTAAAGTGACAGAGCTTGCACATTAAAGGACATGCTATACGGCTCAATCCAATGGTTCATGAGGTTTTAATCTCTTGTCTTTTCATCAGACAATATCTGATGCTTCAGAAAGAATTAAAAAAAAACATAATCCATTTTGGCAATGGCAAAGGAAGCAAGAAGTCCTTCTTGACTTATCTTCAATGGGGTCAAGGGGAGAGATAAAAAGGGGGAGCAGAAAATTGAACGGATTGCAAAATGGTCAGTGAACCTTTTCTGATTGTCAAAAATACTGTTTTGTTGGACAAGGTTCTCAGTTCTTAGATTTGGGGCTGGATGGATGGACAGTGTGATCACCTCGGAAGAGCCAATAACCCACTAGAGAGGGCACTAGGAGACACAAGACACATGTTTGAGTCTCAGGTCCGACTCCAACAGAGCCATGTTAAACCATTCCAGCTGTGTGTCCTAAGCACTGGGCTATTGACTCTATCAAGATGGGGACATATCATTATTTTTGTGAACATTTTTGAAAGGTCACATTTTCATTCCGAGGAGGAACAGAACCAAGTTTCAAAAGCGTATATTCCTGCATCAAGCTCAACAGTAAATGGTTGAACTAAACCAGGGGCTGGCAACCCAAAAGATAAGAACCATCTCTTAAAATCCCTTTAATAACCAAGGGTTTTGAGAGCTGCAATGGGTATAGCCTACTGGTGGGGGACACAGGAAGCTGAACCAGGGCTCAGGGTCCCCGACTGGTGAGGAGGAGGGCAGAGCCTGGAGCCACAAGGGACCAGTCAAAAAGCTGCATGAGGCTCTGAAGGCACAGGTTGCAGGCCCTGAACTAAGCCATACATTTCTCTTAATCCCTTTGCGTCTCCTAATGGATCATCTCAGTAGTGGCCCAGCGCCCGTGAGTGCAGTGACCAGGATTTTGCCCAGAAATTTTGCAAGCCAAATGGGGGGAAATCACACTTTATTCCTCCCTGTCATCCCCTCCTCGATGTCTACATCAGGGCTGTCCTGGATCTAATCCGCAGAAAAGAACACAAAGTCATCTTATACCACAGACCCATATTATGCGGACACACATTGTAATGTATCTGCTCTGATTATAGAGCTGGCATTTTCACTGCATTCAAGGGAAAGGAAAAGGCAAAAGAAAAGAAAAAAATCCCCTCACGTCCACCTCTCCAAACACGGTGGCTTCTTTAAAATTCAACAGCCAAGGTCTGCGGCGGAGCTGGCAGAGGGCTGGAGAGGGAAGCTCTTCTGTATGGCGCGGGTGTGCTCCCCAGGCTGGATTGGATCTGCATGTGCAATTTCAGCATTTCCATATATTTTGACGATTGTTATGCAGATAATAGGCAGGAGGCGCTGGGTTTGCTCCCTTGTTCCTGTCCTCCTCCTTATCTTTTGTGCGCAAGGTCTCACTGTGGTTGGTAAACAGCACACTGCTTAAGCTGTTAGTGATCCACAAAGTGGCCCGAGACCAGGAGCTGCAGCGAGCAGCATTCTAGCTGACTCCAGCACTTTAATTGTGAGGTCTGGATTAAATAGAAATGCATTGCTCTGACTGAAGATTACAGACTGGCACCTCATTCCCCTCACATTGTAATGTCCTTGATCTGTTTCTCTTCCAGTGAAGACTGGTTTGCTGCAATGGTAAAGGGGAATGCATGGTCACTCTCATTAACATGGGGCGTGATCCCTCTACCGACCGTCACATGGGAAGAACCTGACTTTGAGCTAGGTGTTTCCAACCCTTGCACTTAATGAGCTGTATCTGACCTAGGACTCAATCCACAGCCCACTGAAATCAGTGGAAAGGTTTCCAACTAACTTCAGAGGCATTGGGTTAGGCAATAAATAAGTGGTCACTGATGAAACTGATTGGCCGGATCCCTTCACTGATGCAAATCAGCATAGCTCAGTGAATTGCAATGCAGCTATGCTGGTCAGTCTAGCTGAGGAATGGGACTCCTTGTGAAGAAAACCAATACTTGGATTGCTAGGATGGCAGATCCGAGGCTGTTAGATTGTAAGCTCTTCTGAGCCAGGGCTGCATCTTTCTAGATCTTCTGGGAAACACCTAGCACATTGTAGGGTGCTATAAGACAACAAGGAGTTGTCCTTGTTATTTTTTTACTGGACTAGACTAACACGGCTATCCCTTTTGAAATTGCTATAAGACAGACAGACACACACACACACTCAATACACATCTGTGTGGGCATGATCCATTTCAATCAGACGTCAAGGTGAAACAGGAACCCCCCCCATTGAACTCAGATAAGCCGCCTGATTGTGAAACTAGTGTAAGTGATAAAGGGGCCAAGGCCAACACTTCTGGTTGAAATGTGTGTGCCAATAAACTCTAATAAAAATCAGCAAGGATGGGGATAAGCAACCAAGGTCAAGGGAACCCAGAAAACAATACCAGGTTTCCCCCAAATTGAGGCTGAAAAGTCTCCTGAATATCTCACAGTCTGTTGTCTCCTCTCCTGTGGCCCCAAAGCATTTCACAAACATTTGAGCTAGTCTTGCATGCCAGAGCTGATTGGGAATTCTTGAATGAAATGTTCCCTGAAATTTCGAAACCAGAATTTTCCAGAAGCTTCTGTTCCAGGGAATAAATAAATCTGCTTTCTGCACTGACATGGAATGAAAATAAATTTGGAAATATCAGAATTTCCTGCAGGTTGGAAACTCCATTTCAATCAATTCATGTGCATGCTGTCAGTACATGGGTGCTCCAGCGAGGAGACACGCTCAAGGATGACTTTGTGTCAAGACATGCTTCCCAGGGACACAACAGGTTCGTCTGCATAAAGGAGGAATTCCCATCTCCTATGAATGGGCACTTGTGTCTGCTACAAAAGCAACACCATATGAGATGGTATCCAGGCCACAAAGAGTCACACAGAAGCCCTCTTAGGATAGCCTCTTCTTGCCCACAGTTCAAATATTTTGCAGCGAACCAGACAAATGTTTCACAACCGCTGCGTCACGACACAAAAGTGTGTCGCAGCACAGAAACTGAGTGCATTGCCACAACTCACCCTGCCACCGAAAGAAACCCTGCCTTCCTGGCAGGTTCTGCTTCCAGCAGTGGAGTTCCTTCCCATGGTAAAATAAGCTGAAGGAGCAGGGGCTGAGTTCAATGTCACTTCTGTCAGCAGCAACTTTTATCAGAGATAGGGAGGCTTTACTTTAGTGAAGTACTGCTGAAAATGCCGTCAGTGGCAGCAGGCAGCCCTTTGTTGAAGTGCTGCTGAAATGCCTCTGGCTGCAGCTTTTTACACTGTGTAGTTTTGGGCCACTGCCGAAAATGCCACCAGTCACGGCTTCTTTCGGTGGCAGAGGGCTCCTGTGCTGTGAGTGGTTGGCCACATTGCCAACCATGTCACAACCCAAGAAAGGCTGAGAAGCCTGAACCAGACAGTGGCTTTGTCAGGTGTGATGCTGTCTGCTGAAGGTGGGTGAATTTGTATCTGTTTATTAATATGCAGACTATACCCCTGATTCAGTGCCCAAATCCCTCCATTATTCTCAGAGGGTTTGTGAGAGAGCCACAATCTGGGCATCCCCCTTCCTCTGCATGCTGCTCCAAGTGTTGCATAGGTTTGTGTTGTTTCATTGGCCCACACAGGGGTACAATTTGACATTTGGGGGTCAGTTTCCTCAGGGCAGGTCTGATTTCCATTCACTATTGCAAACTGGAACACATGTGCCTTCCGTTTCTTGAATGCAGGCACAAAACACATACAAAGAGGCCATGAACTCAAGTTTCTGCTGCTGCACATGTGCAAAGTGAAAGAGCCTAGATGTTTCCCCATAAATATGCAGATTTTCTTTACTCATGCCTGAACTATGAAACTGTGGGTGGATCTGAGTCAAAATAAATTTTAAGGACAGCAGGTACCATTAATTCATCTAGTCTTGATTTCCTGTATAACTCATGCTAAGGGTGACAGGATTTTTATATGCACTACCAGGGATGCTTTGGGATTTGAACCTTTGGTACTTGCAAGGCAAGAGGGAACCATTAGGCCATGCATACTCAAGTTTTGACCAAAATTGCAACCAAGTTTCAAGTGAAACTAAGTGGGAGATTCTTTTATCCTAACACCTCCTCCCGCAACCGGAATTAAAACCTCCCCAGGGACATGAAACATACATAGGCAAGATCCAAAGTGGTAGCCGTGTTTGTCTAGTTCAGTAAAACAAACAAGGAGTTCTGTGGCACTTCAAGACTAACACATTTATTTATTGCACAGGCAATGAGTTTTATATTTATATTTATATTTATATTTATAGGCAACAAGTTGCACAATAGTTCTCATTTGGGTAGGTTCATCTAGAAAAGTAATTAAATGACGAGAGCGTACTTGCCAATAAGACCACTGAGAGGAAACCCACTGCTGTCACGTCAGGGATTAGCAACACAAACTGCTAAGAATTTGAACCTTATAACTGAGAGCGTGTTTGTTCACAGTACCACAAATATGAACAAAAGATTATTGTTGTTCCTAGTCTCGTGGCACCCAGCTTTGCTGTACAGTTAAGTTCCACAGAGATTGGAATAATGCAAAAATCTGAGCATTATTCTGTGTGTGAGCATGTGCACTGTACAATTTGCTTGTTTGTTTAACACCTTGGATGTCATAGATGAGGCTGGAAAATCACGACATTTCCACCATCTAGGAAATGAAACACCTTGAGCAGATCAAATCCTCCCATTGTTTCAACCTAAAATCACTCCGGAATCAACAAAACACACCACGAAACAGAAACAGTCACCTGTCAAACAGAGATAAATTAACACAAACATTCACAGCACAGGCATCAGGCCCCACGCACACACCCCTACTGCACTGAACCTTCCAAGTGTTTTATTTATTTAAGTCTTCTCTTCCAACTCATGTGCTATATTAGCCACCAGAGGGAGCCCATGAAACCCCCATGAATTACAAGATAAACAGACGGGCTTCAGTGAAATAAAGGTAATCAAACATGATCTATCAGGGAGGGGGGGCTGCAGAGTGCACCCGTCCTGAGATCTGTGATTCTTCATATCTTGCTAAGCTCTGCATCTGGACAAGATCACCTGGAAATGCAAAATTGGATTTAATTTACTGCTTAATTTGGCTAAAAATATCCAAGGAAAGAAAAAAGCTTGTTGATGGGCGGGCGGAGGTACCCTCCACTCCTCTCTCACTGCTCTGGGAACAATTAGTGCGTGCGCATTCAGGGGAGGGAGGAAAAGAAGAGCCAAGAAAGCGAGCTTTAAGGACATAGGAAGATTCAAATAAGAAGTCAGCCAGATACTCTCTACTGCCAGGAACGTGTGGTTACTTCCTCAGTGCTTAGCCACAGATGTGGGAGCAAAGGGCTCTTGCTACACACCGTCTTCTTCTCCAGCCCTAAAGACAAAGGCTATAAACGGGGTGGAAACCAAGCCATTCTGTGGGACCTCAAACCTGCAAGACATCATAGGCTCCCAATTAAAGCCATGCAGGATTAGGTGAGATAAATATCACATAAGCACTTAATGAAGTAGATTTCTTCTTTACAGGTCCCAGCCGCCACGGTCAGGTCAAGCAGAGAAAATACGGAGTCACCAAAAGGTAAATGATAGAACAAGAGCGAGGGAATTTGGGGTCCATGATACGGCAGTCACAGCGGGGCAACTGGCAAGAGTGGAGCTTGAACTTTCATCTCCACCTCACCCTAAGGCCCCGCACCCCAGTCCAGATAAAGACATATTGCTGAGTGGTCTGGAGGTAGGGCTGTGAGTAAGGAACTCCTTCTTCCTTGCTGTGACCCTTGAGACGTAAAGGACAGCCCACTCTGGAGGAAATTACAGTCGAACTAGAGCTGGGAGATGAAGAGAGGGTAAAGTGCCACAATAAAGTGGTGGGAGAGCAGGGGCCGACACTAGATCTCCTGAGTCCCCTACCCACAAGAGCAAGCAGCTTCCTTTGTTTCAGTTTCCCCATCTTGCAAATGGGGCTGATCCTAGTGACCCCAGCGTGGTGCTGTATGCAATAATTACTGTCCTGCAAACGCCATGCAAGAGTTAAGCGCTCAGTCCGGTGGCAGGCCACGCAGCAGAACGCGATGGTGATCTGTCAGACAAAGAGGGCCTGTTGCGAGAGGGAAACGGACCACTCTGGGAACACGTCCTGGAACAAATCAGCCCGAGTGGGAGTGTGGGGGAGGCGGCTTGGAAAGAGCCTTGAACATTTCCTCCTCCTCACCAGGAGCCTGTGATAAAATTCCTTGGTGCCTCGTCTGTTCTCTGGATCAGCAGATTTGCTGGCGCGATTGCAAAGAATAAAGGATGATTTCCCCTTGCAGGATATTTCCAAAGAGCATCTAACACATTATTGATTGGGCTCAGAGCCCAGCACGTCCCATTCCTAGGAATTTTGCCTGCAGCCTAGTACTCGCGACCCCATACACAGGCAGTAGGGCAACGTATAGTCCCTTCACTCAGGGTTGGATTTTCTGAGGAGCTCAGCTCCCATTTAGGGACTGAAATGAGCATAACAACAGGAGTGCCTGGGTCGTGACAACTCTGCAAATCTGGCAGCTGGCCCCCTCCTTTTGCTTTACTTGATGTCACTCCACCAAAGCCAACAGGGTTACACTAAGGTAAGCGAGAACGGCCCTTTAGCTGGTCCTGCCTGGCAATAACTGAACGTACCACCCTGGGGTGCTTTCAGAGTTGCCAGATCTGACAACGGATCAGTGCTCAGCACCAAAATTTGGAGAACGTGCCTGGTGGAAGCTATCGAGATAGGGGCCAAACAGGCACCGACACCTTGCTATATGGCAGGGGGCTTTAATGCAGATGTATCCATTAAACCTGAGATCCCAGCATCTGCAGCCTTCCAGTCCCAGCTCCGTCGCTGAGTCTCCCCGTGACTTTGGGCTAGCCATTTCACCTCTCTGCAGCTGTAGTTCTCTCTTTTGTTGCGAGGATTAGTGCTGATCAAAAGTGCTAGGAATGGCTTCTTTTCCCATTACAACAAGTAATTCAACTTCACCCTCCTGTGTGCTGTTTCTCAGTGTTTGAATCTTAATAACTGCTCTGATTTGCTGTTACTGGATGAGCTGATCCCATGACTTAGACTCCCTTGCATTTATTTTCATCCCATTCTGTAAGTTCCCCCACCTTCAAAGCGTCTGACAAGGTGAGATTTTCTCCCACAAAAACTCATGTGATAAATAAATCTTTAAGTGCCACAGGACTTGCGTTTTTTTGCTGGACTAGACTAATGCAGCTGCCCCTTTGGAAGTTCGCTGTGAGCACAGTTATTTTGCAGGTAATCAGGGTGCCACTGGAAAAAGCAAGAACAGGGACAACCATTGATCTATCGTAGGGATGGCCAGGTGCAAGACTGCATGGGCTGGTATATACCTTCAGTGGTCCATCATCAAAACAGTGAGAGATCAGAGAGAGAGACATCCTTCCTCCATCTCCTCGTGCAAGCAGACTAAATGGGGCTCACTCACTCCCACCTCTGGATTGATGGGCAGGAGAAGCTGGGTGGAGGGCGGTGGAGAAATCCATCCCACTCTGGAGATGATGAAGTAAAAAGTTTGGTGCAAGGTATTTTGGGGGGAGGGCGATTAATGGCTGGCGGGACCAGCATCTGCTCTCAACCAGCTAACAATGCCCCACTGCGAGATCAGCCTCACTGCCGTACCCAGAGAATGAAAAGAGATGGAGAGTCCAAAGTGACTTTTTGTGTAGAGGTAACTGATTTCCCTCTCTATGTATTGGGATAACACTGGCCAGGATAGTAGAAGAGGCTGGTGGCTCCGGGTAACTGATGAGGACTCAGAAGATCTGTGGTCAGCTCTGGCTATGCCACTGACTCACAGGGAGACCTTGGGGAAGTCTCTTAATCACTACGTGCCTCTGAGGTTGTGAGAATAATATCCTCAAGCGGCAGTGTGGCTCTCCAGTATGAAAGTCACATAAGTACGTTGGCTTGGCAAAGTTTGCCCGGAAGGAGGGAAAAGCTCAGAGAAAGGGCATGATACTATCTCTGCTTCATAGCTGGAGGGAGACAGAGGCCCTCAGTAGATGAAATGATTTTACTATGGTCACATGCAGAGTTTTGTGATTGAGCCAGGAATTGAATTTGGGTCTTCTGACTCAGTAGCTAAGCACCTATCTTCTAGGCCAGCCCTGCTCGCTCAATGAGTCTTCTCACCCCATTGATTTGAGTGATCTTATCTAAAAGATGCTGATTAAGGGGACATAGGGGATCAGATGCTGGAGCACAGATTGTAGCACTAGCAGCAAGGAGCCCAGCTTTCCTACTGGATCTCTAGGCACTTTTGCAGCACACGCAGCAGTAAGATCTTTAGATCTGCCAGGCCAGATCCTCAACTGGCATAAACTGGCACCAGACCTACTGAAATCAGTGGAGCATCTACTGAAGTTCTAGTCCCATGGGCAGTTTCTAACCCACTAATAACCATCACTAATGCAATATGTGCCTCCAATTTTACCTGTTTTAAAAAGAAAACTAACATATATCACGGGGGTGGGGGGAAGGCGGCAGGGCAGAGCTGGCAAGAAGGTAAGAGTGTCCCTCTGAGAATCAGTTGTTTTTCATGGGGGAGATGTGAGCAGTTTTATACAGTTTTAATATCCACCAGAAATTACATCTTGCTGCCTTTAGGGACTGAACCTTTAAAATTCAATTTCAAATAAATATAATTATAAAAGGAGGAAAGGGAGGAGAAGGAGGAAAGAACCAGAATTCAGTTCCCCGGTAGAAGAGCTCCAGGGCAGAGCGAGTGGGGCTCTGTTCTCTAGCAACAGTAAGAAAAACAGCCCGGGGCTCTGAGTTCAGTGCGTTGTTTTGGTCACCCGTCACAGGTCTCTGCATGAAGCAGGAGAAGGTGGCATCCCACAGCGAGGAGAGGAGGGAGCTGGATTTGGAAAGGATGCTTGGCCCTACAGAGAGGATCTTTCTATCAGAGAGCGAAGAACATCTGGAGATGAGTCGGATGGAACGGGAAAAGGGAAATTACACAATGGAAAAAGGTGGATGGAGCGAAGAAAAAAAGAAAGACGGCTTCTCAGCATAATATCATCTCAGCTGTATCGCTCTGTACCCAACCTCGCAGTGAAGCCAGACAGGAGGTTTTTGGAACTAGGTTTCAGATGTAACAGAAAAAAGTGGCAATAAAGTTACACAGCTAATGAAACATGAGCAGATTCTGTTCTCGGGTACATTGGGGGTAAGTCTGTTGACTCCAAAGCACACAATCTGAAACCATTTTACTATACACTTGCACAAACTGTGGTCCCCTGCTCCTCATGATTTCTTTCTCGCTCTGATCAGTCATTTCTCCAGCTAAGGTGGGAAAGAGAATTATTTCCCAGGGTCAGGGCAGTTTCTAGAGAAGCTTCCATTACCAAATGAAATCACTTAAGGGAGAAATCAACTGCTGCGTAGGTGGCCAGCTCAAGACGTAAGGGTACATCAACATTGTAAGCAGAGGTGTGACAGTAAAGTGTGTTGTTAGATCTAGCCAGCCACAATAACAAGAGTAGTGAAGTCAGGGCATCGTAACTGAGCAAGCCAGCCTGGGACCCTACTCTCTAGTGGCTACAGGACTGGCTCAAGGGGTTGTAGTGCCCCAAGCCAAATTTTGATTTGGCGCCCCCCATCTCCTGCATGGAGGTTGAAAACGGTTTTCCAAAGCGCATAAATCCTCAGCGTCTGCCTGCAGAGGGATTTAAAATGCACCCTGCTACATGACTTAAGTGGCAGGTTGACTAACAGTGCCTGAGCCGCTAGGAAAGAGTTGAAGAGACGGGAGCCAGCCTGATCTTCAGGGGGGGCTAGGCACCCCTAAGAACCGTCACCTGAAGCCATGTCTGCCTCTTGCCTCATAGTAGAGGTGGCCCTGAGTGGCTATCCCATCTTGCTGCAATTTCACTGTAATTCAAACATTGAATCTGGCTGCCACGTTCCAAAGAGGCAGGCGTGTTAGTCTAGTTCAGCAAAATAAACAAGGAGTCCCGTAGCACTTAAAGACTAACAAGGATTTTCTCCCACAAAAACTCATACCCTAAATAAATTTGTCAGTCTTTAAAAGTACCATCGGACTTCTTGTTTGTTTTGCTGAACCAGACTGACACAGCTACCCGTTTGGAAGTTCACTGTAATTGCTATTTGCTAACTAAATCAAAGCCAGGCTGGTCATGTCTCTCCAAGGGCCACAGACACACCTCTCAACAATGAAGTCCTTCCTGAAAACCAACCTCTCTTGCACTTCCCACGTGGAACCCTGCTGAGATAATCCTGAAGAGTACGATAAATACAGTGAACGAACGAGAGGAAGGTCCACGACCTTATGTTGCCATGGCCTGACCAAACACCTCCTTCACGACTCATAAGTTGGACCCCATCTGCCCAACCTCTGATCGTCTGGACTGAGATACTGGGGTGTTCTGATTCTGCCTGGAAAGCGCTTGGCATGTCACGGGTGCTACCACAAAGCTACAGGAATCATGAGGTGCCAGAGGTGGTTTTATGGGGTGGGCAGCACAGGCAGCTGCCCAGGGCCCCCCAGAGGAAGGGTCCCGCACCACTGCAGCTTTAAGCATCCCAGCTGCCTACACGTTGCACATACGTGGGGAGCAGCGGAGAGCCAGAGTGGACAGCAACAGGGCTGTAAATGTGTGGGGGGATTACAGGGGGCAGAGGGACTAGTGGGGAGTCTGCAGGGGGAACGAGGCCTGGAGGACGCTGCAGGGACTGGGGGCAGCAGTGGGAAGTCTGCAGGGGGAGGCTGCAGGAGGCGAGGGAATAGCGGGGAGACCGCAGGGGGGAAGTAGTGGCTGGGGGGCGCCTGGGGGCCGTGGTGAGGTATGGGACAAAAGTCAAGGATGGGGTCCTACACATGCCATGTAGGGGTCTCATCCTTGACTTTTGCGCTGGACCCCAAAATCCCTGAGACTGTGCATGTGAGGTGAAAGTGAGCCTTTCATTGCAATCTCCCCTGTTCAAGCCTGGGCAAACTGAGTAGTGACAGCCTGGACATCCCTGATGGGTAGTAGGTAGGTGTATGCAAACTGGGTTAAGTCAAGCAATGAAAAGCGTGGGATGGGATTCACCAGGTGCTTCACACCTAAAATGGGTGGAATTATTAGGCTACGGAATAAACATCCAGGGCCAAACTCTACCTCTGGATCTGATGGCACCGCGACTCCATGTGGGCTTTGGATTTTGTCTGCACAGATCCCGTGGCAAGAGCTGGCTGTATAAAAATGTACATAGGAGCCAAGCCAGGGGGTTGAAATTAACTTTTCCTCTAGTCGATGGCTGCAGGAGGGTTGTCAGTAACTTGCCTGCCGTGCACACTGGGGGACATTAATAGAGGATCAGTTGTTGCAGATTTCCTATAACATTTCATAGCACGCCCTGTGAATAACAGAATTCACCATGACCTGGATTATTGCCAGGGGACACAATAATAATCTGCCATCATTGATAAAGTTCCCTTTCTTTTACCTCTCCTCTCCTGCCCCTCCCTTCCCGGTCCTTTCCTCCGCAACCTGTTCATCATCAGACATCAAGGAAATATAATTTCCGTGAGCTGCTCCCCTTTGCCACACGTCTGAATAAGCAGTGGGTTTACAGTTATTTGTTTAGCCACTGAGCTGAACAAATTAGATTAACACAACACATGCAGTGAGGGGGCTAACGGAGAAAGGAAGGATGCTTGAGAAGTGCTGTCATCCTGGCAATTAACCCTGCTTCTGCAACGGGCATCCATCATGCTACCAGAGATCTGCTAGGTAATCTCCTCTCCTCTCCTCTCCCCTCCCCTCCCCTGGCTTTCTCTGCTTACATCTCAGGATTGGGCCAAAGCTGAAGAGGATCAAAGCTCCACTCAGGAACTCAGACGGTTCTGACAGTCGCATCGGTGCTAGAGGAGAGCTTCCCTCGGCTATATTCAGTGACGCGCGCTACCTGTTAACAAGACAATCCAGCAGCCCTTTTTTTTGGAGTCCAATGAGATCATTCATTATATTTCAAACATATTTTTGAGCTGTTGTGAAGTTCCCCTCCTGCAGAGTCCTTTGCTCTTTCTCTTCTTTTAATTCATCTCAAAAGCAACACACTCTGCCATCTGCTTACACAGGAGCCAGGCACAGTACGGGGCTCTCGCAAAACAACCTGATATTCTCGGTACAGACAGACCGGCCTCGCGAGGGACCAATTCCTCAGAAGACTCCAAACACCCTCAGTCTCCTGGGAGCTGCAATGGGACTTGAGGGCAGAGCCCATCTCTTAGGGCTGGGCAGCAGACCTGGAGTACAGCTCAGACTGGGTTTCAGGCTCCCAGTTCAGCCGGTGTAAATCTGTGTCACTCCAATGAAACCAAAGACCTTACAGTCTAAAAAGACAAGACCAACTGATGCAAGACGAGAAGCAGCAATAGTTTACAGGTGGGGGAAACTGAGGCAAGAAGAGATTACATGAAGAAGGTCACAGACAGGGACTATTCCTCTCTAGCTCCAATAACTTGCTCCAGTCCTCAAGAAGACAATGGCAGAGTCAAGCAATGTGCACCAGGGATGCCAGGGTTTGCTGGTGGCGATGGTTCTTTGAAGAATACACTGCACAAAGCACTTGATGGTACTGCATATTGCAGGCACTAGTCCTGCATGGGTCAGAAGTCCTTTTCATTCGAGGACCATGGTCCCGAACCCCAAAGTAAATCTGTGTCTCCTGTGCTTTCTTTGTTTCATTCTCAAGAGCTCTGCAAGGAGAGCACCAGTCTCCCCTCCACAGAGAGAGAACAACTACACGTGAGTTTCGCCTTTCTGAAATACAATTTTCTGGAACAGGAAAGAGTCTCAAGCACACAAGAGCATGTAAGAGCCACCTCCCCCTCCATAGAAACGAACACACCAGTGTTTGGATAATTTGAAAGGGGATGCACCTTTGTGCAAGAAAAGCTTTACTGGGTTAATCAATTTAATGCCACCTCTGAGAGTTTGTGAAGCACCTCAGTGTAGATAATCAGGATGGCCTGACAATCCACACTAATCAATGGGTGTGGAGAGATGGAAAAGTATTTCGCTGGTTGGTGCTGTTGTTAAAAAAAGTGTGACAGAGGAGTTAAAAAGGTGCTTTCCTTTTTTGAAGTTTGTTAAGTGAATCGAGTCTCCATGAAACACCAGCTTGACAGATGTGGGCTCTGAAAGTGCTGCAGCTATCTATTATAGATCAACAGCATGGGTAGCTCCAAGTTTAAGCTTCCACTTCATACTGCCAACACATTCAGCCCTGCCTTGGCATCTAGGTCACTGTATGGCTGCAGAATGAACCACCACTCTCTCCATGTTTCTCCCTGGCAAAAATGGCCAGGATGGGTCTATACAACCACTGCTTAGTTCTGGAGATAATGCTGCTCTCGTAGCTACGGTGACCCCCGCCCCTCCTGATTCTCAATGTAAAATGGGGAGAGGAACTGATATTAAAAAATGGCCTTATAAATCCTGGGGGTTCACTGAGACATTTTAGTCTTGGTGAAGTTCACCAATAACTGCCTAGCTCCGTTCCTGTTAAGATGACAATGCAGGAGAGAGTCATGCAGAGCTCTGTTAATGGAGATGCGGAGACATGCATAGTGCCAGGTACTGGGTGTTAGCACAGGGTGTCAGGACACCTGGCCTTGCTAAGGATGGGTAGTGTGACTTTCAGCAAGTCACTTAAGGCTAAAGCATTCAGCCTTGAAAGTTTGAAGTCAGCCATCCAAACAAGCCCCCTGGAGGTTGAGAGATCTGGAAAATCAGCACACTTGTTTTGGAGTTTAAAAATGATTTCAAGGCTCTGCCTTTAAGCTGATACCTGAACATCTCTGTAATTTAGTCTATGTCTACACCAAGGGCGGCAAAATCGCTGCTGTCAGCCCGCTGTTCTGGTAGCGCTTCGCAGCGAGTCTGAACTCTC
This sequence comes from Podocnemis expansa, assembly GCA_007922195.1. Lineage (NCBI taxonomy): Eukaryota > Metazoa > Chordata > Testudines > Podocnemididae > Podocnemis > Podocnemis expansa. Next base: position 6,501,527 of record ML682046.1, read on the forward strand.
TGCTGCGCTCCTGGAAGTCAGAGCTGGAAGCCCTGGGGGCCAGGAGATGTAGGGGAAAGGAAACCACAAGGGATTTGTGCTTGGCTTTCCCCTAGTGTATCCCAACAGCTTAAGAAGTTGCTGGCTTTTACGCAAGGCATTTTGTGTGTCTTGAGTAGATGCTGGTTGACTGTCATCGAGAAAGCCCTAGGTGTAGATGAGGGCTTACTCCCTCACCACTAAAAATTATATAACTCACTCAGAAGAGCTGTTCTGTGACTGCGGTGCTTTCAAATCCACACATGAAAGATGCCGCACAAGTGCAAAGCACTACTACCAGGGGTGTCACTGGCACTGGGCTTATGGGGCTCAAGCCCCGAGTCCCAGCACACTGTGCCCTGGATCTTTTCCCAGACTAGCGGCGCTTCTGATTACTACAGCTAAAAAAATTTATAATTTACTTTCATAGGGGGTGTAATTTCCCACTGCTCAGAGATGCCCATGGCCAGGCTGTTTTGTTTGGACCCAGAAATGTTGAGACAGACACATAGGGAACGGGTTTAAACACTGCTATTTGCTCTGGTGGCCGTAATGCCCTGCCAACAAACAGGAACAAGGCGAATGGATGCTCAGCCGTGAGTACAGAGTGCCCAACCATTTCATGGAGCGAGACATCACAGGGGTCTCTAAAGACCTCACTCAGTGCATAGGCCTTGTTCTGGAATCTATGCAGGGGGCGGGAATTTTACCCTAAACACCAAAGTCTTGGCTGCATTTCCATAGCAAGAGCTAGAATCAGTTTACAGTTGAACTCAAAAGGCTTGTGTTTCACTCCCTGCTTGTTCAGTTTTCCAGCAAACTAGCTGCTGACTGTGGTTACATTGTCAGATTCAGCAAGAAACAGACCAGTAGCACCAGCACCCAGGCTAGAGGAATATGCAGAATTAGAATTCATATGCAAATTTGACAGTTTTGCTTCAGCGCTGAATAAAAACAATGGATTTTTTTTCTCATTAGAACAGGTAATTTGGTCTCATCTTCCTCTATATGCTGTTCTCCAGTGTTTAAATCTAAACTACTGTTCTGATTTGCTTTAACAATCTGACCTGATCCTATGACTTACACTTCCGTATATTTATTTTCCTCCCAGTTTGTAAATTCCCTCATCTTCAAAGCATCTCTCAAAGTTGAATTTTCTCACATGAAAGCTCATGTGATAAATAAATATGTTATTCTTTAAAAGCGCTACAGGACTCTTTGTTTGTCTCTCTGGATATGCGGATTGGCGTCCAATAAAAAACACAATGGTAGCCTTTACAACACAAGCAGCCGCCTATCCTTGCTAAAGGCAATTCTTTCCAATTTCAGGAGAAAAGACGTCAGAGGCACTTTTAGGGAAGAAATTTAAAAAAAAAACCACAAGCTATCTTGGAAAGGTGTTAGCTTGGCATTGAAGATGAAAGGGAGACAAAAAAAGAGAAGATGTAAGGGCTTAATATGAAAAAAAAACAAAAAAAACAACAACCTCAAAGTCTAAAGAGGGGGGAAAAAGTTTAGAATCACAAAAAGAATTTGTCTGGGAGAAATGGTATGTTTCCCAGCATAAAAATATTTTCTGTCCTGAAGTAATAAGAAAAATCCTCCAGCTTTAGTGGGAAGTTGGAAACTACTTTTTCTCTAATTCAGGTCAAAATAAAAATAGCAACTTGACTTTTTCAGTTGACTGGGACTGCCCAAATCCTGGTCTGACTGAACTAAACCCAGCTAGGGTTTCCCCTGAGCTCCAGTGCTGGCTGGTGCAAGCCACAATATATCAGGAACCAGGTCTCTGATTAAGTGGGTTGTGGCTTTTCCCTTCTGACACTGCTGACGTTGGTTTGTGGCTTTAGATTAGGCAGAATTAGGCTGTGTCGCCCTTCAGATAGCACGTTAGGGCTTTTGCTGAACCAAAGGTTTCTGAAGGACAAGCTAAAGCCAGAGAAAGAGTTGCATGTCTCGAGCCAAATAAAACACTACCTTTATACATGTACTGCCCAACTTTCACAAAGGATGAATTTCACCTGTGTGCAGAAGGACAACCAAAGCCCTGTCTATGCACCATTGACATCTCCTTTAAAATAGAGCTACGGTGCACAGCTCGTGTTGGCCTTATGCACAAAACTGAATTTTGCTACCACGTTTTCCATCTCAGTTTGTCATATGAGTTGCAGCTCTGGTAATCCTAAGACTTCATGGCCGTTTCTGTGTTTTCTGCCCTGCGAGGGAAGTTCTACTGAATGACAATGAGTTCCTGTACAAAACCAGAACTCTTTCTCTTTGCGGGACAGATGGCATTTTGAGTCTCCAGGGCTGTATGGATATAAAATACCTACTGATGTGCACACAGCTCAAGGGCACCGGAGGTCAGGGAAATTTGGCAAAGGACACTATTATGCAAATTGCTGGGAGGAGTGAGTCTATAAAATTTGTGTGGTAGCAGAAAGAAGGTGGCTCAGGTACTAGCCCCATTATTACAGTATCTGAACACCTCACAACTTTAATAAAATTATCCTCACAATCATTCTGAGCTACAATCCACACAGATTGGAAACTGAGGCACAGAGAGGCTGATTTGGCCAAAGTCATATAGGAAGTCTATGGCAGAGCAGGATTTAAATCCATGTCTTGCCAGTCCTACCTAGCGCCCTAACCATTGGACTCTGCTTTTTCTCTGTGGTTAGAGGTCATGGCTGGCGACCGCCATAGAGTAAACCACATAGGAGTCAAACTTTAGATGGATGAAAGACTAATGCAACCATAGCAGGATTCTCATTCATGATGCACCAACGACAAGTCCAGTGAGACGTTCCCTCAGTGACAAACAGAAATGAGGTTTCAGGAAACGGAAAAAATATCCCTAACACTACTAGTCATCAAAGGTAAGTCTGAATATATGGAGCCAAACACTGTGAATCCTCTGCTCTAAATGCATTTTTGGACTGCCAGATGAAATATTGTAATTCCTCATAGGCCAGCCAACTCAGGAGACAGCCCTGGCACTCCACTATATTTAAAATGCCAGTGTTTAACTCATACTCCAGGGTGAATTACGCTGCATAGTTTTGGCAATGGTAAAATTTATTCATAATGATTTGTGCCTCTCTCCTGCCTAGTAACTTTTCATTAGACACACAGATGTCTTAATAACATTTTAGTTTGGCTTTAGTTTCTCCTCTAAGCAACCTCGATCCTAGTATTTGGGGATGGAGGGATGGGGATAGCTAAGAGATTTATTTCTGACTGTCACGGATGGAGAGTATTAGCTAAGAAAGTCTCTTCAGTCACACTAGACTTCCTCAGTCCCTTAATTCTTTTGGCATAATTCATTAACTCAATTTTTCGCTATCTGGGGACAGTAACTGATCAGTTCCAAAATGGTTTCGCCCACTCTCTTCCCACCCAAGTCGACTATTGCCCAGGGACGCTCAGATGCAGCATGTGTGTTGGTAACAATGCACGGAGTGACATTAATACTGTTCCAGCACCCACATAGCTCCTATTCAAGAACATGGGACGTCTGCTCAGCTACATAATGAGACACAAACCTCCCAAAATCTGGGTAAGGTAACAAGACGATGCCCAAAGCTGCAGAGCTACGTTGCTGACTCACCCAGTCCAAGAGATCGGGTAGGCCATATCAGAGGCAAACAAGGAGTTAAATGTCCCTTTGAGGGAACCATTGTCAGGGATAAAAGTGGTCTAGTAAGGAGAAACACTTGAAACAACAAACCTTAGGAAGGAGTCAAGCTGTAGTTTCTTTTCTATTTTATTTGTTTTTTGTTTTAATTTATAAATCATGCAAACCCCTTGGAAGGGGTTCAATTTAGACAATGTTCAGCACACAAGTGCACTGTGGGAACATCGTGCTTACAGTAATCAAGTCTTTTGGATTTGCTAAAATAGGATGGATGTCTCGTGAAAAAGAGGCTTCTTGGGAATTTATCAGCACTTCCTGCTTCTAGTGAGGCCAAAATCTGCCACAAGCCCATTTGTCACAGTATTTTAGTGCATCTGCTTCAGGAGCCAGGCAGTACAGAAGCAAAGAGAGAATGGAAATGAAATAATAATGAAAACATGCTGCTCACACTTCCAACAAGGGTGAGTTTGGGTTCAGACTAAATTTGGTGCAGGGAGGTGGAACTGGGGGGGCTATTTTGCTCTAATGCCAGGGAACCCGTCTTTTTCTCAGTCTTGTTTACACTACATGAAATTCACAACAAATTTAATATGCCCTTGGAAGTCTAAAAGCCTATAGATCCTAAGTTGCCCCAATACTCTTAAGTGTGACAGAATATATTGTTTAGAGACCATGCTGGGACACGGGGGTGTAAATACTGTGCATTTTGACAACCAAAGTGTGGGATTGTAGATATCTCCAAGCTTTCTGGGTTTGCAAAATTTTTGTCAAGACCACCAAATCTTTTGAAGCATGGGTTCTGAGGTGCCTATGCATTCAGCCCAAGTGGTGCGGTTGATTCAGCTGAAAATATCTCTTGAAGAAGGGTCAAAAGCCCCAACACTTTAGTTATTTATGGGAGATACACATAAGGCACTAGAAAGAAATGCTACAGAGAATTTTTTTTTAACACAAAGGTTGAGAGGAAGGAGGGTCCAATGGTTAGGGTGAAGAAGACTTGGTTCAATTTCCTACAGACTTTTTGTGAGCCCATGAGCAAATCTTTTTGTAGCTCCCTGCCTCAGTTTCCCATCTGTAAAACACTTCATTTCTGCTTTGTCTGTCTTGTTCCTTTGGATTGCTAGCTCTTCATGATAGCTCCTGTCTTTTCCTATGTATTTACACAATTCCTGGCCCTATGGGCCCTTGACCTTGGTAAAAGGCTTTAGACACTACAGTGGTACAAATAAAAATTAGAGCTTGTCAAAAAATATGTAAGCATATTTGAAATAAAACATTCACATTTTGTGCATAATGTTTTCTTCTCCCCCTCCAATAAAAATAAAATGTTTGTGTTCGAACTTGTGTTTGTGTTCTCCTCTCTCATTTTTCCCTCTCTTTTTCTTAAAAAAGTCTGAACACGAGAATGATTGTAAACACTTTGGAGGCAGGAGAACCTTTCTATTCTGTGTTTGTACAGCATCAAGCACATCACTGAGGCTCCTACATTCTGTAGTAGTATAAATAAAAACAATTGATGATGTGTGTTTTATTTTGCCACTGAATTGAAAGGGCATGTTCAAAACAATCTGTTATTGGAACAGAAATATTACAAATTTGAAACTGAAAATTTTGCACAAAAATGGTCATTTTGGTTCAAGTCATCTTTCCGTCTTTCCTTAAAAAAAAATAAAAAAGAAATTTCCACCACTTATAATGACAATGGGAGTGAATGCCGTCCATTATGGTTTTAAAAGTCCTCTCAGAATAGATTCCATATTCTGCCCTCTCAGCCAGAGAAACTCCACTGACTTTGACAAGGTTATTGTGAACGGGGACTGTTTTATGCATGCGCTAAATTCAGTTCTATACTAGCTGTGACCCGTCAAAAATGATGGGGGGAAGTCAAAAGGGAATTCATGATTTTTTTTTTATTTTAAATCAATTAATAGCTCTTTAATTACATTTTTTGCAAAAGTTCTATGGTCAGCCAAAACTTTTTCTTGCTAGTTTGTATCCTTCATGTAAACTTTCAGCTGTTCATGGTTTCTTCCCCAAGTGAGCACCACATACAACTGTCTGAAGAGTCAGTGTGAAATATTGGAAACAGCCGAAAGCATAGCTGAGAGGTTTATAATTTGACAAGTTCCAAAGGGGCAGCCGTGTTACCAGAATGAACCATCCCTTGGTTTCACTGGTTGTTACTGCCCAATTTTTAAATCCTCAGCCATTTCACCTTTATGAATTACAACGAGGTATGCAGCTACAATAAGGTATCTATCTGTGCCATGTCGAGACTCCTAGGCCGTTGTGATGTCAGAGGTGATTCAACCAATTGCTCCCTCTGACATCACAACGGTCTGTCACCCGGCACGCTTCACGTCACATACGCACATAGCAAATCAGGAGAGTTTATGCTCTTCTGCACATGTCCCATGCCTATTGTCTGCGGATGGTCACTGAAACTCCTCCTAGCTCCCTTTTTCTTTCTAGTATGGCTAATGTATCCCTGGGTCTCACCACAATAAATTCCCCTGATTAGTATCAGTAAAACCCTCCTGCCTGCCCCCTCGCTCAATTAATCTATGCATCTTTTTTGCGGGAAGATGTCTGATGTCTGTTTTGATGATTTAGTAGCCTTAGGAGATAAAAACCAGTAACCAGATTAGCCTTAAAAAAAAAAAAAAGGCCTTGTGGTACAAAACTATAAAAGGTTAGATTAGACTTTCGCTGAAAAGTCTGTGTGATAATTACTGTTATCTGCTGATCCATAAACTCTTCACACAAACTGCAACAGTAAACCAAAAAACTGACACTTTAATAGCAATGTGCTTTGTAGCGCGGGGACATCTCTCCTCCTCCTTCCCACGTCTCCTAGCCTCCAAATGCTTCATTTCCTTGCAGCCCTGTGACAGGCGGAGCTGACAACCGGGATTCGTGGTGAGAAGTGAGCAGCCAGAGGTCGGCACTAATTATTGCTAAACTTTTGCAGACTCACACGCTGACTGGTTGGAGAAAAAGGAGGGAGTAGTGGAGATGACAGGCTTTTTGGGGAGGTAGGAGGAAATCAGAAAGTGCAGGGAGAAAAGAACTAGACTGCTCTTTCACAGAGTGTGAGCTCCCGTCTCACATCCCCCCATTCCCCCCCAAAGCCCCTTTTTCTTTAGCAGGTGTAAACTGATACAGCCCCATTGCCTTCAGTGGCAAACTGATGATTTATAGCAGCTGAGAATCAGACCAATATGCAAAAATGCCAACGGAAGAAACTAATTTGAGCCATTCTAGGGGATCTTTTTGGGCTTTTACACACCCCAGCCAGGAGCAAATCTGTCCACATCAAAGTAAGGACGCGACTCTGGACAGGAAATTAAATGCTTTGTTTCCAGGTTGGAAAGAAGTTTTATGGGGAGCAGAGTTGGGCTCTTGCTGTTGTTTCACACTAGCTTAGGTGTTTTCAGGCCCTAGATGGGGGAACAAGTAGGTGTTAGGGGAAGAGGATTAGGGCTAAAGAGGAGGTAACCTCAAAAGAGATCAGGCTTCAGAGAAGAACCCTGTAGTTAAGCAGCACAATGTATTGTTGAAAAATCTATATGATAATTAATAGGAAAATGATAGCATAAATTAAGATGAGCAGAAATCTTGATTTTATAAAGACAGTCTCAATATTTGGGGGCTTTGTTTCATCAGAGGCCTATCACCACCCATGCCCTGATTTTTCGCACTTGCTATCTGCTCACCCTAGTATAAGTTTGATGAGATACTGGGGATAAGGTCCTCGGACAGTGTAAAATGGAGCAGCTCCAAAGTCAACTGTGCCTGCTGCCACCAGTCTGGGATGTTTCTTACTCCAGTGGGAAAGCCTTCCAGAATTTGATAGGAAGCAATAATCTCTCTCTAACTCTTTTCACCCAGTCGACACAACTCAATAGAAATTAGTCTCTATTTCATAAGTTCCAAAGGGGGTACCATTTTAGTTTACATCACCAAAACAAACAAGGAGTGCTTGTGGTGGTTTTAAAGATTAACAAATAGATTTATCATCTGAGATTTTGTGGAAGAAAATCCCACTTTGTCAGATGTTTAGAACAGTGGTTCCCAACATTTTCTCAGCTGTGGCACACCTTGCTACCTTTAATTAATTTGAGGCACACCATCATATCGTTTCCAAATGAACTCATGAATATTCATGAGCCAATGAACCAATCCAGAGGTCTTTGAGTAGTTTTCAAAAAAAAAAAAATTGTGGCACACCTGGTCAGGACTGACAGCACACCTGTCTGCCATGGCACACTGGTTGGGAAACACTGGTTTAGAAGATGGGAAACTTACAGAATGGAAGGGAAATAAATGCAGGGAAGCGTGAGTCATGAGATCAAGTCAGACTGTACTGCATTGATCTATTTTATGTAATTCCATGGTTCAAAAAACCTATAGAAAGGATTGTGTTTCCTTTTCGATTCTATAGGTTTTCCTAATGAATGCTTTTAAATTTTAATAAAATATCACTGTGTACATTCCTATTATACTTCACAAAGGGAATCTACCCTGAATTGCAACTTTTGCAATCATTAAATCATGACTCAATCACAGTTACTTTTATAACAGCCCTGAACACATTTGAAAGCTATTCTCAGGTCCTGCCTTGGTCTCCCCCCCCCCCCCCTTTGATTCTCTCCAATTTGTCCTTTTCTTTCTTTAGTGCGTAGCACCCAGAACTGGACAGAGTACTTAAATGCCAATTAGATTTGTACAATTACATCCCATATCTTATATACGACATTCCAGTTAATACATCCCAGTTTGATACTAGCTGTTTTTTACAAGTGCACCATGTGACTCATATTCAATTTGTGATCCACAATAGCACACAGAACCTTTTCAGAAGCAATACAGCCTAGCTAGTTATTCCCCATTTTGTAGTTATGCATTTGGTTTCGTCTCTGTAAATGTAGTACATTGCATTCGTCTATACTGTTTTATCTTGTTGATTTCATACTGATTCTCCAATTTTTCAAGGTAGTTTAAATTCTAATCCTGTCCTCCAAACAGCCCTTCCAAACTTGGTGTGACCTGCAAATTTTATAAACATAATCTCCATCCGCTCCACTATCCAAGTCATCAATGAAAATGTTGGATATTATTGCCCAAGGAGTGATGCCTGTGAGACTCACTAGTTATGTCCTTTCAGTTAGACAGTGAACACTGATAACTGTCCTGAGTATGGTCTTTCAACCAGTTTTGCACCCAATTCATAGTAATTTCATCACAACCACATTTCTTTTATTTGCTTATGAGACTTATCTGGGACTTTGTCAAAAGCCTTACTAAAATCAAGATAGGGCACATCTGCAGCTTCCACTCGCCCACTAAGATATTAACATCAATACATTTGTCAACATTAATTTAAAAAAAAAATATCAAATCTTTCCAGCCGTCTTTGTCTATGACTGACAAAAAAAACAGATTCATGGATTTCAGGCAAGAAGCGACCACTATGATCATCTCTAGTCTGAACTCCTGTGTAACACAGGCCAGAGGACATCACCCAGCAATTTTTGCTTTGAGCCCATAATATTTAGTTGAGTCATTAGCCACTGTGACGGGACACATTACTGTATTGCCACACAGTGGTTAGTGTGCTGTGGAGAGGTGGGGAGATGGCTGGATTTGGCTTGGAGAAGGTGGGGTGATGTGCCCTGTAGGGTTGCAGTATGCACCAAAGTGTGTCATGACTTGCAAAAGACTGAGAATAACTATGCTAGAACATTTCTTTTCATAAAACTTCCAGTCTTGATCACAAGACTTCAAATGATAGAGAATCCCCTACATCTCTAGGCCACTTGCTCCAACGGTTAATGACTCTCATTTGCAGTTTATTTCTAGCATTAATTTGTTGAACTCCAGGTTCCAGCTACACTATCATGTTAGGACTTTTTGTGACAGGTGTGCATGTTATGTACACATATATAAACATGTATGCTATAGAAATACAGCAGAGTAAGGTTGTAAGGGAACTCGTGCCTGACCAACTTGATTGCCTTCTATGATAAGATGACTGGATTTGTGGATGCAGGAATAGCTGTTGAAGTGATATACCTCGACCTTAGCAAGGCTTTTGATATGGTTTCCCACAGCCTTCTTGTCAGCAACTTAAGGAAGTATGGGTTGGATGAGTGGACTGTAAGGTGGAGAGAAACCTGGCTAGAACGATGGGCTCAGAGCGTAAGAATCAATAGCTCAATGTCTAGTTGGGAACCAGGAACAAGTGGTGTGCCCCAAGGGTCAGTCCTGGGGCCCGTTCTGTTCAACATCTTCATGAACGATTTTGATGACGGGGTAGATTGAACACTCAGTAAATTTGTGGATGACACCAAGGTGGGGGGAATGGTAGACACGCTGGAGGGCAAGGACAGGATTCAAGGAGACATAGACAAATTGGAGCAGTGGGCCAAAAGAAATCTCATGTGTTCAACAAGGACAAGTGCAAAATCCTGCACTTAGAATGGAAAAACACCATGCACTGCTACAGGCTGGGGACCGATCAGCTAAGCAGCAATACTGTAGAAAAGGATGTTGGGGTTATTATGGATGGGAAACTGGATATGAGTCAAAAGCATGCTCTTGTAGCCAAAAAGGCTAATGGCATATTGGGCTGTATCAGCAGGAGCGTTATCAGCAGATTGAGGGATGTGCTTACTCCCCTCTCTTTGGCACTGGTGAGGCCGCATCTGGAATACTGTGTCCGGTTTGGGCTCCACACTACAGAAAAGATGTGGACAAATTAGACAGAGTCAAGAGGAGGGCAACAAAAATGATTACAGGGCTGGGGCACATGAGGAAATACTGAAGAAACTAGCCTTATTTAGCCTGTGAAAGAGAAGACTAAAGGGGGATTTGATAGCAACCTTCGACTACTTGAAGGGGTGCTCCAAAGAGAAGGGAGTTAGGCTGTTCTCAGTAGTAACAGAGAACAAAACAAGGAGCAATGGTTTCAAGTTAGAGCTGGGGAGGTTGAGGCTGGATACTAGAAAAAAACCTTTTTTCCCTAAGAGGGTGGTGAAGCATTGGAATGGGTTGCCTAGGGAGGTGGTGAAATCTCCATCATTGGAGATATTTAAGGCTTGGTTAGACAAAACGCTGCCTGGGATGATTTAGTAAGAGTGGTCCTGCTTTTAGCAGGGGGTTGGAGTAGATGACCTCATGAGGACCCTTCCAACTCCAGGATTCTGTGATTCTAACTCAGCAGGTCATCTAGTCCGTTCCCCTACACTGATGGAGGATTAAATATATGGGCAAATACATAGCTACAGTGAATACATCAGAAATCCTTCTCCCATTTTTAAAAGCTATTACCAGTTTGAGATATAGTCCCCATACATTTAAGGAACACATTTAAAGTTGCCCAAACAGAGTGTATTTTATGCATACATTAACCTGTGCAACTCATTTCAACATGGTACCAAGAAAGTCAAAATGTCAGCACAATTCCAAAAAGGGTAAGACATTTCATATGCATAATTGTAACACCTATCGTTACATTAAATAGGATAGCAAAGCCAGGGAAATAACCCCCATGCTTCAACAGATAAATCAACAGTAAATATGCTTAGGGGAAGAAATGCAGCAGGTTATTCTGTTATTGTCCTTAGCCTTTCTTCTGTAGCATCCGGTATTGGAGGCAGAAAACAGACTAGGTGAACCATTGCTCTGGACAAATAATTCCTGTATTCCTCTGATATTTTTCCAGAATTGGGTAATGTTCAAACCAGTAAGTTTAGCAATATCTATGTCTCTTTGTCATATACAAATATAATTTACCCCCCCACACACACACAATACTTATACACAGACAGACAGATGACACTCATACATACTAACCTATAGGACGGAAGGAATAATTATGTTCAACCAGGATTCTTTAGGATGGTTCAAAAACACCTATTGACTAGATATTCTCCTCTAATAAATTCTGTAAATTTTTAAAACTCATTTCTATCAAATTCTTGTCTCTACCACATTCTACCATAATCTTTAATCTCTATCAAATTCTCTAGGACTTTCCCAGGATATACTAATACATAAACTTCCAGCCACCAGAGGTTGCCTGTGAATCCTTCTCATTAGGCCTGTGATATCTAAGATGCTATTTAATTTTTCAGTCAAAGTTTGGTTTTTCTTTGTTCATTTTCCTGTCAAAAAATCAAAATATGAATAATTTCTGCCATCTGTAATAGACAGCCGGCCCACAATGACTCAGTGTAGGGCTTCCACTGTTTCTGGTGACAAGGCCACAAAAAGAAGTTTATGAGTCTACTGGTGCCTCTAGCTAATGAATATAGTCCCTGAGCTCAAGCCACTCATGTTTATGTTTTTACGCAGTGAGAGGTCTTCAGTTCAATTCCAGATGATGACACAATTTAGAATAACATAACTGACATAAATTCTATATATGCAGTGTAGCTATGACCGTGTCAGTCCCAGGATATTAGAGACGAGGCAGATGAGATCATCTCTTTTATTGGATCAGCTTCTGTTAATGAGAGAGACAAGGTTTTGAGCCACATGGAGCTCTTCTTCAAGTCTGGGAAAGGTACCTTCAGGGTCACCACAAAATGCACTGGTCCCTTACAAAATGTGCTATTTACTTAGGCTAAACAATCTGTTCCATCTTAGATTTTGCTATGGCACTGAGACAAGCTTTCCCAGATATGAAGAGCTCTATGTGGTTCAAAAGTTCGTCTCTCGCTCCGAAGGAAATTGCTCCAATAAAACAAATAAGGAGCCCTATGGCACTTTTAAAGACTAGCAAATGTATTTATTGCATGAGCTTTCATGAGAGAAAATTCCACTTTCTCTGACACTTGAAGATGGGGAAGCATCTTCAAGTGTCTGACAAAATGGGATTTTCTCCTGTGAAAGCTCAGGTGATGAATAAATGTATTAATCTTTAAAAGTGCTACAAGACTCGTTGTTTGTTCTTCTGATCTAAAGTAACACAGCTATCCCTTTGGCACTTGCTCCAATGAAAGACATTACCTTATCTCTTTGTCTTAATACATTTTTTGATCAGTGTTGGACAGGTGATCTGCAAAGCCAACTCATTGCTGACTTTAAAACTCTTCTCTGCACTGAAGCCTACAAGACACCAGACAATGGTTGGGAAGCGGACCTTCACTGGTCACTGTTTTTACATAACATAAGAACAGCAATACAGGGTCAAACCACTGGTCCACATAGCCCAGTCCCCTACTTTTCTATAGTGGCCAATGCCAAATGCTTCAGAGGAGATGAATGGTACTGAGCAATTTTCAGTGACCCATCATCCCCTGTGATCCAGCTCCAGTACCTAGCAGTCAAAGATTTAGGGACACTCCAAGCACGGTGTTGCATCCCTGACCATCCTGGCTAATAACAACTGATAGATCTAATCTCCATAAAGTTATCTAACCAGCCTCCTCAACATCCCTGGTAACAAGCTCCACAGGTTGACTGTGCGTTCTGTATGCTGACCACCCCCCTTATATGGTTTCCTTGTTCCCCTGTCTATTTGTTTTATTCATCACTTTTTTATAATCAGTGCATAATTTGTAATAAAAGAGGTGGTGGGGATCAAACAATTAGATACCAAGGTTCAAGGCATTATTTTTTTTTTTTTAACTTTCATTAATGATGCAGCAAGCTGGAGCTCTGACCTCTGCTGCACAGAGATGTCAGAGCTGAGCCTTGGCACAAATTAAGCACTGTCCAGAGTTTCACACTAAGATTGTAAGCTCTTTGGGGCAGAGACTCTGTTTTTGTTATATGGTGCTTAGAGTACTACCACAGACAGACAGAGATTTGCTAATGGCAAATGCTCTCAGTTCTGTGCACGTTCCAAGACTATAATCAAAAGCTTAATTTTTCTTTTTCAATCACTTGATTTTTTCTGCTATATCAACTTTTTCCAGCAAAACATGGTATATATGTTCTCCCCCTCCCTATTTTATACCCATCAGCAAACGCGTCCTCACTCTTGCCTCTACTCTTGTACTACAGGAGCATCTTATTAGACCAGACAGAGACAGACAAAGACCACTCAGCACCATCAAAATACCCTGGGAAAACAGAAAATTAAGGGAGGGGGATTAAAATATCTCAGTGCCTTTGCATCTCTCTTGGACAACCTTCAATCTCATGTATTTATTTATTTAAATGATTTAAGCTGGGAAACAAATCTCTAGAGATGCAGTACCTCATTTATATTTATTTCTTTATTTATCTGCTCGGCGTATCCTGGACCAATCTCCACACACACTGCCTGCGGGAATATATGGTGTTAGCAATAACCTGGAATGGCTTAAAAACCCAAGCAATGCTAGAAACTGTTTGGGGGCACCTTTGTCTGCTCAGGCCTCAGAGGAAAACCTCTGCTCAATCTCTTCCTCAGCTCCTGGCACTGGTGTAGATGACCCAGGGATGACAAGGATGGAATCCAGATGGATCAAAATGCAGAGTAAAACATCCATTGCCTCAGTGGAGCCAGAAGTTTACCCTCACACTCATCCTTACTCCTGATGAGGGAGCAAATTTGTCCTGCACCCAGTTTCCTTGTCATAAAAAAACAAAACAAAACAAAAAAACAAACAAACAAAAAACTGTTGAGCATGCTGAAGTTAGGCTGGTGAAAATAGGGGGAGGTTTCTGCTGAAGGACGTGGCAGAGAAGTCAAGAAATAGTTAAATTCCTGTGATGCTCCTTGTCTGAAGCTGGCCCTAGACAGGCTGCCATCCTGAGGAGACAATGTAATTTGGATACAGGGAAGGAGACAGTAAAAAGCACCAGATGCCAAAAGACTCAAGATCAAGGGACTAAATGGCTGTTAATGTTTAGCTTGCAGCTTCCTAGTTCTGCACTGTGTCCTCCTCTCTGTCAGCATGTGAGGAATGGGTCTTTTGGCAGTGATGTGCATTAATGAAAACCTTGTATTTGGGTGGTATTCCCAGCAGACACAGCCTGCTTCTCCTCTCTGTCCTCGATTGCATTAATGAACAGAATTCGCTTCTTTTTCTTAGCTACATGGACACCAAAACAAGAAACCCCAACACACACTGAGGAACACACGCAAACCAAAATCAAATAGCCTCTCCCCGAGCTCACCCCCCCAACACACACACACACACACACACACACCCCTGAACAACCAAATATGTGTCAAAATCACACACTCCCATCCCAACAAACCACACCATGCACACAGAAGAAAAACCATTCCCCCACCCCACCGCAAATACACACGTTAACCTGAATAATATACCCCACATCTCAACACCCTTTCCCAAACGATGCACTTCCACTGCCTCTAAGGTAATGCAAGAGCCAACCCCACACACCAAAGCAATATAATCTGACACACACATTCACATACCTCTCGCCCACCACATGCTTAGATAGCCTTCAAAGATGGGGTTTGTCACAAGGGGACATGTCCTCAGCGGGTATAAACAGGGCTTTTTTACTGAAGTCAATAGAACTGGTCTGATTTATCCCAGCTGAGAATCTGGCCTTTTCAGTCTATAATGATAAGTATGGATCACCTTCCACACCCCGACACTTGCGGGAGTTTTGCCATTTGCTTCAGTGGATTTTAGAAACACCCATGGATTTCATCACCCAGAGCTCTCAGGGCTCAGAATAAAAGCGTTGCAATAACCAGGACTTAACCACCTGCAATGGTCATGCTTGCTATGTTTTTAGGGGTAAGATCTAGAGCTATGTCTACAGTAGAGGGCTCAGGTAAATTGACTTAATAAGGTCGGCTTAAAGTTGACTTTATTAAGTCAACTTAGAGAGGCACCATTTGTTTAAATTGACTTTATAATGTTGACTTAAGCCAGGGGACCCATTTAAAATCAACTTTAAAAGGGTCCCTTTGCTTAAGTTGACTTTAAATAGCTCTCTTGCCTTAAGTCAACTTTATTAAGTTGACTTTAATGGCCACATTTTGCTAGGTTGACTTAATAAAGTCAATTTACTTTTATAGGCAACTTTAAGGGTGAGAGTGCTTAAGTCGACTTAATGAACTCCAGATGTGGTCCTGGAGTTGCTTAAATTGACTTAATCCTGCTTACGTCGACTTAAGCCTCCAGTGTAGACACAACCTAAGCAATTAGTGCAGCCCACGAGAGAGAGGGCCCACTCTGAAATCCAGGCCCAGAGTGCAGGCTGGCTCTAAGGCCTAGACATCCAGTTATTAGTAAAAGTTCACTCCTCGTTCTCGCAAAGTGTTGCTGACAGCTGGGGCTAGAACTGAGAAGTCAGGGAAACGCTCTGTTTTACCTGAACTGTCTATGCCCCCATTTCTCCTCTCTATTTTCTCATCCTTTCCTTATTTTCCGTTTAGACTGTAACCCACTGGGTCAGGATATGCTTTTCACCTTGGAGATGGACAGCTCTCAGGCAGGCCTTTGAAAAATTACTCTAATATTAATAACGAAAGCTTTCTTGAGACACCCACTGCACACCCACGACTGACTGGTTTATCAGCCTGCAAAGCTTCCCCAAACAGAATTAAAGGTAGAGAGATGTAGGGACTTAACTCCCACTGATTTCAAAGGAAGTCAGGTGCCTAAATACCTTTAAAAAGCTGGCCTTCTCTCTTTTGAAAGACCAGTAGGAGGTGGCTAGGAATCTATATTTCTGTGGTGCCCAGAGGCATAACACCTGAGCTCTCCCTGCACATTAATGAGCTCATCCTTCAAAAAACTCTGTTTTCACGCACGAGCTTGTTTCTCTCACCAACAGAAGTTGTTCCAATGAAATATGTTACTTCGCTCGCCTTGTCTCTCTGTTTAAGGCAGGCTGGTATTGCATTACAGGTGGGGCGACTGAGGCACAGAATGATGCAATGACTTGTTAAGATCATTCAGGGAATCAGTGACAGTGAGATGGACACATCCCATGGCTCCTGTTTCCCAGTTCACAAAACCATTCCTTCCTTCAACTGGAACAGGCACCCACGTTCTATAATTAAGTCTTACGTATTTGGCTTAACTCTGAATGCCATATAACCAGACAAAGTCATGACTGTCAAACTGTGAGCCACGCTGGGATGTTAGGTCAAAGTGTTTCACAAAGTCCTCTCTCCGGTCTCCCTTTCCTCAGACCCCTCACATTATTCATCATAATCATAAAACATTCATTTGCGCTCCTGACCAATTGGAAGGCCCTCGAGGGAGGCCATAAAGGGGGGCGTTGGGGTTATAATGAATGTAAATGCCAGGTGTTTAAGCTGGATAATGTGCAATTTGCAACTCAAGCAATCTGCACAATAAGCAAACCTAACGTTATGGTACCTGTTAGGGGCACGATGGCCATTCAGAGAGAATGAAACATTTTACGACCTCTATGTTGCCTTGATCTCATGATCTAATAATAGTCCAGACAAAATTAGTTCCTGCTATAATGTGTTAGAGTGTTGGGGGATGGGGGGGTGCATGAAAATTATATATCAGGTGGCTGGGCTGGAGTTTCAAAGGATCAAACAGGGAATTGAAAGCTGGATATTCTATTTAAGACAATAACCTGCTGAAAGTGAAGAGGTCGGAGCCAGGGCTTTCATAACAGCCTTTCTCTCACACATACGCACTCCTGCTCTCCAGAACTCAGACGCCAACAAAATAAAAATAGGCTGATCCCTGTGAAAGGTTGTTTTACAGGCAGAGCTGGGTTAGACAGACTGTTCCCCGAATGCCTAGAAGCTCATCAACTCTCTTTTGAGTTTAGCTAAATCTGGAGCGCCGGAGAACTGCAAAGAGGAGCATTCCCTCACCCCACCCCCCAGGGTTTTTTTTTCTATTCCTCTTCCTTGCAGTGTCAGCCTTTGGCATGTGGTGGTGATGGTGGGGGTATTGCTAAGTACAATCCCCGGCAGGATGTGGCGTAGTGAACAATTGTGCCCTGGCCAAATGGTTCTCCCCCAACTCTGTCTTCTATAATTTCTGTGCAGCACTCTTTGAAATGCTGTTCAGATTGTAGGGAAGAGGAGGGGGGAGATCCTTCAAACCTAGGCCTCGTCCACATTAGGAAGTTTTGTTGATTACAGTCAGCTTTTGTCCACAAAACAATCCTAACCTACACACAAAACTCCCCTCTTTGCTGACAAAACTCCCCTGTTTTGCCGACAAAATAATACCACCAAAGAGAGAGGCGCAGGGCTTCTGTCAGTCAAGATAACACAGCGGCGTGTCGGAGCGGACGCTCCACCCCGTGATGCGGGTGCGGATGTCATATTTGTCAATTTCACTGTTCTCACCTAGCTGTGAAATTGACAAGTGAGGGTACTGGCTGGGAGCTGCCAGTGTTGTGAGCCGCGGCGCCTGACAACCCCACCGAACGGCTAGCCCCACGGCTGCAGCCCCCCACTGGTGAGGGCGGAGGAGTCCTGGCAGCTTCAGCCCCCCACGGTAGGAGCTTCTCCATCCCCAATGGCTTCAGCCTCCCTGCCAAAGGGAGTGGGGAGCCCCAGCAGCTGCCCCCCTACCACAGGGGAGAAGACACAGTCACTGGGGCTCTCAGGCACAGTGCTGGGTCCTGGACAAGGGTGGGGGATAGCAGGGAGGCTATGAGCTCTCTGGGAGATGAGAGGTTGACCTCTCAGCTTCCCTTCACTGCCTTTTTTGTCAGTGCAAGGTGTCCTAAGGAACACACGCTCCACCGACAAAAGGCTGGTTGTGTGGATATTACGCTCCAGTACAATCCTAGAGGTGGCTGTCAGCCAGCAAAAGTTTCACTGGCAGACCTTTGTAGTCTAGACACAGCCACAGTCTTGCAAGCTTCTGAATTCACTGTTTCTTCTGGGGGAATTTAGTCAGGATTGTTTCTCGAATCGACATCATACAAATGCTTTCCTCTAGTGATACAACGGCTCCAGAATTATGCATGACCACTCCATGGAGCAAAAGGAGTTCAGAGGCTAAACAAATGACCAGGCAGAGCTGTCAAAACCAATGGCTTAATGGAAGTTAGTCAAAAACCAGATCTTCCATCCTCTCAACACTACCTCCTCCTTCCAGTGCTCACCAGATCTAACTTGATCTGGTTGTCAGAGTATTTGGAAAAATCATTATTTTACTCACTGGGATAGTCTTATGATTTACATACCTTGTTTCTTGGATTCTCCCCAAGAAAATCAGTCAGACCATATTTCTCCATCTTATCACCTCACAGGGAACAGATTGGATGGAACTGCCCACCAGATGAGCATTACTAAAGGATCACTATTTTTTGGCTTTTTTATGTTGAAAGGACTTCTTCAAAGGAGAGACAGAAGCAGTCTCATGCCTGGTTGACACTGCCAGTGAAATCTGGAGTTAGGTGATAGGAGTTAAGCAAGCTACTTTGTGTAGCTTGCTTAACTCCTGTCAACTTTGTAACTTTGACTCTATGCACGGTCTTCGCTGCACCACGCTGATGGAAACTCATTCCCAAAAACTCAGAGCTATGCCACCAAGGCGGTTTTATTAGATCCACTTTTGGATCGATTAAGCGTGTGTTGACAGCTGCTCAATCAAACCAGATAAATGTATCTGACAGAAGTGAATTTGCTGCCACTAGTCTAGACAGCATCACAAACAAGTAACTTGTCTACTTTTTGTTTAAGAAAGCAATGTTAGAGCTCAGCACAACTCTTTGAAGAAACTTGGCTTGTTCAGTCAATCTCATTGTGATGTAAAGAGCAAGCTGGCCAAGGAGGAAATTGGCTATATTTTCAGTGCTTACAAGCATCAGAAATGATTTTCACCCAGGCCCTGTCAGAGCTGTTCTTTTTTACCTTGATCTGTAATTTAATGAACTAGGGCTGAAGCTTGTTTAAACCTTGCAATGGGTTTGTGAAGCCTACCACACCTTCTACAGTTTGCAAGTCTATGAGCCAGCAACATCTCTTAGACCAGGCATGGTCTAGAACTGTGGCTCCCAACTTTTGCTTTGCCGTGGCCCATCTTGATACCTTTAATTATTCTGGGGCACACCTACATATAGTCTCCAGATGAACTCATAAATAGTCATGAGCCTACCCAAAACCCTCAGTATTAAAAAACAAACAAACAAACAAACAAAAAAAAAACAAAACCAAAAAACTCCATGGCACACCTGCTCAGGCCTGATGGCACACTGGTTGGGAAACACTAGTCTAGAAGCACAAAAATAAGGTTAGTAGCCAGGGACTCCTGTGTCCTATTCCTCCTCGACAGCTGCCTAACCTTAACAGAACACTTCATAAACCTGCTTCAACTTATTTCTCACAAATCCCCTTTGAGGTAGCTGGGTGTCATGATCCTGTTCTCATAGATGGATAAACTGAGACCCAGAGACATTGAATAATTTGTCCAAGCTCTGGATTCACATAATTCTCAGTCTGGCCTGACTCACTCGACCTGCCCCTCAGCCCCCGTGATTTTGAAATGAAGCAAACTGGACTATCTGCGTAGTGGTTTCAGGTTAGCGTATGGAAACTGCTTTGCTCTGATCCCAAATTCCCAATAGCTTTGAAGACTATATATAGGTGAAAGCTCTTTTCTGCTCTAACCTTTTCCATCTCCCTCCCTACAATCTACACCCAAAACACTTTCAAGGAACCCCAATTGACTTCCAATGTGAATCTCTTTATCAGACAAAACCTTCCATCATCTGTGTCCATTGGTTCTCAGGTGAGAAGGAACTGTTTTGATCATTTCATCTGCCCACCTGAATAGCAGAACCATGTAACTTCCACCCAGTAATTCCTATATCAAACCTAAAGAAGAGCTGTTTGTGATACTTCCATGCTTCATCTCAGATCTCGATCGTAGGAGTTTCCTTCCCCCCCCCCTTGATCAGCTACCAGCATCTGGCAAATGCTGCCAATAAGATTTGGCTCTGATGAGGCAGAGATTTGCAGGTTGAAGCAAGTCCCCTCATGTCTACCTTTGTTTTGGGACAGCAGCTGCTTTCATTTTGCAAGGACAAGGGTGGAGGGTAGCAAGTCTAATTTTCTCTGCCAAAAGTTTATGGCTTGGACTTTTTGTCTTTGGATTGGTGAAATGAAATCTTATCTTGGGGGGAAAAAAAAATCTTCCGCTGCAACCCAGATTCAACTGATTTTATTTACCAGAACAGATGATGATCTTTGTTTTTGAGAGAAATCATGCCAAATCCAACATTTTCACAGATGGAGCTCCCTGAATTATTTATAAGAGGCTCATGATCCCCGCCATCCAAATATCAAGGCATGAAACGCTGATATTTCTTTCAAAATTAGGATAGCTTCAGCCCCAACTAACCTAAAACAATTTTGCACCTTTCCATGAAACATGGCAGTTATTAAAGTGCATCAAACATATGGTCCATCTAAGTATCCTGTCTCTAGTCAGTACTAGATGCTTCAGAAGAATGTACAAGAAACTTTGCAATAGGCAATGATGGAGCAATTTCTCCCCATAGAAAGTTTCCTTCTACCCCCTAAAAATTACAGGTTGACTTCTGCCCTAAAACATAAGAGTTGAGGTGCTTTCTTAAAATCCTTATTTCTATGCTATATTTGATTTACCGTTACATCTCTGTATAGTTTTGTTATCCTTATAAAGGACTATTTTGAATCTTGCTAGGCACTTGGTCACAGGAAATATCATGTGGCTGTAAGCTCCACAGGGTGAATAGGATTTTGGTTGGAGAAGGGTGGAAGAACAAAGGGTACTTCAGCAGATAAGGAATGGAGATTTAAGAAAAGGTGATGAGAACTAGAGCTGGGCGGGAAACAGTTTTGTCATCATATGAGAATTTTTGAGATTTTGATGGCCTTTCCCCGTCACAAATCAAAATTAAAAGTCAAAATCCCAAAAACTTTCAGAAAGTAGAAGTCCCAAAAGAGTTTCAGATCTGATCAACTGACCCATTTACTTTTGATAATTTTGCAATGTTTGATTTTGCTTGCAAACATTTACTTCACATCATAAAGTAGCTTAAATTTCAAAGTAAAAAAAAAGTTAACTTGAGCAAAAAAAAAAAAAAAAAAGGTACTTTTCATCTGGATAATGTTGACAAGCCATATTCTGAAAATTTCACAAGTTCATTTAAAAAAAAATCAAAATCAGAAATTCATTGAAAGTGGCCCTTTCCCACAAAAAAAAAAAATAGTGTTTACAAATAAATATTTTCCAGTAAAAAATGGGAAAGGAGAGGGAGGCCGGGAAAAACAGGAAATCTTGCCCATGGGGACGGAGGCACATTGACCATTGTGCATCTTGAGGCCTAGTGCTAGAATGACGCTATAGGAGTATGGTTGATAGCGCTGGTGTAAACTGTGAGGAACTTGAGAAGGGGACTGTTACTGATGATAAGTGGGTAGATCAACCAGAATATGTGGAAAAGTATGTTCCTTACCAGCTCAATCTATCAATATTATTCCTGTTCCATGCCCTTCTGAGTGCTCCCTTCACTCCATATATTTGCATTTTCAAAGCCATGTAGCATCAAGGTTGGTACATTGGTAAATTAAACAAGGACAGGTCAATTTTAGAGCAATTTGTGCAAAGCTCTTGCAGCTAGAGGAATAATTTTGAGCTAAATATTCCACAGAACCACAATACCTCTGTGTACTGTGAGGCACACTGAAAAATGCAGTGCAGTGTAACACATGCATATGTAGAATAAACAGATTTGAGATGAGCTGCTTTCTCACTTGCTCGCTCGCTCTCACACATACACATGTGCACTTGCAGACCATAAAGGAAACCTAGTAATTAAACTTCAAAACTTGTTCTTCAAACTCTTTAGCTACAGCTCAGGATCTTTAGTCAGTAGTAAAAAAACAAAAGCTCCCTGATCACTACCATAGAGGGCCATTTTATATGCTCACTGTCCTACACAAATCCAGGCCGTGACGCCATCAACCATGAAATCATCAGTAACTCATTTTAACATGAGGCACCAATAGTAAAGAGAGGTTTGTGGAGAAATCACGTGCTGTTGATATGTAACAAAGATTGGCCCAACAACCAGAAAAGCCATCTGGAACAATCTGTCCAGAGTCCTGCAGATCTGCTCCTGTCAAAGCAGCTGAAACTAAATTGGTTTTCTCTTGGACTGCCATTAAAGCCAGGTTATCCTCCACCAATCAGCTGATCTAATGGAGAGGTCAATTTGAGCAAGATGAGGAACGCAGGGAAGCTACAGATATGGGCCATTTTTCATCTAGGTATCTGGCTTCAGGACAAAAAGAAATCTTCTTGTAAGCAATTTAAGATAAACAGAATAAATAAAGCTGTGTAATGAGTGGTCTAATGCCTTGTTCCAGAGACTTCATTTCTATCAGACTTTCTAGCTTTGCTTTGTCTCTGGAAAATAACCTTGAGAGAAACCATTGTGGTTATTGGGCTGAACAATCTCTATACCACATATAATTCAGTCACCTATAATTGTTCAACCATCTCTCTATTAGGCCACAAGATTCCTCCCCTGCCTGCCCCAACCTACTTTTCCCAAGTCACATGTAGACACGCCTACACTTTATGAAAGCAACCTTTGCTGCCTATAGAAAAGCAGGAAAAAACACTAGTTCATGAGATTAATATGCACAATTCTCCTCCTTGGGAGAGTATGATGGAGAGAACAAACTACATATATCCAATGCTAGTTGTGCTGTATCACTAGAAAGTATTCAAAACCAACAAGAATCCTTTAAAACATACCTCTTCTGCTCTATTTTTTCTGTACAAGTTTCTTCTCACCCATTGCAGTTGGTAACTGAATACTTTCTCCAGAGGGGTAGCCATGTTAGTCTGTGTACAGCAAAAACAATGAAAGTCTGGTGGCACCTTAAAGACCAGCAAATTTCTTTGAGCATAAACTTTTGTGGGCTCCAACCCACTCTGTCAGAAACACCTTCAACAGATGTACTTTGTCAGATGCATCGAACAAAGTACATCTGACAAAGTAGGTTGAAGCCCATGAAAGCTTATGCCCAGAGAAATTTGTTAGTCTGTAAGGTGCCACAGGACTCTGGTTGTTTTTGCTGTACACAAACTAACACGGCAACTCCTCTGGAGAAAGTATTTCTTTACCAACTGCAATGGGTGACAAGAAACATAGACAGAAAAAAAAAGTGTTTATTTGACATTGGGAAAGAGGTCTGTTTTAAAGAAGGATTTAAAAGAAGATACAATTTTTAGATTAATTGTGTGTAGGGTCAAAGAAAATCATTATATCATCTAATCTGATCCTCATATGTAACACAAGCCACTAAATTTCACAAAGTTCCCTTGTATTGAGCCCAAACACTTGCATTTGGCTATGTTCCAAAAAGGCATCCAGTCTAGCTTGGAGGCCACCAAGAGAAGGAGCATACACCACCTCCCTTTGAAGTCTCTTCCAATGGTTCACCCCTTAACTTTTAAACATTTATGTTTAATTTCTAGTTTAAGTTTGTCTAGTTTCAGCTTGCAGTCATTGATTCTTGTTCTCCCTTTCTCCCCTAGGTGGATGATGGCTTTAAAAAACAGAGCTGGGCCTGGGAAGCAGTTCAGATTGAGATCAGGATGAGAATTGTCCCAAGATGCCTTTACATACTACTCAGGCTACTGAAGAGAGAAGGGGGCCACTCAAAAGACTCCGGTCTCCTTTTGATTTTTTTTTCTCCAAATTTGGAGCTGGAGTATTTATTTGAAAGCAACATTCAACTCTACCTGAAAGTGGGGTTCACCATTTTAATTTGTCCAAGACACTCCCCTCTGCAAAAAGGGGAAATTAGGTGCAGACTCTATGTACAGGTTATCTAATAGCAAAGACATATGTTTGCCTGAAGAAACAGATCAAGCACAAAACTGACAATTGGTTTATGAGCTTTAACCTGTTATATAAAAGGAATGTTGTCAGGTTAAAAAAAAAACCCCACACAACCAACTTATTGAAGGGCAGTCAATACAGACACCACAGACTGGTAGAGAAGCTGTGTTGCCTATTGGCTAGAGCACCAGAAGACCCACATTTTAGTCTGTCAGTGGCCCGGTGGGTGACCTTGGCAAGTCACTGGCAGCCTTCATGCCTCAATTTTGCGCATTTTAGAATGGGGATGATAGGACAATTCTCTTGTAAAGAGTTTTGAAATCTATTGATGAAAAGTGCTACATAAGAACTATTATTATTATGAAAACTGAAGAAAATGTTAACAATATAATTCACTTTACACCATTCACACAGTTTACTTCATAGATTCAGGCTGTGTTCACATGTAAACTGTTATTTCAAAATAATTTAGTTTGAAATAAGCTATTTTGAAATAAAATCCTTATTTTGAAATAACTTAATTTGAAATAAGAAAATGTTAATTCAAAATAAGGGAAACCCTCAAAGCAAACTAACATGCCCTGTGTGTGGACATGCTATTTTGCTTCAGGAGAGGGACAGCATAGGAGGTGTGGCAACATGGCCCCCTCTCTGGGCCATGCCCTCACCAAATATATACAAAAAGGAAGGCACCCTGGGAAGGAGAAGGGCAAAAGTGTTATTTCAAAATAACTGTTATTTCAAAATAACATATCTAAATGGCATTGTTTCAAAATAACTGTTTCAAAACAATGCCTATTTCGATTGCATGTGAGGTTTTACTGTTTCGAAACGATGGCCATTATTTCAAAACAATGGGGTCCCATCGCTTTGAAATAACGAAATGTCGTTCGGACATGCCTGGCTTTATTTTGAAACAACAGCTGTTGTTTCGAAATAAAACCCTGGTGTGGACACAGCCTCAGAGATTAAGGTCAGAGGAGGCCATCATGGCCACCTTGTCTGACTTCCTGCACATTGAAGGCCACAGAATCTCACCCACCCCATCCCTATAATAGGTCATAACCTAAGTTATGCGTTATCTAACTTACTGAAGACCTCAAATTTTGATGTAAAGACTTCAAGTTACAGAGGATCCACCATTTACTCTAGACTAACCAGGATATAACTCATGTCCCATGTTTCAGAGGAAGGTTCAAAACTGCTATAGTCTCTGCCGCTCTGATCTGGGGGAAATTCCTTTCCAAATCCCAATATGGTGATCAGTTAGACCCTGAGCATGTGAGGAAGGCCCCCAAGTCAAATACCTGGGAAAGAATTCACTTTAGTAACTCAAATCTTCCCCATCTAGCATCTCATCTCTGCCCATTGAGGATCTTTGCTGAATAGCAATTTTGGATAGGCCATATACCATTGTAATCAACCACATCATACCAATCCCTCTATAATCTTATCAAGCTCAGCCTTGAATCAAGTTAGGTATTTTGCCCACACTACTTTCCTTATAAAATTGATCCAGAGTTTCACTCTTTTGACAGGTTATTTAACTTTTGGCATTTGCAAGCCTTTGGAAGAGGTATGCTATACAGATGGACTAAAAGGAGGAAGGTGCAACGTTTGAGCTACAAACAGTTCAAAGGAATGGGCAAAATCAAAGGGGATTTTTATTTTTAAACCAAGGGTATGTTTCTAGTGAACTTCAATGTTTATAAAACTATAATTTTGAGTCTAGAACTATTCCTTACAATAAGAGCCAAAGAAAAGTAATATAACCTTTACTACCACTCCCAAAAGAACCACTGAGCCACACACTCATAGACATAAAACAACTCCACTGAGATCCCCCAGTGCTCAGGAATTTCTTCACAGGTCACTCACCATCATTTAAAGAGTACATCTTGTCCCAGTGTCCAGCATGATTTTTTCCAATTAGCTTTCAGTTGCTGTGTCTGCAGTACACAGGACCACATTTAGAGGCTGAGCTTTTAAAAGACTCCCTCTTAGCACACTTAATGAAAAACTACATTGTATATGTTAAATGGCACACATGTAAATAAGCCCTACAACCTAAAGACACAAAATCAGATTCTCCACCATTTAGAGTTTTTAAATTGAGAAGAGATCTGCTGTACTGCAATCCCAAGGTATTTAGGCTCGGTGCAGCAATCTGTGGGTGAAATTCTCTGTCTTGCAGGTAGGCAGACCACATGATCCCTTGAGGCCTTAGGGTCAAGGGACTTTTGACATTGTCTTTTTTTTCTTTTTTGTTTTAGTTTGGGAGACACTCTCTAAAGACTAATCCAGAGAAATATCCTGCTAGTGATGATGCCCCAACCCAATATATATATCACAGGTGTTTTGCTAACATTTTGAGACCCAAGCTTGCAAGCATATGGCAGACGAATTTAAAATCAGACACCATAAAAGGCTGCTACAGCATCTCCCTCAATTGCCTCCTTGAGACTCACCTTAGTTGTGTCACCTACGGACCTTGCAACAATCACTAGGCAGCCGGTGTGTTAGCATTGCTCCTCAAAATCCCAGTCATAATCCACCGACTGTTACTTTGTGCTCCTTCCATCTGTTTGTTGCATCCACTTCTCGGCTCACTTCATGTGTTTTGATCAGAAGCTCTTTGAGGCAGGGATCATCATTTTGTTAGGCGTATACAGCAGCTAGCACATTTGGGCTTGATTGCTAATCTGGGACTCTAATGCTATCGTAACACAAATAAATAACTGCACTGCCTTCAGCACCTATTTTAGATCCTGTTGTAGGTCTGGCTCCCTTTCCCTGTTCATCTTCAGAAAGCCCTAATACTTATCATGCTCTCAATTGTTGCAAGGAGGATGAGACAGACGGTACGTGATCATCTTGATGGGCAAACCCAGCTAGAAGCACAAAAATCCTTCTTGCAGACACAAACAGAAAACACTCCTTCTTCCTCTATCATGTCCATTTCCTCGGTTCTTTCACACATCATTTTCATCAGCTCGGTGCAGCGTGGACTAGCATCCCTGGATTCACTTCAAGAGCAAGTGGAAAAATCCATCAAGCAGCTAAAGTGTGTTTTCTTCTGAAAAGAAACTTGGATGCACTTTTCAGAAACAACACCACACTCCCACTAATTCCCCTATATTTTCTGTCTCATATCGGCTAATCTGCAGTCCCATTTTTATTTCTCTCTCTCAAAAAAAAATACCCTATAAATCTGTTCTGTCACCCAAGATAAAAACCACTGGGTGTGCTACCTCAATGAGGTTATTCTACCTCTTTCCAGGAGAATTCAAACTCAATTTTCTTAGGAGTTACAGATTAAATAAAAAGAGCCTTTTGTTTGTTTCTGTAAAGTCACTGGAGCCAAACACAAAGCCCAAAAGATGGCAAGCGACTTACTATGACTCAGCACCGTCCTTTCAACACACTGTACATTACAGGGCTCATTTCATTTCCTGTGGGACTCAGGCTCCACATTTCTCTAGATGCAGAATGGGGATAACGCTTGCCTTCTCCCACACTTTGTCCATCTTGTTGGTTTGATTGTAAGTTCTCTGGAGCAGAAAGTACCTCTTTCCATGTGTTTGTGCAGTGCTTTTCACAATACGTTTCTGCACTTGGCTGAGGCCTCTAAGGCCTAGTTTACAGTGTGGAGCTAAGTCAACGGGAGATCTGCAAACTGCATACCACAGAATGGGCATCTCCCATCGCCTTAGCTACTCTTGCTTACCGCGGTGTCTTTACTCGGCTGCATCACCTTGAAGTGCTCTCCCCTCTATGCAGCATTACTCCACTTGAAGGGATGGAGTTACTGAGTCAGTGACAGAGCACTTCTGGGATCAATAGAGTGGGTCTAGCCCTAAACGTTCCCTCAATACAATGAAAAATAACAGGGCAGAGCAAGAGGAATGATAGGATACCGTCTTCTTGCTGAAGCTGAGCATTTCAACATTTCTTTAGAGGTCCCCCTTCCAAGTACTCACCACAGACCTAGATCTAGCCAGCAACTCAGACCCCAAAAGCGCATACAGATTTTAATACCAAAAGCAATCATCAGATTACCTAGTCTTTTTTATCCATATATCACGGGTCATAGAATTTCATCCAGCTCCTCCTCTACTGAATCCAATAACTTCTTCACTATGAAGCCCATGGAGGCCCCCGTTCAACAAGGCCTTTAAGCACACATGCGACTTTACAGAAAGTGCTGCAATAAAAAGAGCTGTCTTTAATAATTCGTAAGCAACACCAGTGTTACCCGCTCTTTTGTTCCTACTATAGTTTCACAATATTGGTGGCTTCTCATTAATTCGTGGAAGACCAGAAGAATGGCTTAAACACTTAAACTCTGACAGCAAGGACCCAGAAGGCAAACGACTCTAAAACATACTCTTCTTACATTTCAAGGATGTGGAGAAACTGTAGAAAGTCCAGAGAAGGGCAATGAAAATGATGAGAGGTCTAGAATATTTGACTTATGAGGAAAGATTGAAAGAGCTGGGTTTGTTTAGTCTGGAAAAAAGAGATTGAGGGGGGTCTGATAACAGTTTTCAAATACCTAAAAGGTTGGTATGAGAAAGAAGGAGAAAAATTATTCTCCTTAATCACAGATGATAGGACAAGAAGCAATGGGTTTAAATTACAGCAAGGGAGGCTCAGCGTAGAGATTCGGAAAAAATTCCTAACTGTCAGAGTGATTAAACACTGGAATAAGTTGCCTCGGCGGGTTGTGGAATCTCCTGCATTTGAGGTTTTTAAGAGCAAGTTAGACAAACACCTGTCAGGGATGGTTTAATGGGGGTACTTGGTTGTGCTATGAGCGCAGGGAACTGGACTCAATGACATGTCATGGTCCCTTCCAGATTCTATGATTCATCCCAGGATTTTTAAGCCAATTTCATTTGGGAACCTGGTGCTCCTGATTTTTTAACACAGGGGGTGGGGTGGGCAATGCTGCATCACACTTCATCACTTAGGCTGACTCCTAGGTTCAGAAGTGAGCTGCTAGTGTGTCACGCTGTGGTCCTCTTCATTCAGCAACAAACCAAGTGCCTAGAGAGGTGCTGGGGAACATTGTGCTACTGGGGTATCTTCTTTAGAGCCAGACATAAAACTGTGTCATGACCACCTGAGGGACAGAAGATCCCAGAGCAATTTTCACAAGCACACTCTGGCCCTTGGGTTCAAAGTCTTTCTTTTCATTTATCCCTGTGTTTACACACACATTATTATGTCTCTGGATATATACATATTTTGGGGATGAAAGGTGGGGTGCAGAAGCCAAAGAAAATATAAAATGACTAGCAAAGACAGCCTTGTCCCTTTTCTTCTTCTTGTCACCTTGTGGGCTTTTGCAATAGAAAAGATATTTTATTTGTATTTAATAAAGCCCAGCAGTGGGGCTGCTTATGAATCAAACCACATCATGCATGGAACTAGAAAAAATATATATTGGGATTTTCTAGCTCGCTAGAGTTATTAATCTGGCTCAAAGCCTGCAGTTGGATTTAATATATTAAGTGAAATTGCAGGCCTTTGCCCCCTGTCTTTTCACTAAGACAACAACATACATACGCCATATTAGATTCCATTTTTTGTACATTTCAGAGAAGGATTGGATTAAATAATGAATGAGATTACCATTAGCTTGAAATTTTGCTTATTTCAGGCAACCTCCTCTCTCTCCCTATATATATAGATGATCAATGACTCCACCACGGAATATTTTTGCATTGAGTTGAAGAGATCCCCCTCCCTTTTTTTTTATAAAGCACTTATGAAATTTTCATTTGTGTGTCTGATGATAATTTTTGATCACAATACCATGCATGACACTGAAGACATTGATTTCTTCTTGACTGGTGTGAAACGCTTCCCAGGCACAATAGGAAAGGTCACAAAGTTTTCTGGCCTGACCCAGTGCTTGAAGTGGGATTTTTCTCCCATGAAAGCTCATGTGATAAATAAACGTGTTAGTCTTTAAAAGTGCCACAGGTCTCCTTGTTTGTTCAAAAGCCTCCTGATGATTTGATTCAGAACTGGATGAGGCTCACAGATGTTAGCAGCTATGTCTTCAGTAAAGCTGGAAAGTCAAATTTCAAGCTCATCTACCCCCATGACTGTAATGTCATCCAAGATGGTAGGTGCATACTGGAAGGGAGGACAGTAGCTCAAGGGGTTAGCCACAGCTACGCTGCTGTTTTCAGTGTGCTAGCCTGTGGAAAGCAGGTGCATATCCGTCCAACCCAAGCTGGAAGTTAAACATCAGCTGCAGTGTAAACATCTCCAGACATGGAAAACATCTAGTATTGGACCATCCTGTTCAGTCCCATTAGGCCAATATGATATTTGCTCGTGTTCTGTCTATGCAATCATAGAGAAAGGACACCAGCAGCAAGACTTCTGTCACGTCTCCTAAAGACAAGCCCACAGCTTGAAGCAGTGGGAGGCAAAATGGTGCAATGGATTGATCACAGGACCGCAAATTGGGTGCTTTAATCCCAGAGTTGCTATTGCTTTACTGCAAAACTCTCTAGGAAAATGATTTTTCCTATGCTGGTAACATGACTCACGACTGTGCAAAGTGGAATGGCAGTATCTCATACTTGTTTTGCAGAGAAGGCGCCTGGGCAAAAGCCACAAAGCGGGGGAAAGATCAGTCACTCTGTCTGCAAAGGGCTCATCTTCCCTTGGAAATATCAGAGTTTAGCATTGGGTGAGCAACTCACGGTGAAAAGGTGTCCCCAGTAAGGTTTATCCATGACTAGCTAACACAATGCAGAAGATAACTCATTCTTCTCTGTTCCAACTAGGCACCATCACCTCAACTAAGTCAGCCAGTAAAAGTCAAGGGTCAACAGGAACAGAAAGAGCCCCATGATATTTTACCTTGGGCAAGTCCCTTAACCTGTTCAATTCTCCATTTGATTATAATTCAGGAGAAACCTTACTGATCCCTGTGAAAGCAAGAGAAGAATCAGGCTGTCTACAACTCAATTTTACCATCTGCAAAGAGGGAATAAAACAACATTTCCCTAACCATCCAAAAATGTTGTGCGTGAAGATTAGTTAGCTTCTGTTTATTACAGCCCTTTGAACATGTTAAGGTATAACAAATTTTATGATCTTATCCCTTAGCAAAGTTCTCTCACCATTCAGTTGAATTTTTTCTTTAATTACCTACTTCAAGTCCTAGTAAATCTCCCTTTGAACCATCATGAGCAATTCATTTCATTCCTTGGAATTTACGCTCTTGCAGATGTATGGAGATAAATATCCTCTCCTTCTTAGCCACTCTTTGGCCAAGCTATACATATTTGGTTCTTTTAATTGCTTCTCATAAGTCAGCCCTCTCCAGCCTTACATCATTTTTGTTGCTCTTAGGTGAACTCTTCAATTTGCTGGCATCTTCCTGGTGAAGGAGTGCCAAGATCTGAACACAGAATTCGAATCGCTCAGCAGAGTGTCACAAACGTCATATTGCTGACATTGACTGAAGAGTCTCTGGTAGGTTTAAGTAGAGCTGCTTGAAAATTTTCCATCAAAGCATTTTTCAGAGGAAAATGTTTTTTTGACAACATGGAAATTTGTTGTCAAAGATTTTAATTTTAATCAAAAGCTTTCAGCTTTCCATAAAGCAAATAATTTTATTTCAGTTTTCAGCCAAGGTTTTCAACAAAAACTCAAAATATGTTGGTTTTGTTTTTTTTTTTAAGCATGGTATTTACATTGAACTAATAAATCATTTTCAAACGAGGTCTCTCGCTCAGGGTATCTTTCTGGAGCAAAGGGATGTGTTCTAGACCTGCCAGATCTGCCATGGCTTGGGCTCTCCAGTGTAGTGACAAATCCCAGTTCCTGAACTTTTCCGCTTCCTGGATGAATTAATTGGCACAATTAAAGTGCTGAGATCCTGATACGCAGACATGGAAGAAGCCAAAAACTTTTCTTGGCTACTGAATGCTGTCTTCTCCAAGGCCTTCCTAGCAACAGGTTCAAACAGCAAAGCAGTTTTTCTCATCCCATTCCCTACAAAGTTTACCAGAGTTTTATTTTCAGCTGTTTGCCAGCTTTTTTTAAAAAATGCTCAAAAAAGAAAATAACCTGCATTTTTTTCTCTCCACCCCTTTCTCCAACAGTGATGCTTTGCTTTTGAATCTATCCAGCAATGGGTCTTTCTGGAATATATTTGCCCTTCAAATGATATGCTGGGTATTCACAAACACAATTAAATCTGAAGAGGAGGAACAGTAAATCCCAAGGAGTCATGAGAAGGGCTACCAGCCAGCCCCAGCTTTGGAAATTTGTTTTACAGAGTAAAACACAAAGGGTGTCAGATACACCCACAATCTTTTGGTAAAAAGAGGAAATCCTCGCTTCAAAGTTACATAGAATGGGGAGGAGCAAGGGGGTCTAGTGGTTAGAGCTGGAGAAAATGGGAGTTAGGGATTTTTGGACTCCCCTCCTGGCTTTGTCACTGTGTGGTCTGGGGAAGTCATTTATCCTCTCATTAGTTTCCACATCTAAAGCAACTGAACCACAGTACTCGTTCTCTTCATGGGAGGGTCTGAGGCTCAGTTAAGTGGTGTTTGAAATCTTCAGGAGAAAATAAGTGCTATAATCAGTTTTCCTTCTGCTTCTGTGACCCCTCCCAGGGCTGGAGCAGGTTGCAGACACATTCAACACCAACTCCCACACAAGGGGGGAGTGTCTATGCCAGAGGCAAGAGCTGAATGGGTTTGCCGTTCAATACATGATGATCAGCTTCACAGACTTTGGACACTGCTGTCTTCTGCCATGTAGAACGGCATCCCTCAGCACGCGTGTGCCCAAGCTGTCCTCTGGACATTGGCTCTTGGTTGATAACAGCCCTAATACAACTAGAGGAGAAGTTCCTTCAGCACTGACACCCAGGCGTCTGCCTTTTGAGCCACAGGGCTAACCCCACTAAAGGGTAGTAGTAGTAAGCTGTTATCCTCTATGTGGCTCTATTACTAGAGGTAGATATGACCGATTTCACATGCATGTTACCGACCTCTGCAACCAGGTACTTAGGCCTTCCATGAGTGCAGCGGACTGGACTCAATGACCTCTCATGATTGCTTCTGGTTTCTATGATGCTATGCCTTTTCACTGCCCTGAGGCCCTAGACTTGCAGGGATGGCATCCACAGCAGATTAGCTAGTACCAGGAGAATATAACAATTCTCATGTCCAGTGACTCTGTTTCATTCGGAGCAGCTTCCGGGACTTGGATTCTTTGACAGAAAACACGTGAGCATCAGGGTGGGATGATTATCCTTTCTCCATGGACTCCTAACCCTCTGTCATCGCCTATGAGCTTAGACTAACATCTACAGTGAGAAGATAGACTGACAAACACAGGGTGGAAGATGGAGAGAAAAGAAGAGGAAGAGAAGTTTTCCCACCCTTGTGTCTTCCAGCTCTTGATAAACAGCTTGGTTGAGCTTCCTCCCCTGTCCCCAGCCCTGAAAATGAACAGCCTCCGAGCTCAATAAGAGCAGACCCCAAACCTGGAAAGAACCAGGAGGCAGGTTGGTGATGAAGAATGGTGGCTATATGGCTCAGGGATTTGAGGAGGCAGCCTACACTACGTGTGCTAGCAACTGGCCCTAACTGATTGCTCAGAAACTTCTGTTCATTTAAAAGAAAAAAGTCTGGTGGAAGGGAGGGAGCAAAAAAAAGCTCTGAAATGAAAACAGATAGGAGAAGCTGGTGTCTGTTTTCAGTCCATGTTTATGACAAGTTCGCGTTTTGAACACTAACGTCCTATTTTATTGGCACACTTTCAGCCTATGCTATTCACTGCCATTATATATCTTACAGTCCATGAGCGTGCTGGGAGGTCTGGCTAGAGAAGAAGCTGATGCACAGGAGGAGCTCAGCTGGTGAGTGAGACGATGGCCAGGAGGAGGAAAAATGCAGCTCTCCAGCAATCACCTCTCTCATAGGGTGCAGCACTGAACAGCCCTTCCCAGCACCATGCCTAGATTTCATGCATCCCCGAGATAACAGTGCTGCCGCAGGGAGAAAGCTTTTGAGATGAATTGGGGGAAGAAATGACAAGGCTTTCTCCTTCCAACACGACCGTCCCTCTTCTACAGAAGAAACTAGGTACTGTCACACTGATTCAAGGGTTTGAAGAAATCATCTGAATGCATAACACAATCATGTGGAAGCTAGCTGCCTCTCTCGTGCACCCAAATCAGATCTTAAAGCAATTTAAACGAAGGAGGCAAGTCTCATGGTCACCATTGTACAGGTGGGAAACCAGGGCACAGAGAGGTGAAGTGATTTAACCTAAGCCCACGACATCACAACTACATCACCAGATTAAACCTAGCTTGCTGGGGAGAAGCAGTAAAATGGCAGCTGACGCTCACACAAACACCGGGGCCATGGACATTTATAAAGAAAGTGACCCAGTGTATTCAATGGTCACCCAAACACCTTGGGGTCTGCAGGTGTGCTTGGGAAATACGTAGGGATTTTATCACAGAGACAGCTGAGAGGCATTTGGGGTACCACCAGGCTGCCTCCACCAGTCCAAGAAATCCTCCCCTGGCCAGCTGATTGCTCTATTATCCACCTGCGTGTGTCCAACACCGGGATTTCCATCACTTCTTTCAGAGACTACCTTACACTGTAGTCGAGAGAGAGAGAAATGGCCCAGAAATTAAAAGAGAAGACAACTTGTCTAAAGACAAAAGCTCTTCTCTGCCACAGACTTCCTATGTGATCTTGGGACAAGTCCCATCATCTGTCTGTAACCCAGCGCCCCATCTATCT
This sequence comes from Podocnemis expansa, assembly GCA_007922195.1. Classification (NCBI taxonomy): domain Eukaryota; kingdom Metazoa; phylum Chordata; order Testudines; family Podocnemididae; genus Podocnemis; species Podocnemis expansa. Next base: position 6,536,762 of record ML682046.1, read on the forward strand.
GGTATGGATAATGAAAAAAGTCAGTTTCCTGGGAGTATTTTGAGGCATAAAGTATTAAGCCTGCAATGTTCAAAGGAGCCTAAAGGAGTTAGATTCCAGATTCCCATTGAGTTGGCACTTTCCTCCCCTAGAAGATTGTGGGCTTAGTGTTTATGAAGCACTTTGTGAGCTGTACAGAAGTGTGAAGTTTTCTAACAGAATATCTAGCTATCAGGTGTTTCTGATGGCTATTTAGGTTGCATTCAGCCGTAAATTTCAGCAACTGAAGGTTATATAAACAGTTGGGTTCAATCTTCCGATGTATATAACTCAGCTCTTCTCCAGAGACTTCAGTGAAGCTATGCCAAATTACACCGGCTGAGGATCTGGCCCCTTACCTCTAATCACTGCAGCTTTCCTTTAACCTCCCCTGTTATTTTTGCTTTAAACACACCTCTGCAGATCCTGCAGGGACACCCGTGTCTGCCTCCCAGATGGAACGCTGTCCTGCTTTTCTTCTGTGTGAAATCTGCTCCTTTCTTTGCACACTCGAGCTATTATTTGGAGCCTAAACCACACGAGGATACACAGCTTTTCAAATGAGACCACAAGGAAGGGATGGAGCAAAGAGGAAAATTTATCAAAGCTTAGAAGTGTCCTGTAATGTTATTTTTAATCTCTGCAAAGAAGGGATGTATTTTTTTTTTACATTTGTAGCTTCAAAATTGCATTCAGCATTCTGCTCTTTACTTGCAAAGCTCACCCATAAGCCTCCCTCAACCCTCCCCTCTCACCAGCCTCACCATTTCCTCCAACCCACCCTTCTTCTCTCTCTGTCTCTCAGTTTTGGCTTCTCTTTCAGTCATGCCTTTTGCTTCCGTACATTATGCATCCTATTGTGTCACTCAGAAAACCTTCCTTCTTATTTGCCAAGCTCTTACCTTTGCCTCCTCCAAAATATTTCTGGATCACCTCTTCCTCTTATGCATTCCAGACAGCAACTGTTTACAACACTCCAAGTGTGGTTAGGTTTGATTGCATCGACTTGGGTCTTTAACTATAAAATGATGAATTCCGAGAATTGGCATTATCCTGACATATCGCATATACTATGCAGGCTCTTTGTAAATAATAATGACCAGCTTAAAACACAACTTAAGAAGGGCTCACGTCAGGAGTGGAGAATGTGGTTTTACATTTAGAAGGATCTCTCCTCTCTCCAAATGTCCTCTCCAAGCATGACTCAGTTCCAAGTGTTTACTGACATTGGAAAAAATGTTGGTCCCACAAGGTAACAAAATCTATTTAGCCTCAACAAGAGGTTGACAGGCAAAAACTTCTCACTTCCAATCTACTACCCACCACTGGCTTCCAGTATAGCCTTGGTCAAATCACTTAATGCATGGCTGAGCAGAGGAGGAGAGAAAGTAGAGAACCTTACCCGTCCAGCTTGCTATCACTATTTCTTACCGACAGTCTGGATTGACAGTTTGTGCCTTCCAGTCATTACAAAGGCTATTAATGCCAATCCAAGAGAGGGCCTGCCACCCTCCATGGGGCGGGGGAAAATTCAGTCTGCTTAGAAAGGTATTTTGTGGCCAAAATTCTAGTTTTCAGTCGACTCTAACAGTGTAGCTCTTCTGTGACAAGAAATCCCTTTGAAGGGGAAAGAAGCAGAGTGGCATGGCCCTTTGTGGGAGTTAATGGCAAATAGCATCTTGTGTAGTCCCTGAATTTGCCATTCTTGCCCTGGAATTGGACAGGACTGCAGTCAGTCATTGGGTACCTTCAGCCTCTGCCCTCTGAAACCCAAACATCATGTATGGTAGCTAGAAATAGTTTGAGAACCCAGAAAGGCACGGCAACGCCTCTGCATGTTTGCAGTTTCGCTATCTGAACGGCAGATTGGGACAGAGAGTTAGGTTGCATGAAAACAGAAAGAACGTTTGGACAGCCGTGGATTTAGGTGACTGTAGGATGGAAGTTTTACTGTTTTTATGACTAGAAATGCTTTGCTAATAAGAATAATGAATTGTTATTTGATGCTGCTAGGGAAATTGTTAGCCTATTAAAGGCTATTATGTGCACACACGCTTAGGACCTAATAAAAAAGTAGTTTTAGGTGAAAGCACTCTGGTTTGTAGCAATCATTTGTCAGACAGATGAGTTGTGTCTCCATTGATTTATTCCTGATACTATCTGGAAAGAAAGAGTTAAGTCACCATGGCTCTGGGTAACACTTGCAGGACACAGCCTTCTAAGATGGGCATACTATGCACTGGGCTCTGTGATAGCATTTCTATTTAATGTATGCAAAATACTTGAAAGTGGGACGAATGGGAAAGAACCATAGGGAGAGTCTCTTTCCTCTCCTGCTGAAGAAGCAGCTCTATTTGGGTGAGAAAATAGCATCATCTCTAACGTTAGTCTACCTCTCCCTTTGTTCACAACAGTGCTTTCGCAGCCTAACGTCTCACTGCTGAGTTAAAGACACAATGCACATATCATTACAGGCCCCTTCTTTCCTCTTCCCCTGGAAAATTACCTCCAGATTTCAGAAGTTCATTTAATGTCTCCCTTTTTCTATGTCATCCTTTCATACCCCTTTTTTTCCTATCCTTTCTCTCTCATCAAGCGGAAAAGGAGAGCTCTCTAAGTCAAAATCTTTTGTTTAAATCTCTGAAAGATGAGACTCAAAATGGATTTTTAAAAAGGTCACAGATCTAAGCCTCCAATTCACAGTGAACATGAAAAGTTTGAATCTTCTCCAAGATTCTGCTGAACAGAAAAGGACTCTGGAAAAATGTGCACGACCGTGATGCACTTCAATCTGGTTTACTCACACCCTCTAGACACAGGTCTCCAAGCTTCCCTTTGCAATTCCCAAAAGCAATAAAACAGGGAGATTTTATTTGCCCCTCCAATACCACACTCTCTATTCTCTCTTCTGTAGGGACATGCAGAATGCCCCTTACAGGAACCCGTCTTTAAAGACAGCTAAATCTACAGAGGGGGAAAAAAATATCAAGCTAGCTCCAACCTAGAGTGAACATATTTCATAGGCTTTAAAGTGGTCATATCACAACTGTGCTTGATTACCAGAAAGTACATCAGTCACTTTAGAACCAAATTTACCCAAGCAAACTCAGCGCTCACTCGATGTTTATTACTCTAAGTTATTGCCCTCAGAAACACTGACTCATGAAACTGAGCTTATGGAAAACCTTCTACATGTTGAAGCAGCAAATACTTGAATATGTTCTATGGTGCCTGGCTCACAACTCTTGCACTGGGAAGCGCATCATCTAGCGGATATAAATGGTGACTGGGAGCTTGGACATCATGGATCCAATTTCTGACTCTGACACTGAGGATCTGCAAGAACTTATGCAAATTATTTAACATCTAGGCCTGTCTCGTCTCCTATGTGTAAAATGGGACTTAAAATCTCTAATCACACTCAAGCATTTAAAAACATCTTGAATCAGCCACCCTCAAAAATCATGAGATTGGCATAAAAGTCATGAAACTTTTGCTATTTCCTCAGGTTCTTTTTTGTTGCCTTCCAGCTTTTGAGCCTCTCAGGTTCACATTTTAAGCTTAACTTTGTAATCAGAAATGCCAGAAACTCATTTTTTGCTTGAAATAAATCACAAAATTCCAGGGGCTAGAGCTATAAGGAAAATATTAAATATCACCAGACTAGTGAAAAAATCCTAAGCATCAGCAATGCTGAATACGTGGCTTCCACAGAGGAGATGTCAAGCTTAATTACTTCATATCAAAAAAAGGGCTGGGGAGAACAGCAGAGGAAAGGTGTAGAGAAAGCACAAAGGGGCTGTTGTTTGGTGTCTGAATGATCAGTGGCATATTTCAAAGTCTGAGTTTAGAGGGGTGATGTGGATGTGATAGACAAACCTGAATGGAATATAACAGATAAGGGTAGTCGACTATGGTTATCCAGTTAATAATCTTTATTCTGAAACTTAAGCAGCTCTACTACAGCTCTACTCAATCTTACAATACATAGGAATGCATGACTGGAAGGTCACAGAGCCCAGTCCATGGCTGTGATGGGCAACTTCATGAAATAGTCGTCCGTAACACAATGCTACAGCTGAGAAGAATGACTTGGCTCGTCTGAACTTGCCCAAATGTAGTTTCATTGTGTTCAAAGGGGTTGCTCACATGGGTTACATTACTCATGGGATTGAGCTCTCGCCAGAACAAGAACAAGAGCAAACGGCTCCAGGGGAAGGGGGTATCCAAAGGATCCCTGAAAGCTTTTCCTACCTTCATAATTAATCCATTTTAAAGGTCCTAATGTTCGGCATACTTCACCAGTCACCATTCTGATACAGTTTTCAGTCTTAATATTATGCTGGTGTATTAATTATGATTATTATTTTCTGATGCTGCATTTGCCTTTGACGTTCCAGCCAGAACCAAAAGCACTAAAATCTTGTGAGGAAAGCAGTTCTCATATTATAGTCCTGGCCCAATCAGAAGCAGGAAAGATCACAAATTACATGAGGGAGTCATTTTCTACAGGGCTAGCAGCCTCGGGACTTTGGATCAGAGCTAGTTGGATTCCCTTCCTTCCACTCACGCCAAAAGTAGGGGGGAAAAAGTGGTTTTCGCTGACCTTTTCCCCTGCAACTTTTCGATTATTCATTTAATATTGAAATATTTGAAGGCACAAACTGAAAATACTTTGTTTTCACCAAAAATGATTTCCTGGGTTTTGGTAATAAATTGATATTTTCCACAATACATAAGCTCTTTCTCTGACCATGTTCATTTTGCCAAAATTCCAGTTTTCCACCATAAAGCCATTTTGACAGAAAATGTCTGACTAGCCCTATGGTCGAGAGACTTCTCAACTTGTGAGCAACTCTCTGCTGACCTATCGAGATCACAGTGTCACTATCAATTCAGACCCTTCCCACAAAAACACAGGCTGCTTCATAACACCTTAGATCTGCGGAGAGGTGGACTCTTCAGGAACGCTTTTCAAGCTTTTGGGTTAGCCAGTCCTAGTGTGCATCCCTCTGACACTTTCAGACCTGTGCAGCACTTCAGACTAGTCTCTCCTGAGTCATTTCACAAAATCTTTCCAAGTTCTGCTGTCTGGCTGTTCTCTAAAAGCCTTACTGCTACTTTGATGCCCTTTATTAGACTGAAGTATAGATCTTGCACCCCTAGACAGTGAAAAGCTAGAAACGAGCTGGGTATTATTGTTACCTAAATACTTTCTATAGGCGCCTTTGCCATAGGATTGGATCATCTCCAAACCAGTAATGATTCTAGACAAACACACCCCCTGCAAGGTGCGCAGAACCATTTCCAGAATCCTCTCTGTCTCCTTTCCCCATCCCGATCTAGAGGCATTCCTCGTAGACACTCGGCGCTGGGCAAGGCCTAGCTGAGCTCACAGATGGTTAAATGCATTTGACATTTCACTGCAGGGCCTGCAGCACAAACCTTTGCCTGCCGGAGCCGGAGCCCCGGATAGGAGCGAATCAAGGCTCGTGGTGCTGGCGCTTTGTGTGCACGCTCTGCTGTGCGTTAATATTATTGGCTCACTCCTCAATCATGCCTTTTCCAGCTAGCTGCTCCTGTCAAAGCACATCTCATTAGGCCTGAAGGCTCAATGAAATGGAAATTCATGTTTAAATTCAAAAACAACATATTGACCCTGGGAGCCAGTGATGGCTACGTTTTTAATAACTTACTGCGAGTAAAAGAAGAGTATGTGTGTATGGGGAGCAAAGCTGTGGAGACGGGAGGAGTGGACAGTGGCAGATGACCAGTCTTGTCTCCATCCCTACACTTTCCTCCCTCTTTAACTTCCAACTTTGTTTGTTCCTTTCCTTATAGGGAGAAGGCCTCAGGATTCATTGAAAGGGACACTGCGTCCTCAGTTAGCAGAGCAGGCCTTGTACCATGTAATAAAATGCAGGGGTGTGGTCTCTTTAACATGCTGCATCTTTCTTTTCCCCAGCATCCTGGTCTCTAAGCCTCAAGCGGCTGAGGGAGATGTGTTTTATTTACACGGAGTGGAAACGTGCAGCAGACGAGTAAACGCAGAGCCTCCAGGAGGAGCATATGAAGGCAAACACGCTGCATGCACCTTGCCACCTTTAAGCACCCGAAAATTACTCCCAGTCAGAGAAACATGCCATGGCCTTGCTGCCCCAGCAGGTCGAGTGGCTTATGCAGACAGAGGCAAGAGCCACATGCCTCTCTGCGAGGACTAGAGAGGAGCTGTTCATCTTCATGCTACTGAGCTTCATTCCAGAAACCAGGACGCTCAGGAGAGAAGAGCAAGTCGAACTCCTGATCTTTTGTGATCACTGCATACCCCATGGATTCTGTCTTAAGACAAACGGTCTGACTATTGTTTCAGACTAATTCCAGTGCGGGAAACTGCATAATGCTTTGCTAAACGCTCCCTGCCATTTCAATTGGCTGTGGCACTCTTCTCCATTTCCTAGCTTGAATATTGGACTGTGTGCTGTTGGGTAGCCATTGTGCTCCACCCCAGAGTGGGCTGCATTTCAGTGGCTGGGTGAGATGAGCCCCTATGTATATCACAGGGACACTGAGCATCATGTTTGTAAAGGGCCTGGGGATCCATGGAGGAAATCACTAGAGCTGTGCAAAGTATGAATATTTCTAATAGAGAGCTGGCGGGGGGGGGTCGGTATTGCAAAAGCCCTCAGTTGCAGAATAAATGCATGTACCATCCCCTGCTTTGTAATGAGTCCTCTCTTAACCACCACAAGTGTGTGTGTGCGTGCGCGCGCATGTGAGGGGCTCTCACCGCTAGAATTAGGTGGCTGACTGGCTCAAGGTGATAAAGCCCTCGCCCGGGGTCTCAGCTACTTCCATCTTCTCACTCTAACCCCAGACACAGACAGTGTGTCACTTCCCCCAGCTCAGTTTCCTTCTTCCTCAGATGTCCAGACTCAGACGTCTTCCTTCCGCTCCACCTTCACTTCGGGTAACCCACCATTTTTTGCCTGCCCTTGATTCTTTCTTGGCTTCTGCACTGGCTCTTTTGAATCACCACGGCTCCTCTGATGACTTTCCTAGTTTCATCAGCCCTTTTCCATTCATTTTTTACCCACTATAATTGTTCAGTCAGCTGATTTGTAGGTTTTAAGGGCAATGGTTCTGGAAATCTAGTCTTCAGAGATCTAGTCTGCATCTAGATCATAGTTTGCATAACCCAGGCCATGGAATTTCACCCCTTACCCATTAACTTGTATTTGGCTAAATATGTCTCCAAGAAGAGCCTCCAGAAGACAGAAGGAGGTGTAAAGTCCACCCCTTATTTTGGCAGATTGTTCTAAGGAATATTTGCTTTTACTAGTAAAAAAATGTGTTTTCTTTCTAATTTGAGTTTGTCTGGCTTCATCTTCCAGTCATTGTTTCTCATGATACTTTTCTCTGAGAGTTTAATGACATTTTAGTATCTGGCATTTCCCTGGTATGCCAACCTTTCAGTACTTCTCTCCCCTTTCTAGCAATCTACCACCGTCCTCTGGCCCTGTCTAGGGCTTGATGACCAGCTGGTCTGTAATTCCCTGACTATACAATCTACCTGTTCCCCAGTCTTTTGCTTCTCCATGTCCTCACAGATAGTCCCTTAGGTCTCTCCACTATTCTCTTCTAGCATCCATCATCCCCTTAGTGAACCTCAGGGCATAAAAGATCCAAAGGAGTAGCCATGTTGTCTAGTTCGCTAAAATAAAGAAAAAAATAAATTTTTTAGTCATTAAGTGCCACAGGGCTCAGAGTATACAGGGATCAATTTCAGTCTACAGGCTGGATTCAACAACTATTGAAGACACAGGAAAGAATTCAATCGACTTCAGTCTGTACGTCTTATCCAAAGCCTACTGAAGTGAAAGGAAACTACTCCGCCATTGGACTTAATGGCCTTTGTATCAAGTCTTTTGTGTGGACAGGGTGCCAAAAGAGAATGGACACTGATGGGTAAGTCACATACACAGGTTATTTAATAGCCTTGTGTTTTCGTTGTGTGAGTGTGGGATGTATGCAGGGCAGGGGGGAGAATGGTTATTTAGCCGGAAGAGAAGTGGGAGAAGGGACAGAGGCACTTTGTTTCCCAATTTGTGTCTATTATCTATTGAAATTTGACATAATGTCTCTGCAGTTCCCCTTAATATTCCACTGTATATAGAATGTGACTGGCTCCACCATCTAATGTGACAGCTTAGGAAGATTAAACAGAAAAGCTAAACTAGCAGTAGTTGGAGATGAGGAAAAGTAGCACATTTATGAATAATTTCAGCTGAATTCTAACAACATTGCATTCCCTGGACAGGACACATTTATTATCTTATTCACCATGACTACTGCAACATTAGTGATTTGTTACTGAATCAATTATTAATTCATATGAGTGAATAAGGCTCTGTCACTTAACTCTTCGGTGGACTATACCCGCCATTTGCTGACTGCATTTTTAACACTATTTTCTCCTGGTCCAGTATTAGGCTCTCCCTCCCCTCACAGTGACTATAAATGATGAGGGAGCCAGTAGCTCCTCATTTCATTAAACACTTCAGCAATAATTAATAAATTTTGTTGATTTTTGCTTTGCCACTTAGCATTGCTCTCTTTGTGTTCTGCTTCCATAGCGTTAGGCATCCCACTGGCACGGATGCAAACAGTACGTATGTATTGCAGCCATTTCTGGAGCAGCAGGTGGATGACAGGTGCACACCATGTTAAAGGATGCTGTGGCAGAGGGAACTGTCTCCAAGGGGCATTGGGACATACGCCCTCATGCAGGCAAAGTGCAGGGCAGAAAGAACATTGCACTATTTGAGGTTTCTTTCCAAAGGGACACAACTTGCTTGGCATTTTGTGACACCGTCAGTGAAAGACTACACTCACCTGACCGGGATTCATGAGTGAGATTCCAGAAGGTGGAGGCAAAGGACCAGATTCTGATCATCAGTAAACTTCTGGAGTGACTTCATTCAAGTGAGCCGTTCCTCAGGGATGGAGGTCAGAACAAGCCCCTTACACAGCAAGGGCCTGATCCAAGCCCATTAAAGTTATCGGGAGCCAACTTTCTGACCTCATTGAGATTCCAGCCAGGCTTTAAGCCCCACTCCTACAAACATACTGCTTACCGCTGGATGCTTTCCATGGGATGACTCACAGTAGCAAGCCCTTCAGTCAGTAACATTTAAAGGGTCAGGCCCTAAATCATTAATCCATTTTAAAATAAGTCCCTGCAGTCCGCTAGGGCTGGAGAGACAGAACAGAACAGATTTATGCCAGTGAGAGAGGGCCAACAGGAGAACGGATGATATCAGAACTGCCCCCCTCCCTGTCACTAAATCTCCCTGCCTAAGAGAACAGCAGACCAAGAACAAAAGCAAACAAAGAGCCGAAGTGGCAACAGGTCATTAGATGATTGAAATCATGTCCAACTTAATAATCTGAGGTGTTTGACGTATCACAGGAAGGATTTGTGTGTGCACGCAACAGAGTAAATATTTGATGTTTATCTTGACATTGTCCTTCCAAGGAAAGTCAGTGAGGGGAAAAAGATGCTATGGGCCGGGCTCAGAGTACGAGAACAGCATGTCATTTATGGATGGGATTGGGTAGTGTCTTGAAGCTTCAACCATTCCACTGCGTTAGCCTCCGTAGACGCATGCCCTCGCAGAATAAGAGACGGCCCTTGTCCCCAAGAGCCTGCAGTCTCAACGGAGAAGACCAGCAAGGGATGGGAGAAAGGCGATAATAGCCCAGTTTTAAGATGGAGCACTGAGGCACAGAAAGATCATACAATTTGCCCAAGGTCACACAGTGAGGCTGAGGCACAGCTAGCAACCAAATCCAGATCTCCTGAGTGTCAGTTGAGTTCCTTAACCAACCTTAAGAACAGGAGGGGTCTGCAAAGGACCTTCTTGGTCACCAAGCCCAGCATCCTGCTATCACATGCAACCCAGTCATATCATCCTCGTCATAAACTCAAGTTAAAACAGCAGCATTCCCAGATATTTTTCTAGTTATTTTTTATTGCATAATCCTTAGCCATACAATTATCTCCTACATGGAATAAAGAGATGCTCTAGGAACATCAAATAACACAGCTTCATTTGGAAAGAGAAGGTGGTCATGGAAAATGTTGCTTATAAAAGTCTACAAGGACAAAATAAAAGAAAACCAAATCTCAAAACTTGGCACAAGAAACTCCATCGTTGAAGCCTGATCAGAAATGCCATGAAGAGTGTGAAGCCGCGGCTTGCTTAAAATATTTTAGAGACTGAGATCTTGCTGCCTTGGCTGACAGTCACTGGGAAGGAGGGAAGACAGAAAAATTGAGATTTTGGGTGGGTAAATATTTCTAACCAGTAAGTGACTTAATTTGCAGCTAAACTGGGAGAGCCAGATCAGGTGAAGGTTTCCAGGGTAGAAACAATGTAAGAAGCATCAGTTGTAAATGCAAGTGACTGGGGTGGAAGAGGTGAGCAAGCTAGAGTTCATGCACTTAGAGCTGGTTGGGTCCCCTATGCAAAACACAGCCAGGTGCAGCAAATACTCCTCCCTCACTCCCACCCAGCAGTGCCATCCCCTCTGCACTTCAAGTAGAGGGAAGAAAACCTTCAATTTCCCTTCAGCATCATGTCTCTTTTGTGCAGAGCAGAAGGCCTGATTGTGCTGACCTGTGTCAAAAAAACCTACAGAGGCTTTTGTCCTCTGGAATCTCTCACCAGGAGCAAAAGAGCTCAGACCCAGCATTTTAATTCACTTAGGACCTTTGTGTCGAAATCCATGAAGCAGGGTTTCAATCAAGCCTACGGAAAGCTCATCTTACACTTCCACAGAGAGAGAGAGAGCAGCCGGTGTATTCTGGCAAGGGGCGGATCTGCGCTGCACCGAGGGACAGCCCCAGCCCAGAAGGTGAAGGGTCAGCTTTGCTTTGTGACTGTTTAGTGACGCAGAGAGGTAATTTGGTCTTTTTGCAGGACAAAGCGTGAATTGCACAACATTACAGTCTAGGCAGCTGAGTGGGTGGGAGGCATGCAGGAAGCGTGAGTCAGATCCAGCCCTATTCAGAATAAAAATTGCTATTGGGAATGGGCTGTATTAAAATTCCTGGGGAAGGGACAGAGCGAAAAAATTGAAAAAACCTCACCCTGATGGAAAAGAAAATAGGTACGAGAGAGTGGGTTTGGAAGCTTAGGGGAATTGAGGCTGGAGAACAAAGTTGCAGCTGGCAAGGAACATCTAGGTTGAAAGAGGATGAAAAAATGGACAAAGCATGCAAAAAACACTACCACGTAGGGAAACACAGCACCAACATCAAGATGGACTTGATGACCTAAGAAGGATCCTCTGTCTGAGCGCGTGAAAGGGAGGGAGGATTCATCACAGGAAGCCGTGTAAAGGCATTTGGAGCCTAAAGCAAGGCCATGGTGTATTTATCAACAGTGTGAATTGCTTTTTGCCATCCACCACCTTCAGGTGTGCACGGCCTATGAGGTCCCATCATGCCTGATGCTGACTTGCCAGGATGGGTTTAGAGGTATGACTCTTCTTTCCATTTGTCACAAGAGATTTGCTTCTTCATGCTAACTGGGACAGGTTGGTGATCAAAGGAGCAGCAAGGGGAGAGTAGAGTGCCAGGAGAGAGAAATATGGCAAATGTGGCTCTCAGGGAGTGGAGGTGTGAAGAGAGCTGGATCTACTCCTTGAGAATAACAGAAACTGCCAGAGGGATAATAGACTGCACTGGACCATGCACCACAAGGGACAGTCGGACTTTGGGAGAAGGCGGCGATGTCACTTTATCACTAATCTATTGGCTAACTGAAGGTTGCCCTGTGTTGGTATAGGGAGTCACCTGCACTGCAATTACCTTCTCCTTCCTCCACTGGACAAGGGTGCAAATCAGTCCTCATGATACCTCAAATCTTTTCCCTGCCAATGGAGAGGCCTCACAGCTTTCTGTTCTCAGTCTGTGGCACATAACAGATGATCATCCTGTGGGCTGCAGTAGTTTGGTCTCATTTGGGTTGCTGGGTTGGGCACATGGATGGCTAGAGAGATACACGTCCAATTAGATGATCTAGTGAGAACATCCTAGCCTTAAACTCTATGGCATCCTGGTGGAGAGATAACCATAATCCAATGGCTAGGGTCCAGCAGAACTAGTGAGCCTGAGAGCAGGGCAAAGAGGATACATAGCCCAGGCCTGACCATTCTAGATGGAGGCTTGCAACGAGGAGGCATAGACTATATCTACTCCCCCTGAGACAGGCTGAACAGGGATCTTCAAGGGGTCTTACAAAGATGGTGCTCTTGCTTTTCCTCACCTCTTCCATCGTGACTCTGGTCACTGGGCACTAGGGATATGTCTAAACTGGAGGCACTGTTAGGTTGACCTAACAAGGTCGACTTGAAGTTGATCTTGTTAAGTCAACTTAGAGAATCCACACTGAAAACTCCTGTTGACTGCCTGTGTCCACACTGGCAGGTGCTAGATCGATGGAGGAGTGGTGTGCTGTGGGTAGCTGGGAACTCTGGGAGGGGGCCTGGAGGCCAATTAGGTTGGCTTAAGGGCTCTCCCAGTCTACATTGGCTTAAGTCAACTTAATAAGGTCAGCTCAAGCATTAAGTTGACATTAAGAGGAGGTCTTATTAAGTTGATGTAAGGAAGCACTTAAGTTGACATAATAAAAGCCCAGTGTGGCCACAGGAGTCTGTAGGTTGACTTAACCTTCCTTAAGTTGACCTAAAGTTCCAGTGTAGACATAATTTAGGATTCTAGTTTCTTTCATACATGCTTGACGTATAAGATAGACGTTTGTCTAGGTGCTGGAATTCATTCTAGGGCTTGTCCCCAGCTCTCCTTTGTATCCAAGGCCCAAGAGCAGACCAAGCACCTCCTTGTATTAAGGGAAACACGAGTGATGGCAGGACAGGACTTGATTCAGCTTAGTCCAGAGATGCATCTGATAGTCTCAATGCTTCCTTCAAACAATCAGGCACACTTTCATCTGGAAATCAGACTGCAAGTGTCCAACAAACAGCCTCTTTCAAGAGATGCCCAGCATTCCCTTATTCAAGTGAAAGCCCTTTCTCAAGGTATGTTGGCATCTCAAGCTTTGAAAGTAGGAGTGGGCTAGGAAAAAGGAGAATAAAATGTTTCCTTCCTCTCTCTGAAATAAAAAAAACCCTAACTTTTTGAACTCTAAGAGGTTTGCTTCTGATTTTTTAAGGATATGGCTTGGAAGAGGGAAGCTGTTGACCTGGTTCGTACAGCACTGAAATATATGTACGGCTTCAAGATGAAAAATTATAAATGTAGCATGAAAATCTCTATACTAGACTTGGAAAGGACAAATAAAATCCATAAGTGTGGTTGTTACAAATCCAGTTGGTGACTGTATGTTTACAATCTGCTGTAAGATGGAGATGGCCATTTTATGTTCGGAATTTTATTTTTTGTTGTCTTCATTTGTGATGTTTTACACTGAAGAGTGAATATTAATAAACATCTTAATTAAAAAAAATCAGAAACAACAAACCCTTCTTGCACTTTGCCTCCTACAAACCACATGTAGTGTAGAATTCACCATCAGTAGAGAAATACCAAAAACAGTCCATGCTGTGTTCTGGTGTTCATTTTGTTGCACTCTGCAAAACTGCACAATGGTAGTGTTGCAGCTTGACTATTGCTCCAAAAGCAAATACCATGCTCTACAGTATCCTGTATAGTCTCTATACTATAGGGCCTAAGAAACACTGATGAGCAGCTCTAATTGAATTCACTAGGGGTATGTCTACACTTACACTTTAAATAGAAATACTGATGATAATGTGGATTTAAAATAGCGCATATCTACACTCGCTTTCCTTATTTCGAAATTAGGAGTTCCCTCATTTTGAAATAAGGAACGGTCGTTTTGAAATAGTAAAACCTCACTTTATATTGAAATGATGCCTAAACCAAAATTATTATTTTGAAATAATGCAGTGTAGACATGTTATTTTGGTTTAACTGTTATTTTGATTTAACACTTTTTGCCCTTCTCCTTCCCAGGGTGCCTTCCTCTTTCTATATATTGAGTGGGGGCATGGCCCTTCTTGGAGGCCCTCTTGCCAAACCTCCCATGGTGGCCCTCTCCTAAATCAAACTAGCAAGTCCTGTCCATGCACAGGCTAGTTCAAGTTGGGTTTCTAGTGAGGACACGTTAAATCAATTTAAATTGATTTAATTATTTTATTTTGATTCAATTAGATCGATTTAATCATCTAAGTGTAGACATAGCCCAGGAGGCTGCATTAAACACGCACATTAGCTAGTTCATTGCAGAGTGTTACCTGAATGTTGCAAAACGTGTATTATTTCTTCTCTCTGTTTGCATCAGTACCTGTGTGTTGATGCTAACAGGTGCTATAAACACATTCGTACTAAAGGGCATGCTGGACTCCTGGATACTAGATGATCAACGTGGTGGAGGGAGTTCAGAGAAGAGATATTAAACTTGAAGAGCTGGAGATAGTGACAGAAGAACAACTAAGAAGAAGCTGTTTGGGTAAACATTGCTCAGCCAAGATAGAAAAGTCCCCTATGGGTGTTTGGGGGTTACAAAACAGTGGGAAAAAAGGAACCCTATCCTCGAAGGGCTGGAGAAGGCAAACGAGTTGATCACACTGGGAGCTTTTAAATACCATGAGTACATTTGAATAGCACAGAGCAAGAAAAATGTTTGAAGACAGGTGATGAACGTATGGAAGGATGGTCATATAGATTTTTTGGATGCCCTAAACACCCTATATGACTATGGATGAGTCACTTAATCTCAGTGCCTCAGTTTCCCAGCTGCAAAATATTGCTAAAATGTGCTTTCTTCCATCTTTTCACTGCCTTATCACTGTGATGTCTTCATGGCAGGGACTCTTACTAAATGGCAGGCCCACCTTGCCCAGTGAGGCTGATCTTGGCTGGGGCCCTGAGGTGCTGTTATAATACAAGTTATAACGTTGATGAGAAATTTCATAATGATGGGACCGCATAGGAATTTTCCATAGAAAAGGAGTGAAAGCCTTGTTCCCTTAGGCTTAGGGTGTGAGCCTGTCTGTTTAACTCTCCAGCTCATCTCTTTGGAAACTGCAGAGCCGTTCCAAATCTGGGGTGGGAGAGGAGATTTGAACACTCTGACATCCAGTGGTACACTGAGAACAAGTCAATATTTCTGCTAAAAGGTGGAAAGAAGCCACTAGCTTGTCTGACCCCAAAAGGAAAGATGAGCCGGTGGTGGTGAGGGTACCAGTCTCAGTACGCCTCTGTTCAGACCTCCTGTGTAAGTGACCTTGGGTAAGTCACTTAGCCTGTGTCTCAGTTTCTCCGTCTGTAAAACGGGGATAACATCCCTGTCTTCCTCCCATGGGTGTTGTGAAGGTAATTACATTAAAGGTGGTGAGGTGCTCAGATTCTCCAGTGCCGGGGGCCAGGGAAGTACCTAAGACACAGGCAGAGAGAGCCGCCAGAGGTGGACACAGAGAACATGCTTACACATCACTAGAGCGATCACTAAAGGCTGAAGTCACTCACATCCCAAGATGTGCAGAAGCAAGACCAAAATCTTAGCCAAATCCTCAGAACCATTCACAGTCATCGGCCCTCCCTTAACATGTTCACACCTCTGTTTTCTCTGCCAGGTCGAGGCACAGTGAGGCCCGGGCCAGCACGGGTGTGTGGAGCGTTGCAAGGTGTGATGGATATGGGACCTGGTTCATCCACGCTGCTGTGTCACTGTGTAACTGTATCTGCCTGGTGATAGCAACTGGGTGAAGGAGGGGAGCCAGGAGCTGGGCACCTTACACCCAGGCAGGGGGGTTTAATGAAACCCACAACTGCTCATGTCCTTATTCCCTGAGCTCAGAATAAGGGCAGGGGCACAGCAGATGGATGAGCCCTCCAGGAGCTTCATATAGAGGGCTGGCCCCCAGCACACTTCGCAGCCTGTCTGGTAGTCTCCATTCCCGCTGAAGTTAGCATGCAACAAACCCTGCTGTGTGACTATGCAAGGACTGGCAGGGGTGGGGGCCAGGCTCTCATGAATGAATCTCCGGATTAACCGCAGAAGCCCAGGACAGTCAAATGAAAGGGTAAAAGTGTGCTCGTGAAAGACAAGCAGTCACTCCGACTGTGTGCTGGAGGTAATTACTGCTATATAAATAAACCAGAGGAAAAAAAATCTTTTAAAAATCTAATTACCATGCAGCACTGTGGGTTTCAACCTTGGTCAAGTACAGGCAGACCTGATTTACGCTCCATCATAAAATCCCAAGCATGAGACTAGTCCATTTCTCTCTCTCTCTCTACTGTATTAGCCAGGGAAGCAGAACAGGACAGCGAGCTGAGGGAGAAGTTGCACGTTAGCATAATATACCCACATTGGGGTTCGGTTTGGGCCTGCTGTACCAACCCTGAGGTCCCAATGAAACTGCTTGGTTTCTGCTTGTCACAGCATTCCCTCCTCTTGAGGGATCTTAGTGATTGCATTACAGAAAGCCATTATTTCTGCATTTCCTCTCTGGCCTCAATAAGATGACTTCACCCATCTGTGGGTCTTTGCCCTTCTGTAGACCTCCACTGGCTTTACAAAGGTAAGTATCAGTACATAATCTTGATTTTACAAGAGAGATCAGTGGTGTGGATTGCCCACCAACGCCAAGCAATCTAGCGGGATTAGAACCCAGGCCTCAGGCCTTCCAATCCCTCCAGCTACGGTTGTCTCCTGCTGTTGAGGACTTGGATGCAAACAAATTAGAGCCCGAATTTCTCATTACCCAGCACTGAAGTGTGCATGTTGCAATGCTGACGGTGAAGAAACCTCTGTTTCTGGAGTTGTTCTCCCCAAATTTAAACAACAAGAGTCTTTTAACAGTTCACATTACATGGTACACTGAGTAACTGCAATTGTACATTGGGTTGGTCATACAGCTGTGAAAACAACTCTGGGAATTCCAGAGTCCTGGCCAAACCATGAAAAGAAAGGAGAAACAACTCATATAAACAGTATCCATTATTCTTTAAAATTCACAGAACATTTGGGCCCATTTTGGTAAATTTTATGTTGGAAATATGACCTAGAGGTTGAGATTTTACAGGCTTTGAAGGTCTCAGCCAAAACCAAAAGCACTTTGTACAGTAGGCGTACCAAGTCCATGAACTCTACTGCTAAAGTGGCTCGGTCTTTTGAGACCCCCGTATGTGTGCGAATGCAAGCAAAAAGCTGGCTCTCCCAAAACAAATGTGTTTTATTTTTATTTTTTAAAAGGACAATGATTAAAATATTCTTCCTCATTAAAAGGAGAAAGAAAGCTCTTGGAACAGAATTTGGGAAATGCACTTGTGGCTTGAATAAATACATTCAGGTTTCTAACCTTCTGTACAAAATGTGTTTTCTTTTCTCTTTTTCCTCTCACAATGAAGTAAACACATGCACACTGATGCTCCACTTTATGCTGGAATATACAGGGGGATCTGACAAGCCCAAGGAATCCCATGTGTGTGTTTTGTATCAGAACTCATGGAGAAGCATGTGCTGACATCAACTCCAGATTTGCTGCCTGTAATAAGTCTGTCCCACATATTAAACATTTCAATATGGATCTGCATCTTGAAGAGTGCATGACAGTCATAACCCTGTGCTAGCTGGATGAAAGACACAGTTAAAAGACAAAAAATGCAGGGAAGTCAAGAGGAGCTCAGATCTTTCTCTTCACCACACGGAAAAGTCTGCTTATCTCTACCCTCCAACCTTCAACAAACTGCTTTCTGTCCTCTCCTTTCTAGCTCTGCATACACGGGCAGGATGCTCTAGCATTCCCTGTCATTCTCCCGGCCAACAGGCTTGCTGGCAGAGATCTTCCCAACTTGACTTCTGTGGTTTATCACTGCAGGAGACTAATTTTTTGTTTAATACCGCACAGCTGCCCTTGATGAAGACAGACAGATGACATCCCAGAGTGGAATAGCCCGGACATCTGTATCTGCTCTGGTCAAGAGCAAAGGGGACCAGAGTGTGCTACGCTGTCGTGGTAGGATGAGCTCTCCTATGAGAATGTCTCTCTGACATGAACCAAACAGCTGCGACAAACCTGTTACCATGACTCTGAGAGAAGGACCCATTTGTGGTCGGAGTGCAGGGCTGGGAGGCAGGAGCTCTCCGAGTTTTAATATTGACTCTGACTGCCTTTGTGAGTGGGCAAGACCCACAGATTCCCATCCATAGGCAGCAGGGATTCTGAGAAACTGCCATGGCTGCAAAGTGCTTTGCAGGGTGCTAGGTCAGAGTGCTATTTTGGGTCCATATTCTGGGTGCATCGTCACTGAGGAGTTAGCCCTGATGGTCAGGACCCAGACCTGAGATAGATAAAGGACTTTTATAAATTTAGCCCTTTTTCAGATGGTTCAGTGGGGAATTTTGAGTACCTAGCATCTCTTAAAATCCCTGAATTTCATAAGAAAGGCCAGAGATCCCTGGTTTTCTTCTCTCTCATAAAAACAATAAAAAATACACTTTATTTTATATAACACTTCTCTCTGCTTGCAAATCTATCTCCAGTGTTACATGGAATTAATAATAGAGGTTCCAAATTACATAACAGGGTTAGACAATTCAATTATAAATAAGGGGATAATGAAAAATAGATAGCAATAAATAATTGACATATGGAATTATACAGTAATGGCTCTACTCTGGGAGGAGGAAGGAATGGCAGTCCAAATCTAGTGGGTGGTATCCTCGCTGTTGTGCCACAAGCAAACCTCCCATTTACTGAGCCATAAAAAAGCTATAAATGTTATAACAAAAGTATCCTGCAAAACTCGGGGGCAAACAGTGGATCCTGACATCACACACAGCTAGCATTTCTATCTTGAATTTATGGTCCAGCCCTGACAATGGATATTGGGAAGGGTTAAGAAATGGTTCTAATATACACATCCTTTCTCAGACTCCAAAACAAGCAAAGCACTTAACGACATGGTTAACTTGGCTTCAGTAAGATATTGTTGGATTTACACTGATGTAACAGGGATCAGAACCAGGCTAACAGAAAAGAAAGGTCTTTGGAAATCGTTCCCTGAATACATATATATAGACGTACAGAAATTAAAGATTATCAGAACACACAAGTGGATTTATAAACGCAAGAGATACTGAAACCACAGAGACCTGTGTTCCTAAATTGACAGGCATTTTTCTTAAAAAGACATTTTATAGAACATAGTTGTTCCTTTATTATAGCTTTAAGGTGACTAATCATTGGGACCTATTTATATTATATGTACGCACACCCAAGTTAATAACATTGAAAGTGTCAGGACCATTAAAATTGAAGAAAGCCAGCTTAGGATCTAGCTCTGGAATTCAAAGGAGCTGTGCACCAGATTGCTCCAGTTGAGGATCTGACCCCATTTTCTTAATCAGGCAAGAAGCATCTAATTTGTGCTACGGCATTACAGAATTGCATCAGCAGGGCATGGCTATGTCTAAGGAAGCCGGACACTGGAGAAGGTAGAGTGGAATATTATTATACATCACTTAGAGGACGCATGGTATTGCTGTGACATTTTATAGAATGCTTGAAAGTTAACTGATTTGTTCCCAGGAACTCAATGGTAATCAGATGGGGTGCAATGCAAAAAGGTACATTAACATTGTAATGAAAGAAATGTCTACGCACACTGTAATGCCATTATGATTATCTTTAATTTCAGATAGCTAGTCAAAGAATGTGTGTTCAATACCTGGATCAGCTGTCTAATTAGCTACAATATAACAAGAACCAAATGTACGATACAGTACCAGATTTTGACGGGAGATTACTGGTGACATAAGCAATGAGAAAAATCTTACAATCTGTTCATGCCACTGAAAGGCTGTAATAATGCAGCCAGATAGGCATGTGTAATTGTGTAGGTGTGTTTCGATTTCATTTCCTCTTTAGCTGGCAAGTTGAAAAAAATTAGACACCTAGAGGTACATTTTCAAAGCCGTTCCCAGGATGATTAAATATACTGGTCTAGGGTGTTCTACACTTATTTCTTCTGATAAACACACCCACGAATGCACCATTCTCATCAAGCCGTCTCTTACACACAGGATAGTTTCCTAACTGAAGGTGATCCAAGTTCCCTTCTCCTTCATAAGATTCATTAATACTCTTCTTTCAAATTCAGCTACAATGCAGACATACATGGAGCTGAGCAGACAACAGATCTGTTAGATGTTTGGCAGATACAAACAAACAAATAAAAGAGTAGGGTCAAAATTTTTCAGCAAATGGAAAAGTAAGAAAAATGGCTTCGCAGTGGACAAAATATTCTGCTTCAACAATATCGGAATCATAGAACTGGAAGGAATCATGAGAGATCGACTTCAGATTCCTGCGCTTGTGGCAAGACCATGTACCTTCTTAAATGATCCCTGACAGGTATTTGTCTACCCTGTTCTTAAAACCTTCCAGTGATGGAGATTCCACAGCCTCCCTAGGCAACTTATTTCAATGGTTAATCACCCTGACAATTAGGAATTTTTCCCTATTGTCCAACCTAAACCTCCCTTACCATAATTTAGCCCATTACTTCTTGTCCTATCATCAGTGGTTAAGGAAAATATTTTTTTTTCTCCTTCCTACTTGTAACAACTTTTAGGTAACTGAAAACTGTTATCGTGTCCCTTTTCAGTCTCAACAAGCCCAGTTATTCCAATCTTCCCTCCTAAGTCAAGTAGTCCAGACCTCTAATCATTTGTGTTGTGCTTCTATAGACTTTTTCCAAATTGTCCACATCTTCCCTAAAATTAAGGACCCAGAACTGGACACAATACTCCAGCTGAGACCTGATCAGTGACAAGTAGAGTGGAAGAATTGCTGCTTGTGTCTTGCTTATAATATTCTTATTTATATTACATATGCACACACCCAAGCTGCTGACAATCATGCTTGGTTTTCATTGCAACAGTGTTACACTGTTGATTCATATTTTTGCTGTGGCCTACTAGGAAACCCAAATCCCTTTTCACATTACTCCTTCGTAAGCTGTCATTGCCCAGTTTGTACGTGTGCAATGGATTGTTCTTTCCTAAGTGGAGTCCTATGCATTTGTCCTTATTGAGTTTCACCCTCTTTACCTTGGACCATTTCATCAGTTTTTCCAAATCATTTTGAATCGTGATCCTATCCTTTGAAGCACATGCAACCCCTCCCAGCTTGGAATCATCTGCAAACTTTATTTGTGTGCTCTCTATGGCATCATCTAAATCATTGAAGAAAATAGTGAACAAAACTGGAGCCAGAACCTATCCGTGCAGTACCCTGCTCATTAGGTCCTTCCAGCGTGACTGGGAACAGTTGATAACCACATTCTGGGAGAGGTTATCCAACAAGTTATGCATCCATCTTATAGTAGCTCCATCTAGTTTGGACTTCCCTAGTTTGTTAATGAGAAGTTGATGCAAGATCGTATTAAAAACCTTACCAAAATCTAGATATGCCACATCTACCGCTTCCCCTCTATCCACAAGGTTTGTTACCCTGTCATAGAAAGCTATCAGGTTGGTTTGATACAATTTGGTCTTGACAAATCCATGCTGACCATCGCTTAACACCTCATTCTCTTCTAGATGTTTGATTTCTTAATTATTGGTTCCATTATCTTTCCTGGTAAAGAAGTTAAGCTGACTGCTCTGTTATTCCCTGGGTTGTCCTTATTTTCCTTTCTATAGATGGGTACCATATTTGCCCTTTTCCAGTTCTCTGGGATCCCTCCAGTCTTCCAATGACTTTTTAAAATAATAGCTAATTTCCTGAGTCACTTTGAGTATTCTGGGGTGCATATCATCAGGTCCTGGTGACCAGAGGGCATCTAAATTATCTAAGTAATTTGTAACTTGTTCTTTCCCTATTTTAGCTTCTAGAACTATCCCATTTTTACTGTTTTTCACTACATCAGACATTTAATCACCGCAAACCTTTTTGATGAAAACTGAAATAAAGAAATTGTTTAGTTCCTCTGCCATTTCCACATTTTCAGATGTTTTGATTTTGACCTTGTCTAATGTTCTGGATTTTTTAAAAGTAACATGAACTGAAATATTGAAGTGAAAAATCAAAGCATTTCATTTGAAAACATTCAAAATGTGTTTAGATCTTTTGGAGTTTTTAACAGATTTTCCAACTGAAACCATTCTAGATGAATTTGCAAAATGTGTTGGTGTAACTGAATCTGCATTCCCCCCCACCCCCAACGCTACATATTCCACTGTGGGTTTGTTTGCTTGTTTCTTGAGTCCATTGCTTCAGAATGACCATCATTTAATAATAACCTCTTGGTTTTATGTAGTGTTTTACATGCCCAGTTCTCAAAGCATGCTACACATGAAAGGACATAATGTTACCATTGGGGAAACTGAGGCACAGAGCTATTGCAAAGCTTGCCTAAGATTATGGAACAGTCTAGAGGCATCACAAAAATAGAGTGCAGGTATCCTGGTTCCTAGCACACAGTCTTAGCATCTAGCGTCTCTGGGGCAGGAGTTGTATGTACTTATGCAGTGAGTACAAAGACTAATGAAAACCAATATTATTTAGAGGGAAATCATTACCTCTACTTGCATGACCAGGAAGAGTCTTGGATGCACAGTGGTTATTACAGTTGTGCTGTAATGGGTTCTGGGGGTTGGAAGTTGGGGACGTAGTGCAGGAGTGGCGAGGCTGAGGGGTGGTAGAAAGTAATCCTCTAGTTTTCAGGACCTTCCCCAGTAAATCTGTTGGTTTCACTCCCATCCATCCAGACTATCAGTCAATCAGTCTTGTCAATCTGTTTTTGTAACTCCTTGAAAGCCTCCCACATGAAGAATCTGAGCTGATGAATCTGGTAACAGGCTAGCCGAGCTTCTCCAAGACCATGCCTGACCATGGACACACTGCTATCTCTTCACACCTTATAGCAAATCCCCTCAACTTTCCTACCACTGGAATTAACTCTTTTTCAACATGCAGATTCCACAGGCTGATGCTGATGGGGTTGCTCTAAAGTGACCCTGTTATTTCTAAGATCAGGATATGATCCCACAGGACTCCAAACAGGGCAGCAGTCAGTTTGGTAGTCTTGATTCTAACTATTCTTACGGTGCAGTGAATCAAGAGTTAGTGCTCTTCAGATCAATGGAGTTACACCAATATAGAAGGGAGATGAGAACCAGCCCCATGAATCAAAGCAGGGATGCCTCATGGGTCCTAAGAGACAGAAAAGAAATCTCTTTGGCAGGGTAAAATCCTGATACATTGTGAAGGCAACCAGGAGGTGAGCTCCCTGTCAGCATCTGTTGTGCATCCCACAAAGCAGAAATCAGAAGCTTCCTGGCAGAGGAACAAAGCCATGGAAAGAGGCTCCTGTTTAATGACACCAGTGAGCGCCAAGTTGCGTGGATGAGGAAACTGGCTTCTTTGTGACTTTGGGTCTATGAGGGACAACCGGGGTAGTATCCATGGGGTCATTTGAGAGATGGTTACAGCGTGGCTGAATGGACAGCTGAATCTCAAATAAAGTAGGGTTTTATGAAACATGGAATCCACTCTATCGTCCCCTGGAAAAGCGGTTTTCTACTTTTTGTGAGTCGCAGCATGCTTAATTGCATAATGACTCTACAGGACGTATCAGCCCACCCCTCTAAGTTCGAAGCCAGCCATCTCTGCAGCTCTCTGTGACACACTTTCCGCTGTGTGGCAACACAGTAATGTGTCCTGACACAGTGCTTGAGAACCACTGCTCTGCAATGGGAAAGATGACAGACATGGGTCCAAGCCTGGGTAAAGATCTGGAAACAGGCCTTCTCGCAGTTTGGTTGGGGAGCAGAGGTGTGACCAGCCCATTGCAGAAACAGGAGCCAGAGATGGAGTTCAGTTCTACATCCCAACTACCTCAGCGTTCACGGGATCTTGAATCTGGTGCTTTGGTTCTTGTCCATCTTGAGAAGGTAGTGAAGCAAAATACTACCCTGTACAAAAAGACCTGCCATTCTTTTCATTGAGTTCTCTCTTTGAAGGTTAGTTCTGGGACCAATATTACTGTGGATAGGTAGCTTTGAAATGCCCACCCTGGAACTTAAATATTGCATATAGATTCCTAATGCACCTATATGACACCTGTCTTAAATATACAAGATACCAGGCTGGCCAGCTACTTGAGGGATTCAGTGAAGAGGCAGCATAGTTCAGTGGACAAAACACTGGCCTAAGAGTCAGGCAAAATGGATTCTAGTTTTCTGCACCATTCACCTATGACACTAAACAAATCATGCTTGATTTCCTGCCCCACCCTTTGTCTGCCTATTTAGGTTATAAAATGATCAGGCCAGGGACTGTCCCTCACTGATTAAAAAGAATGGAGCACAATCCTGACGTCTTGAGTCTTGTATAATAAAAAAAAAAGAAAAAAAAAAGTTAATAATAATGGAGATCAGAGATTCAAGTGACAGTCAGATGACCAGCTCACACTGACAATCAACAGGAACTAGCCACCTAAATGCCATTTATGCCTTTGATTATCTCTCTTGAGTAGCTTTATACTAATATTAAATATTACTAGTTATAAAGTATGGGCTGAATTCTGCAAAGACCTCTCAGTCAAAACATTCATTAACTCCCTATATTTCAATCTTATTTTTCCAGTTCACTTTGGGGGTCATTTTCTAGCTTTCTGAATAGTTCCCTGATATACTGTTATTTAAAGGGCAGCAAGAATCATTCCAGATATAATTGGAGGGGGAAAGAGTTAGCTAAAAATATGAAACGTCAGGACTAGTTTAAACTTCACCTCTCTCTATGCAAGGGCTAGCAAGGGACACTGCGGACTTCTGTTTATCTTATGAAAGCTGCGGCCACACAGCCAAGAACTGAAGATGCATGTGCGCACACTCCAACCAAACTCCGGCTGAAACTTGAATTGAACCTAAGTAATTCTGAGTTTGCTTAACCTGTATTTCTAATGCTGTTTGTTCTGAGTCAGCAAGCCCTAGATTCCACAGGGAATGTTTGAACTTAAGTTCTAATCCATATGAACCACGGTAAGAACACAAGAGAGTGGGAATCGTAAATCTAAAGCTTTTTATTTTATTATATTTTTCATTGCCTGATCGTTCTATGGCTTGGAGCCGTGAAGTTTCCACTGAGGAAAGCAGCACAATGCCAGCAGCATACTTAATTAATTTTGTCTTACATGTTCCATGTTTCTTTCCTCCCCTTTCCTTCCATTGCTCTGCTAGAAGGGCTAAATGACGATGCCAGGCAAAAGAGAAGTCTTTGATTCCAGTGAAGGATCAAAGCTTACATGAACCCTACATTAACTAGGACCCTTGGCATTTTCCCTCTGGGCCTCCTTCCTCCTCCTACTGAAGTCAATAGGAGTTTAACATGGTTTTCAGTGGATTGCCTAACACCTCTCGAGAGACACAGAACACTTGGCCTTTATTCTGTGCAGTCTCTGTCATGAGAGGCACTCGAATCCTCTCACTTTTGTTAAGTCTGAAGAGGGAAGGCAAGTAGCATCTCCATTCAAGGAATGGGTAGACTGAGGCGTAGGTGCCTGGATCATGTGAGGTGCTGAGCATACTCAAATCACAGCAAAGTAAGAGGGAGATGAAGGCACTCAACACTTTGCAGGATAAGGCCCAGGTAAGATTAGGTCCACTTTTGAATGATAAAGACTCTCCAGGTGAGTTTCAGAACAGAGTCGGTCTCTTAAACTATCTGCAAGTAAGTGTGGCACCAGCAGAGGCAGTGGTTGTAGTGCACAGGGAACAGGAGTGGCACTGGCGCGTTATCTCTTATTCCTTGCTTTGCCGCAGTCTCCGCTGCTATCCAGTTCCTGGAGGTGCTGACATAGGCCCCAGCACCACTGTATCATCCTTTGTAACACGTTTATCCTTGTTCAAAAGGGCAGCCATGTTAGTCTAGTGCAGTAAAATAAACAAGGAGTTCCCTGGCACTGACAGACTAACACATTTATTTCTCGCACGAGCTTTTGTGGGAGAAAATCCCGCTTCATCAGATGCTTTGAAGATGGGGGAACTTATTTATAGTCACAACATTCCTGTCAGAAGGTGTGTTGCTATTACCTCACAGAACAGGTGGGAAACTGAGGCACATTTTACAGATGAGACTGAGGCACACAGAGGCCAAGGAATCAAACCTAGGTCTCATAAGTCCTCGGTTAGTGCCCTAACCACTGCACCTTCCTGCCTCTCCTGGAATTACCATAATGCAAATAAAAAAGGGCTAATAAGGGAGTGCCGTGATGCTAATGTGCTTGGCGGATGCTACATCTTCCATGGATTACAAAATGGCTGCTTCAGTCCACCTTTCTCCCCACGAAAGCTGCATGTATTTATCACATATTAAAGACATCCATTCTCTATTTACTGATGAGGCAAATCTGCTGGCCTCATTAAGCCAAGACTCATTACAAACACACAGGCAGACAGCTCCCTTCCCAAATTAGTGAAAATACCCAGTTAGCACCATCATTATTAGAGGAAAGGAAGGGAATAAGGAAAAGCACCGTGCGACACCATCAGCTGCACAGAGCCAAACGGCTAGCACTCTGTTGAATTCAGGAATCATTTTTTCTGTTTGACAGATGTAAAACAGAGAATTCAGTTAGCACATCACTGAGCATGGGAGCTCCACTACAGAGGGTAATTCGTAGCATCAAAGCACAGCCATTTGCTCCTGTAGATTCAAGGAACTGCTGAACTCATGCAATAAAGCCATCTGATTGCAAACACTTCTTAATGCAGGACGCCTGGATACATAGCAGTGCAAAGGCGTATTTGAAGACAGAGAGAAAACCACGCTTCCTTTTGCTTCATGAGCAGTGCTTCATTGCAAAGAGTGTCCATCACAAAGGTCACTCTTTGACCATAGCTGGATGGGCTTGGTGACCATAACAAGACTGACATGAGTTATTAAGAGCGTCTATTAGACAGCCTAGTTCATCACACATCATCAATGCTGAAAGTTCAATCCCAGCATTATCCCCCAGTGCTTTGTCCTGCCATCGATGTCCAGATTTCAAAGGTGGAGGAGACCATCAAATAATCTAGGTTACTCTTCCTCTTTAACACATGCCGTAACTTTTCACACAGGATAGAGAACTAATCTTTCCTACTTTATAAGAGATCAGTACTGAGTCCCCAAAATTGAGTTTGATCTAGAGTGTCTTTTAGAAAGATTTCAGGTTTAAAGACAGCAATCAATGAAGAATTTATCACATCACTTGGCAAGCTGCTCCAAAGATTAGTTACCATTAATGCTAAAAGTTTTCAAACTTCAGCTGCTGACCATTGGATATGATTACACATTTTTCAACTAGATTAAAGAATCCCCCAATAGCAAATACCTTCAGAGCTCATCTCCTCATTTCAGAAAAGATATATTGGAATTGGAAAAGGTACAGAAAAGGGCAAGAAAAATTATTAGGGGTACGGAACATAAGATAGAGGTCTGTACAGTCATGATTGGTGTGAAGAAAGTAAATAAGGAAATATTATTTATTCCTTCTCATATCACATGAACTAAGAGTCACCGAAGGAAATTAATTGGCAGTAAATTTAAAAAGAACAAAAGAAAGTATTTCTTCATACAATGCACAGTCAACCTGCTGAACTCCTTGCCAGAGGATGTTGCAAAAGCCAAAACAATCACAGAGTCAAAAGAAGAACATGGAGGATAGGTGCATCAAGGGCTAATAGTCAGGATAGGAAGGGATGGAAAACCACGCCCTGTTTGCCAGGTTGTCAGTGGATGGATCACTTGAGGATTACCTGTTTTGTTCATTCCTTGTGGAACATCTAATATTGACCTCTGTCAGAAGACAGGATTAGAAGAAACATTGGCCTAATCCAGGCTGGCTGTTTTCTGTATTCTGCTTGTGTAAGTTCTTACAGCTCAAAGCAAAGGGATTTCCATATCTTTACCAATAGCCTAAAAATTCTTATGATAGGATACTAACTTTTACAGCTAGCTAAAT
The DNA here is from genome assembly GCA_007922195.1 of Podocnemis expansa. Taxonomy (NCBI): domain Eukaryota; kingdom Metazoa; phylum Chordata; order Testudines; family Podocnemididae; genus Podocnemis; species Podocnemis expansa. The sequence continues at coordinate 6,564,849 of ML682046.1, forward strand.
ATTTGTTGTCATGATCCCACTCATTATTCTGAGCTATAACTGCTAAAACAAGCCTAATCAACTCCACCTTTTCCACAAGCACCCTCCAAACATTAGCATTTTAGTTATTTCATTCCACTGGCATCACTCTCAAATTTGGGACATTGTGCAGTGCTTAGAATAGTTAAAGTAGTTTTAATACATTGCATCCAGTAACCTATTTCCTCTTCTAAACACTTGAGACAGGGGGAAAAAAAATCTTCCTTCCCTCAACTATAATTGTAACAATACTAGACACACACACAGTTTTCACCTATTTAGTGGAGAGAGAGAAAGATTAGACTATTGCTTAATGTGCTTTTCACTTTAGAACTATTGCTGTTAGTGATAATTCATATTGTGAGACTAGATGCGGGCCAAACTAGGATCATTGCCTCAAAACATCCAACCAAACTTCAACTTCGAATCTTTCAGCCAAGTGAACTTTCTTTCCATGCTATTTGTTGCTTTAACCAGACACGTCCCTGAGCTTTCCGCGTTCCCATTAGAACAAGAACCCAAGCCCTGCTGAGGCAGGGCATTTTATGAGGCATTTCTAGGAGATGGTGGAAAACCATCAGAAAAATCTAGTTTTGTGTAACTTCCAACCCTGATGGGAAACATGTTCTGTGTGAATTTGAGATGCACAGTACTACGCAGGCCTACGTATAAGATATAGCTTCACCTCTAACCTAAACAACTCTCATCTCCTTCCTATGAGGACTAACAAGAGGCAACACCCCTGAAGCAGAAAACTGGAAGGGGAAAGTGTCACTGATGGACACTCAAATTCAACAGCAAAGGGTGCAGTATGGGAACCTGAGTAAAATGTCATAACTCGGGCCTTCTATGAGACTCTAAACAAGAGAAAAAAAGACATCTGCAAACATCAGGATGCTGTTTTTCACAGAGCATTTACTGTTGCCCTCAAAAAAAAAAAAAATGAAGTTGAGCAACCGAGACAGAAGCCAGCTTTCCAAGAATAGCAAAGACGACTTCCAAAGTAACTTTTAAGAAGGTTATCAGGAGACAAGGGGGAAATGAAGTCCTTTCCCTCAGCAAAGGAAACTAAATGGGTGACACTATGCTAATGAGGACAATTCACTCCTAGAATGAGTCATTCAGCAACAGCAAGGTCCCCCTGCCCTGCCTGTTGATTCTTTTTTTTTTTTTCCTTTTAGCATCAGGATGAGTCTTAAAAAGGTTGGCTGGTGACCTACCCACTAACGAGTTTGGGTTTGATTATCTTATTTATTTGGCATTAGCATAGTGTCACCCCCAACATATTTCCCTTCAGTGACGGAACATCCTCTGGGTTATTTTCTGAAGGGCGGGGACAGTGAGAAGCAAGACAGTAAGCCAAAATGAACTACAAAGGAAAGAAAATTCAGAAATCAAATACAAGAAGAAAGGTCAATTTAAAAACCATGTAAAACTGCAAAAGATATGACTTTTTTTCTCCTCATTTCCCGAGAATCTCAATGCTATTCTGTGAATCATTTTGATTTTTTTTTCCCATCAAGTTTGGTGCATTGAATTAGTATTTTCAAACAGACAAGGTAACTGAGGTAGTTATAATTTATTGGACCAAGTTCTGTTAATGAAGGACCTAAAGAAAAGCCGTGTCTAAGCATGAAAGCTTTTCTCTTTCACCAGAAGAAGTTGGTCCGATTAAAGGCATTACATCACTTCCCTTGTCTCTTTAATACCCTGAGACCAACATGGACACAACAACGCCACAAACAACTTCGAAACAGCTCAGCGCTTTGGACAGATGTTCATTTAGACTGAAACTAATATCTCATATGAGATACAGATCTAATTTCCCAATGCTCTTTTGGGCAAAACATTCAATAAAATAAATAAATCAATCTTATATGATGGGAGTTTTGCCTGTGATAGGACTGCAATTTTTGACTTTTTCACTATAAAGAAATAGCATTGCCCACAAAAGGTATACTTTTCCATAGTATCCTGTTTAGACTGAATTAAAAATGTATGTTATGTTATTTAAATAGTGATCAAAACTTAAAATATTCCATGTTATTTTTAATTTATTTGATTTTCTGAAGTAATCTGACCTGATCCTGTGAATACACTGACTTTACTGTCTTTATCCATCCTTCGTATACTTATATTTCCATTTTTCAAGCATCTGACAAAGTGGGATTTTCTCCCACAAAAGCTCATTCAATAAATAAATTTGCTAGTCTTTAAAAGTGCCACAAGACTCCTTGATTGTTTTAAATTTATTGTGTGATATCTTGGCTCTTCTGAGATATTATGGTCCAGATCCTAAACTGGTGTAAAACTTGGATAGCTCCATGGACTTTACCGAGCTCTCTGTCAGATTATGTTAAATTTTCATATACTATGTTCAGAAGAGTGGTGCTTCCATCATTTACAACAGTGTGAAGGACCAATTTGAGAATCACAATACTCACAGGAATAGTTTCATCTGAAGTTGATCGAGCCGTTCATGCTGATAAACATCAGGGGAATTCGGGACTAATTCATGAATTATTTCAGAAGAGTTACACCTGTTTTTCATTGCTGTAGCTTACAGCAGAATTTGCTTCAGCATATTTATTTTGTGGACAACAAAGTACAATAAAAAGGCCTGTTCATTATTTTTTTTTAAAAATAACTAGCATCAAAATATTTGATGGTCCCTATTGAGATGATCAGCGATGTCAGTATCAGAAGTTATCTATTGAGGCACAACAGTCAGAAACATGTTGCAGATGAAATAGGCAATAATTAGTGAGACAAGTATAAAACAAAAGATAAACTCAATCAATCATTAATATCACATTAACCAAGGACTCTGTAGAATGGCTATATGTTATCTTATGCTAGTGCTGGCACCTCAGTAAATGAATTTTTACTAATGAATTGTGGTTTCCTTCACATATAACAATGCTGGATTGAAATCAGAAAAAAATACCTATTTAAAAGACAGCACTTGAAAACGTCACTCATTTCCATTCTTCAGAGTTTAATTTTCCTCTGATCGGCATGCATTTAAGGAACAAGAAATCCACACGCACCTTTTTGTCATTTTTTCTGCTTTAAAGGCTGATTTCCTGAAGGAAAAAGCAGAATCCTGCTCCCATTGAAGCCAACAGCAAAAATCACATTGGCTTTCAAGGGAGCAGGATCTGTAAAACTCAATTTTTGTTTATTTACTTATTTATTTGGTAGCAATGAGATGCCACTTCTCTTGCTGCATGTCTGGGTAGGAAACGGAAGGAGAAAAGGAATCTCCTGAGAAACGAAGACAGATTCTGATTAAAGACACAGCAGTGCCAATCTGGCACCAGATTAACATGAATTTAATGAAGATCAGAATCCGGCTCTAATTTTTTTTTAAAGCCAATAAAGGACACAGTTCATCTCTGATTGACAATAGCTGGAGAGCTTCAAAAACTTTTCTCCCTCTTGTGTGGAAGAGCTCAGGCTGTCTGCAGCTGCTACAAAGGCAGCCAACACACACAGCTCCCTTATGCCATTGTTAGCCCGAGAGAACATGTGATATGTACTCCAATTTACCAGCAAGGTCTGGATAGAGGGCTCTGTTGAAAGTAGCAATATCCTGGCAGCTGTGCATATAGGAACAATGAAGGGCATCTTCCACTCAGTCTGGATCAGCAAATCTTTTCCCTGTTAAGTCTGGAGCTGTGTGGTCCATGAGTGACTCCTGTAAAAAGACTCATTACTTGTTTGGATGGTGATTTTAGGTGGAGGGGAACTTTGGATGCAGTGAATCTTCATAGGCAGCTCTGTTCCCTTTAACAGTAATTACATTCTGCCTCCTTCAAAGTCAGAGGCAGCTTTGGGGTAGGTGAAGCAGGGCCCCGCCAAGGGCCACAAGGGATAAGGGATTCCATCCCAAACTCGGGGGACAGAAGGGACGGTCACTTGCTTCATTTAACCCCAAAGGTGTGTCTGCCTTGGTCGGCAGCAGCAGGAGGAGCCGGCAGCAGAGTGCTGGGGCCACAGGAGACCCAGAAATGGGCCTTAGCCTAGGACCCTAAATAGCCTAAGGCCACCTCTGCTTAAAGTTCTCCCTCTACCAGCTCCAGCTGCATCCGCACTGTTCTGGCCTAAACTGTTTGCCATGTTGCTGATGCTGTAAACACAGCTGTTATTTTTCACTCCAGAGTTATTGTCTATGAGTACATCTACAGTGGAATATACTACCATCCTTGGCTGATCTGGGGCAGCTGACTTGGGCACGCTAGAGGGTGAGCGCTGGGGCTCTGCGAGGGTGGAGGGCCCTAGAGTTTGGGCTTCAGCCTCCACCCATCCATCCACACAGCAGTTTTAACCTGTGCTGTGGGGCTTTTTTTTCCTATGTAGACACCCTAAGGGTGAAATCCTGGCCCAATCAAAATCAGTGGCAAAGTTCCTCTTTAATTCCATGGGGCCAACAGTTCACCCTAAACTTCTGGAGCTACAGGTTAGCCCATGCAGGTGACCTCGGACTTGCAGGGAAGCTGGCTGATGTCAGGGGTTCTGTAGGGCAGCAGTTTACTTGGGCTCTGTGGAAATAGCTCACAACATCCAAAGACTATGTCTACACTACTGGGCTCAGTTATGTCGATTTAATAAGGTTTACTTAAAGCAGACTTTATTAAGTCGATTTAGCGAGGCCTCATTTGTTTAAGTCAAGGCTCTACTGCACTAAGCTAACTTTATTGTCGACGTTAAGAGCAGGAATTATTAAGCTGACTTAAGCAAGTGCTTAAGTTGACTGAATGAACTCCAAAGGTGCCCAGGGAGTTGTTTAAGTCAACTTATGCCTCCTTAAGTCAACTTAAGTCCCTAGTGTAGACATAGCAAAAGGTAGCTCTACACTGACGGCAGCATATTTGAACAGAGAGGAACTGAAGACCGGATCAATCAGTCCAGAAGTTGTTTTAATAACTTCCACAAAAGCAAGACGCTGAGTCAATGAGTATGCATGTCCCATCAGTGCAGTGCAGTGAAGATGGTACACAAAAGTGAGTTACCAGGCTGATGGAAGTTATGCAAGCTATTTTGTGTAACTCCTGTGAACTGCTGCTGAATTTAGCCTGCAAGATAGACAACCACACCCAAACTTATAAACCCAGTGGTAATGTTTTAATGTCACATGGGACACTTCCAGATGAAATTGATAAATAAATGTGCTAGTCTTCAAAAATACCACCGGACTCCCTCTTTGTTTTGCTGGACTAGACATGGCTACCCACTTGGAACATTTCAGATGAGAGTTACTCTGAATGTGTTGGGCTGTCATCCTGAACCTGACTATGTTTCATTTGCAGTCTGTCCACTTTTTCCTCCCTGTACTATTTCCACTTTATAGTAGCAGATTGCCCAAGAATAATAAGTCTCTCTCTGAGTTTTTCAGAGGCAGATTTCGGAAATCAAACAATGTATATAACCTCCCCGCTCTACCCCTTGCCTTGCTGAATACAGACTGCACTTATTGTTGGATTGTCTTTTTGTTCACAAGATCAAATAAACAGCTTCTGTCCTTTAAACTAGGTAACATTCTGAGTGTCTGAAAAAAGACAGAAGGAAAACAAAGAGGAGGAAAGACAGATGAAACAACAAATCTGGTTAAATTTCAGGACATGTGCACTGGCATCCATTAAATTTTGTTACCATAGCCATCATCTTATCCCCTCATCCATCCTTTCATTGTCCAGAACCTTTCATACATATCATGTTCAGTTAGGCCATGATCTTCTAACTTGGTCGGTGACAAAATACTTTATGTAATCAATCCATGCAAAACTACACTGAAATTAATGGTGCTCTGTTTGCATATGATGCAGTTTTGACTGCAAGAATGGGGGGGGTTACATGGTAAAATCTAGTGCCATCACAATTTCCAGTTGTGGAAAGTGCCTTCTTGTCTGGATCCCCAGCTGGACATAGCTTTAAAGAGCCCGATTTTCTGAAAGTGCTGAGCACCCACCCTTTGTAATCACACCGCTTAAGGGTGTCTTACTGTAGGCGCCTATAAATTGTAGCATGCAAGAGGGCTAGTCACTTTTGAAAATCATGGCTAATAAAATAAATAAATAAATAAATAAACAAACTTTCAACTACATCCATGCAACCTCATTCAGAATGATATAACTGAGGCAGGTTAATACATTAGTTTGGTGCTGGATGGCAAAAGGCTTCCAAGGATTGGAAATGAGGATGCTCATTCAGTGACCCAAAGTGAGAAAGAGAGAAGGGATACAGATGCAGTTTCCTGGAGCTAGATGATATCTCTAGTGTGGTTTCGTTTCAGATTGGCATACATCTCTATGATTCATTCCAAATATTTAACCCCTTGGTCCGGGGCCCATCCGTGGACGTTTGAAGTTCTGTCTGTTGGTCATACCCAATGCCAATATTCCAGGCAGCCAGTCATGGCCAAACCATTACTTCCTGCCCTTCCGTAAGCAAGGATGGGAAGCAACATTGTTAATCTCAGCACAGGAGATCACTGAAGCAAGGGCAAAAGTGTGATCATATGCTCAAAACTTAACCTTCTTACAGTACGGAACAGCCTCTGGCATACACGAGTAGCTAGTTCAAAGTGGAATGTGCACATCTACTGTGCCAAATCTTTTAGGTCAAATCAATCCCTAGTCTCAGTGAAGATACATTTAGCCCATTGGAGTTTTCACCAAAATGAAAGAATAAGTCTCTTCATTTCTCCTACTGTGGACAGGAAAATTATATATTCTTGTTCTTCCTCAATAAAAGATTTTGAGTAAATCATTGTGGTTTCCCACACAGTATAATGAAATCCACAGATACTGACAAACCTCTCCATTGTTATTTCTGTGGCATGCTCATGACTACTCAAGACTTCATGATAATACTGGGGATAGAGTTCAGATCTTCCTGTGTCAAAAGTTTATCTCCTGACTTTCGATCTGCTGAAGAATTGCCTTCAGCTGCAGAAAGCCTGGCCATTCCATTGGCTCAGTTGAACTGAAAGGAGTTCACATGATGCCAAATGGGCAGATGGGCAGTTAGAGGGGCACCGTACCCACTAGAGTTGGACTGAGCTTCCCTGCTTTGGTACTGAAACAAAACCATGAGTTGGAAGAATGGTCTTGTGGTTCAAGCACTGCACTGCAATGCACAAAAGCTCACTGCATCTCACATGCATTTCAAAAGCTTCTCTCTCTCTCAGTAACAGAAGTGGGTCCAATAAGAGATACTACCTCATTACCTGCCCCCTTTAATATCCTGCAACCATGATAGCTACAACAAAAATGCTTGCAACACTGGAGAAGATACGCTTTGATGACCTGGCTTATATTTGGCCTGGCAAGCAAGGGGCGAAAGCCATTATAACTCAATTCTAAACTTGGAAGATTAATCTTTTTTAATATATGTGCTCAGCTCTCTTCCTAGAAGGCAGTGTTTTTCACCTACATGCTCACCTTTTTTTTCCCCCACTTTGTTGTTTGTTTCCAGCAAAGGTAGGATAAAAAGACAAGCAAACCCAGCTCCTTTATTATTTCTAGTGAGCACACATCTAATCATCACACTGAATTACACTCTCTGTGCAGAGGGGCCAGAGAAGTAACTCTAGCATCCGCATAATTTCATTTATTCTGTTACCAGGTTTACTAGGAATTAGAGGAAAAAACAATATTGTGAAACTGCAAAGGTGCTATGAGGTGAAAGAAACAGACAGGTGTGCCAAGGTCTGGCTTATCTCCTATTTTTGCCCCTGATTTATTGATGGTTTTAGACTCTTGTATATATTACTATACAGAGTTCCCAATGAAATTCTCTTTATTAATTGTCTATATTAGATTTTCGAGGTTACCAGTGGAACTGCACATGAAGCAGTCTGCAGAACCAGGACAGCATTTTCTATACAAAGCATAAGCCTAAATCAGTTTATCTTGTGCCAACTTTGTTGATATTGGAGAATTTAAATCATCATTTGGTGATTTCATCGTGACAGAACCCAACACAAGAGTGGGATCTGTTTGTGCCAATGGACGGTGACTTCCAGATGTAAGGTGCTCTTGTGGGCTGGTTTGACTGCTGACTATTCATCTGACGTGGGCAAGCCCCTTTACTTTCTAGTACTTCAGTTTCCCCTCCCTCCCTTTTTCTGTCTGACCTATTTAGCATGTCAGTTCTCCACTCCACGGGCTGTCCATTAATATGTGTTTACATGGCACTTCACATAATGAGACCCTGATATCAGTTGGGGTGTCTAGACATTAATGTAAAATATCAATTTTGCAGTCTAATTGACTGAGTTACTCACTGAGTTAAGTTCTACAAGGTGACGCAAGATGAGATAAATAAACAAAAGTGACTGGATTTTCATTCTAACATCCATACAATCATCATTTCTATCCAATACAATGTTAGCTTATCCTCTGAGGCTAAGTTCACACACAGATGCTTATTTTGAAATAAGTTATTTTAAAATAAGGTAATTCAAAATAAAATCCCTAATTGGATTTAATTTAAATCAAATTAAGGAAAACCACCAAATTGAAATAACAAGTCTGGACACAGGACTTGCTATTTTGATTCAGGAGAGGGGCACCATGAGAGGTGTTGCAACACGGTCCCCTGGCAGGGCCATGTTGCCACCCAATCCCCTGCCTCACTTTCACCCGGAGAGCCAGGCAGGGAAAAAACAGCCCCCTGGGTAGGGATCCCCCTGCCCTGCCTCCACGCTGCTGGTGAAGCAGTGAGGGAGGGACCATGGGGCATTCCCTCTGCCCCCGGCGGGGGGTCCCAGAGCCAGCTTGCAGAGCTTGCCCACTGCCAGCCCCGCAGGGGGTCCCAGAGCTGGCTCTCCAGGCTTGCCGTGGTGGCCAGCCCCTCTGAGCCCCCCTGCACCTCCCCTCAGCACCCTGGCTAGGGTCCCATGCACTCTGGGAAGAAGGTCAACTGTTATATCGATATGTGGATCATATCGATATAAAAAAGCCAGATGGGGTTATTTTGAAACCACAGTTTCGAAATAACCTTCATTTTGATACCAAACCATGTTTTATTGTATCAAAATGATTAGCCTTATTTTGAAATAAGGCAACATCAATCAGACACGACTATTTTTAAATTGAAACAACTCGTGTGGACATAGCCTTAGTCATTTTAGAATAACATTTTAATGTTCAGTGAAATGTCCAATATGCTCCTTCTAGTATTTCTGTAACTAGTTGATCTAGAATTAGTAAACCCTGAAAGACCCCAATAGGGCATTGCAAGTTCTACTTTCCTCACCCCTGCCTCCCTCCATCCCCATGCTAACACTTACAGGATTAAAATACAACACTGCTAGTTTTGCATGGTTAACTTTTTCATTACCAGATGTAGGTGATCAAGGCAACAAATCTTCATATACCATAGCATGGAGTTTAATATAAGGGCCAATCTGGCTCCTTTTGAAGCCTGTGGCAAAATTCCCACTAACTTTCTTTACTGAGGACTTGGCCATAAACACAACACAGGGTTGATCAATGGATCATGTGGACTGGATGCCATGTTCAATAATGGGAGAAAGAACAAGATCAAGACATGAAGTGGCCTTCACACTGGTGTGTCATTCTTCTTGGTTACCAAGGAGGGCAACAGGTAAGGAGGGAAAAACTGCACATAGGCCTGTGTGTATGAACAGCTGCTCTTTCTAATTGCCCGTAAGTACTAAACTCCACTCTCAAAGGCAAGGGACTGCCATTCCCATCAAGGGAGCCCCTAACAGACAATCAGTTTCAATGGCCAGCTGGGAAACAGAGGCTCCACTCAACAACAAGCTTAGCAAAAGAATGTAATCAGTCAAGAAGGACCTGGTTTCTGAAAGGGGATTTGCCTCTGAGGCTATACTGCCTTTACCTAGAAAGCCCCCATCTCTGAGGTGGGCATACCGTGTTTAAGGGAGGAACCAACGAATGCCCTGCAAGGAGTTGCACTACCAATGAGCTACAGCATGAAAAGGCTCTGGGGCACAAATTCTTCCTGAGAACAAATGCAAAGATTTGGGGATGTTTAGCACAAACCTCAGGATCCCCCCCTCCAGGGAGAAAGATCACAAAGGGAACCACACAGAGATCACCTTCCTTACTCCCTTTCTGCAGTTATTTCTTTGGGAAGGAATGCTCCAGCTCATACCTTCTCCATGCTCCATTCAAACTCTCCATCCCTTCGCTGAAACTGCCAACAGTGCCAGCTGTTTTGCTGGGATCCTGGAACGTGAACTGGATAGAGACTGAAACATTTATTTGCAAAACCAAGAAGGCTCTTAAACCAAAAAAAGGAAAGCTATCCACATAACCGACACTCTCATAAGGGAATTAGGTTCCATTATATTAATTCTGCACAATATGGTGCACTAGAGCTTTAATAAAACCTACCAATCCTTTTCTGGGGCAAATGAATACCCTAGAGGTGAAGACCCGCCGAGCCGATCAGGAGGCCAATGCCTGAAGACAACCCTGACAGAAAGAGTAGTCCTGAGTCAGAAGGAAGAGGTTCCCCTCCAGCTCAGGCCACTGATGACAGCACGGTAAGTAGAAGATAGGCAATCAGAGGGAGATATACAAGGTATTTTAAATACTTTGTGTATCTCCTTTCAATTGCCACTGAAATTGCACAGCAGTATATGTCAGCCCTTAGCTTTTCATCCACTCTGGGCACCAATGACACATTCAGGACCCAGTACAGGAAGCCACTTCAGTGCATGAATTGAGGCCTATGGGACTAAACCACAAGACGAAGTGCTTTCCTGGAACACAGCCTTAAATATGCAATAAATGTATAAATATATTTGTTAGTGTTTAAGTGCCACAGGACTCCTTATTTGTTTAGGCCTTAAATACATATCTGTTCATACCAAACTGTTTAAATAAGGGCAGACCTCATGCAAGATTTGATAGGTTCAATGCTACTTTTTTATTAGTAATCTCTAAACCCAGGAAAATTCTGTCTCATCATGAACAAGTGGTGTTTACCCAAGTAGGGGGCAAAAAAAGAGAGAGAGAGAGACAGAGCACACAGAATGGATTTTCACACAGCTCATTCATACAGACAGCAATTAATTTCTCTTATAAGAGACATACCTTTCACGTGATTTTATCTGAGCAAGTGTGACTTGACATCAGTAGGGTCTGTTGGCAGTGTAATTTATACATTTCTTTTTTAACCCAGCTGTTAGCATTAACATTTTCTATGGCATGCTTTTGGTTTTTTTCACTCTCCAATTCTCCTTGAAAATTGAAAGGGATTAGGTTAGGATTAGGTTACTGTTTTAAGCAGAAAGTCAAAAAGATGGATGAAGATATTTTCAAAAGGATAATACACTGGAGAGCCTCATTACCAATTGTCTCTGGGTGGGAGGGTGTTTTGTTGTACTCAATATGGTTTGCAATCATTTTTGTCTCTTTTATCAAGACAGAAAGGGCAAAGGTAGCACTTAAATTCATTCCCTGAGACCTAACCAAGGGTCAACAGTTACCTTGAACTGATGCCTGACATTAGCAAATAGGAAATCTTCTCTCATTCCCCACTTGGTGAATCAGCTATCCTCATGCTAATTAGGACATCGCATTTTGTTTCACTAGAGTCGGGAGAGAAAAGTCCAGGCTGACAAAAATGTCCCTGGAGAGGTGCACCTGTCAGATCTGGGAAGTTCTACATGCACCACATAAACAAAAGCAACAATGCCAACTTCTGCCATTGAAAAAGGTATTCAGAGGGTCTTACTATGCATCCACAGTGATGCTAGAGCGTAGATTTACCTAGGGAAAAATGAGACTGACAGAGAAGCACTCATTGCCAATGCCATCTATTGGCTGGGTGGGTCTGTGGCATGTTGTCTTCCTCCTGGATATTTGCCTTTCAGAGAACCACTCTGTCCTGCACTAGTCTGTCCCTGCAGTGACTCGTGTCGTGGCCAGACTTTCATTTACGGGTCTGTATAGAGAGAGACTCATAATGGGAAAATTTTCAGGATTAAGTGAAGGGATCTTCTGGTCCGGATCCCTGTATGTTCAGGTCCCCCCCAAGAGGTTCCCAACATCAGAGAATAGCTTTTGTTGCTGTTCCTGTAGGTGGCAGAAGAATCCAGTCCTTCTTTCTCTACCAAGCTGCAATGTGGGAGCCAATGGTGGGTATCTGAGTCCTGCACCTTAGAACACAATGACTTGGAAGGTGCAGTTGGTCCAAGGAGGTTTCTCAACCCTTCCTTTCCAGCTTCCTGTCCACTCCATCACTGAAGATAACAGACTTTACCCATGGCAAACATCCCACATAATAATTATAACAAATAGAGAATGATCCTTTTCCCATCTTATTGTTTCTTGCTTAATTCTTCTGCACCATAACTTTCTTTTTTTTAATCTAGATTTTTTTCATCATTTCAGCAAAAGCAACAAGTTACTGCCAATGTGCATGCCAACACATCACAACCTGACCGTGCTGTACGTGTAATTCCCAACTCCCTGAGGACCGCTGTCGTCCATTCAAGAACTGTTCCCACAACTGACAGTCTCAGCCAGAAGAGGCTAATCTGCTTGCCTACTTACATTGAGAAGGGTGAAATGTCCACAAGAAAAAACATAATGACTTAACGTGCAAGGCTTCCTGTATTTCCTTACCAACTTCAAAATGGGCACATTTTGTGTAATATTTTGCCATGTTTCTTTCAAACACAGGACTGGTTTCCCTAGTGAAAATGAAACCTTTTGATGAAAAATGGACCTGATCATGAGTGGAAGATGACTTTAGCATCAAAATTCAGAAATAAGAAGCAATCATTTGGAATTGGGGCATTTTTCCAATGTGAAAAAAATGATTTTTGGTTGAATTTTATGGGCAAGCCAAGTTTGAATGGTACAAAATGGCATGAAAGAAAAGGTAAACATTTTTCACAAAAACTTTTTAACATAAGCTTTTGCAAATCTCACCACCATGCATCTCTGCAGAATGAGCTTTGACACACTGGCTGAACAGTGCTGGCGAAATTCAGTGTTACTGCCTGTGCTGTGGCATTTCCTTCGGGTCCTGTTCAGGTCAATTTGAGTCTTTTCATTGACTCCAATAAATTATAGCTCAAATATATGATACCCAGAAGGCTTCAGTCTGCATGGCTGGCAAAGGAACCCCTTCCTCCAGCTCTAAATTCACACAGTTCTTTCAAAAATTTCACAATTTCCATTAGGGAAACTGACATATTTTGGGCATTTGCTCATGGAAACATTAATGCAATTTTACTCAATAATATGGAAGCTTTAAGACAAAGACAGCAATGAACTTCTATTCTTCAGATGACCATGTGAGCACTGTCTTGAAGCCATTATTAGAAATATTTTGCACCTACCCGGTACTTTACAGCTAACAAAACACTTCTATATTAACACAGGGACCTGAAAAGATTTCTCCATTAGCAAGTGCATTAGACCCCAAAGTGTCCCTTGCAAGTTTCCCAATGGAGATAGCTAAACAACTGTGGCTGGAACAACCACAGAGAGGAAATTTTTCTGCTGCTATTAATAATAAACCTTCTAGGGTTTGAGAAACAGTGGCTAATGCAAAGTTGTCTGTGTGAAAAAAGAAGGCGAGGAGCGAAGAGGGAATGATAGAAGAAATGTGAGGGAAAACCCAAACCCTAGTAGTTGATATGATTGAAGATTTAGGTTTGAAATGTACTAAATTAAAGAGGGAGTTATTTTAAAAATATATATTCCAAAAGCAACCTAAATATATTCACTTACAGATGGAAAGGCCTGCTTACTTCTTGGTTAGAGTGGGGCTGAGCAATGAAATTAATATTGTAATTATTAATGTATTTGATAATGTGATAATTCTCCAAGTACTTTGCCTATTGTCTGCATCCTTTCATGGTATTGGCAGAGCAATTTCATGTCCTTTCTTTTCAGAGGAATGAAATCTGAATAGATTTAAGGACGTGTGATCTGATCTAGAAGCTAACACAATGAACAGAAACAGTGGAGGAAATCTAAAGCATTTTTCTGCTAGAGTAGGCCACATGGGAACATTAACGTAGAGCAATGATTCTCAAACTTTTCTGGGTTGCGGCATGTTGCAACCATACAGGACACACCAGTTTACTCCCCACCAAGACAAATCCGGCCATCTCCCAGGCTCTCCGTGACACACTGCTGTGTAGCAACACAATTATGTGTCCTGACACAGTGGTTGAGAATCACTGTTGTAGATTATTTCATTACTGAACATTGTGTCCTTATGTGACCAGATTCTATTCCCAATCCAGTCATTTCACTCCTCGGGCAGTGCAAATGGACTGGATATTGTCCACATCTGCCTGGATGAAAATTTTCCTGACATGAGGGAAATTCTAAACTGCTGTAAAGTTGGATTTTTCACCACTGCAGCCCTTGTGCTTAGTGTAGGAGGCCAGCCATAGGCAAAAGGCATGGCCAAAGCATCAACTGGCCTTTGTGATTCTGAGCGAAAAGACTGCCAGCTGATACAGGCTGCAGCAGCCTATGGTTGGTCTCAGCTACACCAGGACTAAAGCTGCAAAGGGGCAAAGAGTCAGGAAGCCAAAGACAGGCCATTTTACTCTCTGCAGCACCAAGCAGATCTTGAGACAGATGATGACCTCACTTACTAGATCCCCATTCACTCTTTAATCCACCAGTATAACCAGCAGACTCATTTTCCTGAATAACCCAAGTGAGCTCTGTAGAGTTAGCCAGTGATCCGAACATATCCAGTCATTTCCCACTAGCCTGACCCAGAGTTACTTACCCCAATAACTGCCATTGCCATTAATGGGTGAATAATGGCTAAGAAAGGGTTTCCGTAATTGGCCTATTTTCCATGGATTGAAACAATATGTTAACTGTGGCTAGGAATTAAATAGCATTCCAAGGTTGTACCTGATAGTGAAGCAAGTTCATCTGGGATGTTGCAATGGTGGACAGTGAAGATTAGACTGGCTGCACAAAGTATATATTAGCATACTATGAAAATACAAGGGCCTGTGGTACATCTTGCTGAACTCAATAGGAATCCTTCCAATGAAGACAAGGGCAGCAGGACTTAGCCCATGACTTGTAAAGGAGTCTAATTAATGAACTAAACCCACAACTCTTGAAATCAGTGGAAATTTTGTCATTCACACCACTGGCTGAGGGACCGGGCCAGGCCTTTCCCCAGGCCATATTGTCTTTCATACCACCACTGTCATTGGCTTAACAAAAGGAAGCTGGAGTGATACTTCTCTATTCACCACCAGCAAAAATACCACCAACGTCGCTTTCATCCATTTCTTTATTCCCAGATATGCGCACAGCACATTCCCCAATTCGCTGCTCTTAGCTGCTACACCTGCTTACTCCAGGAACTAATTCGAGTGGCAGTGCCCATTGCTTAGGCACCCCACTGGGGTTGAACAGGTACACATTGTGACAATACCTGAGTTTCACTCCCATCATGCAATGCAGTGAAATTGTTCAGACATGATGTCAAGACAGCAACTGAATTTTCCATAGCTCTATTCAATTCTCATCCCCAGAAGACATAAAGGATAATTCAATGGGTACAGTGCTAAACTGAAAGTCTGGAAACCAGGAGTGAATTCCCTACTCTGCCACAGATTTCCTCTGCAAACAGAGAAACTGCCAGTAAAATAAACAAGAAGTCTAGTGACACTTACAAGACTAACAAATTCAATTATCACATGAGCTTTTGTGGGAGAAAATCCCACTTTGTCAGATGGTTGATGATGGGAAAGTTACTTGTAAAACTTAGGAAAACTTTCCCATCTTTAAACACTTGACGCAGTGAGATTTTCTCCCATGAAAACTCATGTCATAAATAAATTTGTTAGTCTTTTACGTGTTACCAGACTTCTTGTTTGTTTTGCTCAGTTAGACTAATGCCCTTTGGAACCTGTTATCAATAAAATAGAACTAACAGTATTTCCTTCTTCACAGGTATTTTGATAATTCAGATTAAAAATGGTGAGGTGGTTGGATACCATAGTAAGGAGTCACCTTCACTAAAAGCTGAAAGGGAATGTCCTCTGTATCAGCATTAGCCCAAAATAAGACATTCCCAAGCAATAATTCTACCTCTTATTAAAAGTCACTTAACTAACTAAAGCTTGGCAAGTGTCAGTTTCCCAGAGCTGTGGTGCTCTTCTTGGCATCATCAGTGGTCCTGTCATGACTTTCTGGTTGTCTTTTGTTGGTTTTATTTTGGGGATGCTAATTGGAGAAGCAAAGTTAATTAGAGCCAAAGACTCACACAGGGAACTAGAGGAGAGGAAAAAGGAGAGCAAGAGAAAACACATAATAAAGAAGAATGTCTCAGCACTGATGTTCCTGGGAGGACTCTTGTAACAGTGGTGCAACTGCCAGCGGCTACAAGGGAAAAAAAAAATGCTCCTGTGTATAACAATGAAAACATCAAGCCTTGTGTGTTCTGGAGAAATGGAAACAAAGAAATAAAGTTAAGATACTAAACATGTGTTTGAGGGGCGCTGAAGCATGCAGCATGTATTTGATTTCCAACTTGTGCAGAGAGTACAGAGGCATGACTTTGAACTGTTAAATGCAGCCGCTCCAAAGGGTCACAGCATTGTTCCAGACACGCACCCGAAATCTATCTTGGCTTCTGGAGTGGGTATCCCCCCACTTCTGGAAGCAAACTCTTCTGTTTCAGTAGAAGGCTTTAAAGCTTGCCCCCATAACTGCACCTGGAGATGGCACGAGTACTAACACCCATTGCTGCCCCTTAGAATTTCATACTCAAGACACGACCCTGTGGTCACTTGCCAGAAATGCCCAGGGACGCTGGGGCTGAACCAACCACAAAAGGCAGGGAGCTTTCTGGGAGCACTTTACATTCTACTTAGCTCTGGTATGGATCTGGCCACCATCTAGGTGGCCATTCTCACTGTCTCTGCTTGTGTGACTTCACCCGCGTTAATGGGGACGGGATGGTGTGCCCTTCAAAATGGCATCCCTTATCTAATTCAGGATGAAGCCATGTCACTTGCTGTCTCTGTATTGGATGGTAGATGAACCTGAGCAAGTAGGACCATCCAGCTTGTCACAGAACAAATGGCCTATCTATCCCATCCATGAACTATCTGAGCATCTTGGATTCTTTCATGCACTGTGAGCCCTCTGTGGTAGAGATGTGCTGTGATTCCAATTTTACACTCAGGGAACTGAGAGAGATTAAAGACCGGTCTTTTATAGGCCTTTATAAAATCTCGCTAGGTGCCTAATACTTTTAAGAACCTTGTAGTGACTTGCCCAAGATCGCATGGAAACACCATGGCAGAGCAGGGAATTAAACCACTGATTCCCAGGTCCTAGACTAGCGCCCTATGCACTGGACCATCCTTCCTCCCTAAAGTGCAATGGCCAGGCCAGTATTGGGATGTGGCAGAAATATTCTCCACTTGTCTTTGAAAGATGAGAGGGCAGAGGTGAAAGGGCAGGTGGTTAACAGAAAACTCAGTAAAATTTGTATTATTTCCAAGCCCACACACTCATCCTTCATTAAATCATGTGGAGTTTCTTTCTTTTCAGAAAAGAATAAAATAAACTAGTGATTTTTAACTCCTATGATGGATTTGATTCATTGAATCTTCCTGCAAACCTCTGAGTACACATGTATTTCTTAACTGAAATATGACTTCAGAGGGTAAAATTAAAGGCAACAGTCTGGTGCCAGGCAAGGGGGAAAAGGAAGATGAACCTTTTAAGAAATCTAGAGATGAGCTCATAGCTCAATTACCTAGGTCCTCTCTCTCAGGCCTGTGCATGGAATGAGGAATGAATGCCTGATGGTGCTTAATTTCAAGCCCCACTACAGTGCCAATGTTATGGGATTAGCCTTATGTTTAGGAGGAATGGCAAAGAAAAAGCAACAGAAAGGAAAACAAAAAGCCAACAGAAAAAGGGGCCAGAGGAAAAACAAGACAGGAAAAAGAGAGATGAGAAAAAAGAGATCAAAGAGAGGAAGTAAAAAATTCCAATGAAAAAAATACAGTCTATATCTTTTACCAATGGTACCAGTCTAAATTCTAGGTGCACCTTCTGTCCTATACACATAGCTCAGGTGACCTTTCACGCATCATTTCAACTGCCTGAACTATGGGAAATGAGCAAACTTTCACTGTGTCCAAACTCCTCCTCATTTTGCAAATCCAAATGGTGGCTGGAGAGGTTTTTAAACCCTCATTCTCCAGGAGACTCAGCCGCCCTTTCACGTCATTAATGGATCTATCTCAAATCTATCCAGCAGGAGGTTGAACTAGATGACCTCACAAGGTCCCTTCCAGCACTAATATTCTATGATTCAAATGAGCACATCTGGCAGGACCCGTTTAGGAGCACCGAGGAAGCTCCATGCAGGTCTACTGCTGAGTGGTTATAAAGACGCATCTCTTCATATGATTGAAACTGACTTAGGGATGCCCGCTGGCCACTTTGTGCCACGCAGGTCTGCTTGGATAGATGGGACTCCTTGATAGAGTATTGTCAATTTCCAAAGGGATAGCCGTGTTAGTCTAGTCCAGCAAAATAACAAGGAGTCGTGTGGCACTTTAAGACTAACAGATTTATTTTTCGCATGAGCTTTCGTGGGAGAAGATCCCACTTCCTCAGATGTTTCGAAGATGGGTGAACTTACACAAGGGAATGAAACTAAATGCAAGGGGGTGTAAAACATAGGATCAGGCCATAAAGTAACAGCAAATCAGAACCCATGGGTTCTTTTCCCATCACAAAGGGTAATTTGACTTCAGGCTTCCCATGGTTTGAGCCTGTAAACTGCTCTGATTTGCTGTTATTGTATCACCTGATCCTATGTTTTACACCGCCTTGCATTTATTTTCATTCCATTCTGTAAGTTCACCCATCTTCGAAGCATCTGACGAAGTGGGATTTTCTCCCATGAAAGCTCATGCGAAAAATAAATCTGTTAGTCTTAAAGTGCCACATGACTCCTTGTTTTTTCCTTTGATAGAGTACCCAGCTTGCCCAAAACTCAATCAGTGAGTGAAAGGAAGATGGTCCATGTTGGGGTGCTTGTTGACAACCTCAGAGTCCCTGCTTTGTGTGACATGACAAGACAGTTATGTCTCAGCTCCCCATCTCTAAAACCCCTTATTTCCCTACCTAATATTAATGGTTGTGAGGTGCTCAGATGCTACAGTAATGAGAGACACACAAGTACTAGGATAGAGAAGGGAACAGCAGAGCCATACTTGGACTCCCAGCCCAGTGTCCTATTGGCTGGACCATGTTCATAGGCAATACTAAAGACCCTATATAAATCTTGTGATTTCAAGGCATCTTTTCACCCCACACAGTGCAAACTGGGGAAACAGGGTCTGTATAAAGACATAGTTAATTTCCTTTTCCCATTATACCCCCTTTCAGTTCAGTTCATGCAGGCAGCCAACACAAAGAGGGCTGGATCTGTACTGTAGCTAGACAGAGACGTGTATGACTAAAATAAAATAAAATAAGCAGAAGGAAATCTGATCTTGCAAGCAATTCTAATTTTTACCTTCTCTCAAGATAACTTTTTTTTTTGGTTAGTTTAAGAATTAGCAAGTTAATTGGCTAGATGGAGGGATAGCATTTACATTAATGAGGCAATTAAATACAAGGGAAATAAAAGGAAAAGGAAAGTAAAGGAAGATATGTTTGGGACTTGCACACAGTGCTGTAGTACAGAGAGCTCTGGGGAGTGTTAGCATCCCAAGCAGAATGTTTTCCAAATTCTCTCTCTTCCTCCCACCTTCTCATTTTATAGGTTAAAAATCCTCTTGGAATAGAGGTTGAACTCTTCCTTTAGCTTCCCTGGGAGTGAGGTCAACCTAGACATAGTACAACCTTAAGGACAGAGGGGAAATAAATAAATAAAAAGAGAAGGACTATCTCAGAGCACCCAGCATTAATGTCACCATATAAAGGGTCTGTCAGTATTTCCATTAGAAACTCTTATTTTTAAAGGTTTATAACTTGGTCATAAAAATTCACTCCAAGCAGCAGCTGGAAAGCCAGAAAACAAAGTTTCTCTCCGCTTCAATTGATTTTTTCTTAGTTTCTTCCTTTTTTGCTACAAATTTTGAAATAAATCAGTTTGGCTTGTTTTAAGTTATGGAAGTGGAAAGCAATAAGGCACTCACACACAACACAGTATGCCCTTTTTGGACATTTTGATTTTCTTCTTTGCTTATACTCCCTTCCAACCCTCACGCCAGAGTAATTTTGTTTTATTACACAGACCTGAGGACTACACTTTGCTACGGTCTTCTAACTCCAGAAGATAAAGGCAACAGAGTGAAGTGTCTGGACCCAGCTTCTTTGGGAATCCATGAACTCATCATTAAAAAGATTAAGCGCACACTTAAATGATTTACTCTTGCTTCTATTATAGTATTGTCTGGGACCCCCAGTCACAGACAAGGACCATTTGTGCTATGTGCTGTACACAGAGACAACAAAAAAGCGGTCCCTGCTCCAAAGACTTTACACTCTAACCCTAAGACAACAGGAAATGGACACAGACAGATCAACAGGCAACAATAAGAGAGGCTTGGTCAGCATGATAGACTGTGGTCTCGCTAGAGGCCAAACTGTTGTCAAGGTATTAGCAATCAGTCTTTAATGGTACCTGGAGTTTGGTCAGAAATCTCAGGATGGTTAGATTAGTAACAGAAAATGGTCTGTCTCTGGTCTTTACCTCACCGGTCCATTTCCCCTCTATCAGCAACCACTCGTCTATGCACTGGATGTTTTGACACTGGCGTAGATATGAGTGTCACCATCTCAGCCAAAGCTAAGCCCTGAAAGCAAGTACTTGCTGAGTTGTAAACATGAGTCTGTAAAGTTTGAGTTCACTTGCCAGGCTCTACGGATCAAGGAAATGTAACACACACTCAACAGTGGCTGGATGTGCTGCACAGGGATACAAATTGATGGGTACTTTTCATGGTGAGAATAATTTTTTCACATCAGTTCCAGGTGTCCACACTAGGCTTGGGGGAGAAGTCAGGGTGGGAGTGGACTCAGTGCAGGTATACTGAAAGGACACACGAGTGCTGAAAAATCTTAAGACTACGCCAAACAATTAAGTAAAAATCAACATACTGTGAGCAATGCAATGGGACAGTAAAAATGACAGGCAAAGCACAAGAAGGTCAGAAAGATCAGCTTCAGTTTACAGAAACATCCAAATGTTTTCAGTGCTTTTTCAAACCGCTTGAATGTGCAAAATAAGGCTGGTGACTGGGAGTCAGCAGTCTTTCCCCTGAGATTTGTAGCACTATACTGAAATAAAAAAAGCACAAAAAAACAAGAGAAAAATATTTATATATTAATATTAACACCAAGTTTGGTTTGAAAATGAGATATCTATCTTGGACTGCCACTTGAAGGAGGAAGTGCATGTGGAGAGACAGAACTGTGCTCGCTCTTTGTTCCAGCTCTGGCTTTGTTCCTAGGAAAGGTATCCTCAGACAAGCCGTGCTCTCTGAAAGAGCAGAAATGGATATGGAACAAATCTGTGCCACCAAGGACTCCCCAGCTATCTTTGCCCTATATATAGTGACCAAGAAAACTCCACAGTGACACACAAATTCAAAAGCAAGGGATCCTTAAACTCAGGAGAAACGAGATTGCTAATTACTCAACTTGTGCCACATAGTTAAGTACAAGTTCTCCCATCCAACAGGAGCCAGTGACACATGTACGTGCACATGCACACACACGGAGTTGATTTAGTTTATTTTCTGATTGGACTACTCACCTGCCTCAGACAAGTTCAGTTAGGTCCACAATAAGACAGACTGGTCAATGAGATAAATTGGACTTCTGAGTGTTTAACACTGAAACTGTAATTACAATGATCATTAGCCACTGGGACAATTCACCAAGTGTTTTGCTGGCTTTTACACCACCATCAATTTTTAAATCCAGATTGGAGTGGATTTTTTTGAAAGATATTGTCTAGGAATTAATTCACTGAAATCCTATGGCCTGTCTGATTCATAGATTCCAAACCATGAAGGGACCATTATGATCATTTAATATCTGATCACCTGTGTAATACAGAGCAAAGAACTTCCTTAAAATAATTCCTTTTATATGGGAGGTCGGATTAGATGATCACAAAATGGTCCCTTTTGACCTTAAAATCTACTAAATGTTTATTATTAATTTTCCCACTAATTCAAATAAATAAATCAATATAGTGCGTGTGTAGATAGAGATTTACTTAAGTATGGAAGTATCTTCAGTATACCAGAGCCCTATTTTTTTTCCTCAGAATCTTAATGCCAAATGGCCTTGGGGTTGTAAAGAGACACTCGTATAGTTTCCTCAGATATTATACCTTTCTGTGCCAGAAATGCTTTCTGAATTTTGACATTATTCCTCTAAATTGGATTCTAGACAACCGAGGGCAGGATTCCTGTGTTTTCCCAAGTGCTATGTGCTCACGTAACTCATACAAAGTAAATAATAAGAGGCTGGAATTTAAGCACACTAGCTGATCTCCCCCAAAGTTCAAATTCTAGGTTTGGTTTTGATCCAAAGTGTAAATAACAATGATTTCTCCAACAAGTGAAGATGGAGGATTAGGGGCAGGTCTACACCGTGGAGGGATTTCATGCAAAGTACTTAAAATAACTTGCTTATTTCTCTTTGACTGCCTACCTACCATGGTGTGTTCAGTGCACTAAGTCCAAGAGCAATGTCCTCACTTTGAGTCAGCACTAGTCCGGTCCCAGGGTGGTCTTCAGCAATTGACTTCCTGATCGGCTGAGTGGATCTTCGCAGACCCAATCAGCCACGGGAATATCAATCTGATGATGGCAAATTCGCTGCTGTCAGTGAGACTAACATTAGGAGTCATAAGCCCTGGGTTCTGTTCCTAGCCCTGACTTGTTGTGTGACCTTCAACAGGTTGCCAAACTGCTGTGTGGCTCCATGCACCACCTATAAACTAGCAATGAAGATATTTAACCACCATCATGAAATGCTTTGAAAGGAAGTGTTATAGAAATGGCTCATTGTAAATTTAAACTGAGGTTGAATAAGATACAAAAGGCATTTTGGTTAGAGACTCTGACCCTTCCATTTCTTGTAGGTGAGAGAAGATAATAAAGGTGTTTTTCTCTTGATAGGTAAGGAGTGGGATGGGGGGAATGGAGAGGTCTGGGGTGGGAGGAGAAGAAGAGGGCGACTCCAAAGGAAAAGAAGGAACTCAGGAATTAGGAGTAGGATCTAGAAAAGAGAGTTAAGAGATCAAGTGGCAAGAAGAGAACCAGGAGGGACACTTTTGTGTGTGTGTGTTTAATTGATGCACAGTACAGTTGATGCTTGAAGGTTTTACCACCAGTTTTGTTAATCTAATTAGCAAAGTGTATAGGCAGGGAAAACCAACAACAAAACTCCTAACCCTTAGCAGCCACCTCAAGGGAGGTGAGCAAATCACAGTCATACCAAAGACCTCTAAGAGGTTTATGGGCTAGCGTGGATTCATGAAACAGGACACTGAGAGAGTCCCTGATTTTAATGGACTGTGATACCTGGGTCAGGTTACAAAGGGAGCAGCACAAGAAAAGCTGGTTTTTAAAACAACAGATATACAGTCATTAACTTAAGCCTATGCTTAAAAGGTTTTATATATATAGAACAAAGATTCATGAATATGTTTGATATGGATATGGGGGTTTATATCAGTTAACATAGGCAAAGTACCAGATACGAGAGGCTAAGGAGAAGTATGGTTAGGGATTAGAGTGTGATGAAGAATTATTATATACTTTTCATAATTAAGCAAATCTTGTATTAAAAAGAAGTGGATATTCTATTTGATTGGTAGATGGCGTCTATTCACAGCCAAATGGAACTTTTCAGCTGCTGAATCTTCTCTGCAACACAAAACCTTTAGTTGTTTAAAGTCTGTGTCAGTGAATTGGATTTTATCACCTGCTCATCCAGGTCACACATAGTAGCTGTATTTTCTAAAAGGTCTGATTCTTTTATTCCTGATCACTTGTCCAGAAAGAACATTTGGATACATTTCCTGGTTCTGTAAATACTGGTCTGGCTCCCTGGTTATGGCTCCCCCATACGACGAGCAAACAGATCTTTTCAAGTGACATGAGTTGTTGTAGCTGCTGAAAACAAAACCAGAAAGGATAAAAGTATGGTTTCACTGGCTATGTCTACATCAGAAAGCTTAGTTTGGACTTCCTTAGTCCAAACTAAGCAGTTCCTGGTTAGTTTGGACTGACTGTGGCTTTTTAGTTTGAACTAGTCCAGCTGACTAGTTTGAATTAAAAAGTTAGTTTGAACTAAAAAGCACAGCTAGTTTGAACTAAAAAATTAGTGTGAATTAGGAAGCTCAGTTAATTCCAAATAACCACTTAGTTCAAACTTCTTAAGTTCGAACTAAGTGCAAAGTTTGAACCAGCCATTCAAACTAAACTTTGCCTAGTTTGAACTAAGTAATTTCTTAGTTCAAACTAGGAAAAGCCTAGCACAGACACAGACTAAACTAGTTCAGAATAAGCTTGCTTAGTCCGGACTAATTTGCTAGTGTAGACATATCCTTTGAGACAGCACTATGGGCGCATTTTTCTCTGTAAAACTCTGCAAAGAACAGTAGATAAAATAGCAAACCTTCTCTCTAGATATCTGAGTCCCTGGAGAATGAAATGTGCAACATATAAGAGACAAAAGACTAAACAGGAACACAGTCATAGCCAGATCCATTGCAGTCCCAACCAAAATGTTCGCAGTTCTCACAGCTCACTAGAATTCTGATCTCGATATCCTCATATTCTGATTACCCTTGTTATTTTTATGTCTATTGCCCACTTTAATAGAGACAGGATTTTATCACCAGACAAATTATATACCACTGGAATTAGAGATTAATGTTTAGACTGCATGAAATATTGGTTCTGTAATGTGTTAACAGTCCCTTGATATAAGCAACATTTTAAATGTCAAAATTTTAATTTTATTTCAAAATACTTTTACAGAAAAGACCACATTTTTTCTGATTTATTCTTGCAGTAACTAAATAATTCCCATTTCTTGGCTAGCTCTAGAACTTGTAAAACAAAACAAAACAAAACAAAACACAAAAAAACAAAAATTACCAGGGTTTTTTCATCCCAAAGAAAAAGAGATACATTTTCCACCAGCTGTTTCCCCTTTTTAAATCTCCCTAATTTTTAGTACTAGTCCATGGAACTCCAGAGCCAAGTCGAAAACAAGCTAAATCTTCTTCCCACAAAAGACCAATGAATCCCTCATCACAAATATCTCCAAGTGCTGAACATACTATTCTCACTAGATGCTTTTGGACCTCAAAATAATATACAGGCCGCCCTCTAGGTTGCATTATTTGCCTGTCGATTAGTTCGGTCACTTGCCGCCCTGGCATTCAAAGTGTCACCAGTGTATATTGCAGTTCTTAGCAAAAGGCCTATAAGGGATTATCAACAGTAATAATTAACACAAGTACATCTTTCAATTGAAGAAGAGATGCCAGGTCTTCTGACCATCTAACACCTAAAAAATCACTTTTTCCTCGCTTACAGACAGCCCCCCCACACCCCTTAAGCAGATACTCATCAGCGACAACACACCTAACAACAGAAATGTTAAGGCAGGCACACTCCCCAGCAACAAACCACACTTCCAACATTGACCCCATGTCTGCACAAAAGACACCATCACAGGAGCTAATCAAACCGGCTACTCCATCAAAGGCTCATTCACCTTCTCATCCACCTATGTGGTTTATGCCATCCTGTGCCAGAAATGCCTGCACACCTTATGCATTGGACAAACAGGATAGTCTCTGTGCAAAAGAATAAATGGACATAAAACTGACATTAGAAATTAAAACACTCAAAAAACCAATAGGCGAGCACTTTAGTCTCCCTGTTCACTGCATTGATGATTCATTAATAGCTGTGCTCAAACAAATAGATAACAAATCAAACCTTCAAAGAGAAACTTAGAGAACTGGAATTCAAATGCAGATTTGACAACATTACCTCAGGGTTAAATAAGGACTGTGTGTTTTTCCCTCATTGCAAAAGGTAATTTGACCTCACCTTCTTCTATAAACTGTTCCCTGCTGTGTTTGAATCTAATCAAATGCTTTGATTTGCTGTCAAAGGCTGACCTGATCCTATGACTTACGGTACATTTCCCTGCATTTATATTCCTCCAATTCTGTAAGTTCCCCCATCTTCAAAGCATCTGATAAAGTAGGATTTTCTTCCATGAAAGCTCATGTGATAAATAAATTGGTTAGTCTTTAAAAGTGCCACCAGACTCCTTGTTTTGTTTTGCTGAACTAGACCAACACAACTACCCCTCTGGAGCTTCTTCCACAAAATGTCAGCTTTTCAAACCATGAATTTAATTTACGTACACTCTCTTGCTTATGGAAGTAGGTAATTTAGTGGCTTTTTTGCAGAAATGAGTGGTGAGAATGCAGAACTCAAAACAGGTGATTTTGCACATGTAAAATAATGTGCACTAAGGAGGGCCATGCTGAAGGACTTTTCAAAATATAACCATTTAAGAGGCCTCTATAATTGGCACCTGCAATTTTGCATATGAAAACACCTGCATTTACCTGCATGCATTTTGGTTGCTGGCTATCTAGTGATCCCAGTGGCACACAGAAACACTGCCTGAATGTGCATAAATGTAAAGATTACTGCAAGTGCAAACCTAGATGCCATTAAAAAAAAAATCTGATCTGTAAAAGGTCTATCTGCAGCTAAGTTTCTTTTGAGCAACACCGCCTTTATTGCACTGCATTTTCTTTGGGGGTCACAATCTTCTTAACTCCACTCCCTTCTTGCCTTTGCCTTTCATGCATAGGGAAGGTTTAGGATCTTGAATGCTGGATCGTACCAGAACCCTAATAATCTATGATGCTTTATGCAAATAGAAAAATCAGAATAAATATGCATGATTTCACTTTTGACTTACTGAATTATCATATGCTCAATGAAGAATTAATGTCATGTTCTGCAAATAATAAGTGTGTATATATTTGTGCTTGCACGTGACAGATATACACATGTATATAGAGGCATGCACATTACATATGCTGATGCAAAAAAAAAATGGAGAACTAAGGATCAAAGCTATAGCAAAGGTATTCCTTTCATCACAATCACTAAAAAGCCAAGACAGTGGTCAGTGAAGTGACGTTTATGTCACACACACTGCTGCAATTTATGTCTTAGGTTCCCCTCTAATGGTTAAACCATATGGTGGTTCACCAGCGCTACCGCCTGTGAACTGAAGGTTCTGGGTCTGGGACAGAAACTCATTTTTTAGAACCAAAGGCCCCAACTCAGTGCCCAGGGGAGCTTTACAAGATCAAGCACAATTTGCATGTCAAGTACATGAGAAATGTGTGTGTGCGCACACGTATGCACACACGTGGGTGGCTGGGGTGTTGCACAGAGAGTTTTGTTGGAACGGGGAAGCCATGAGGAGGCACAAAGAGGTTAAATAACTGATTTCAGAACTCGGCACACTCACTACTAGAGCTGCTGAGAGTCAGGGAGTGCCTTCAACTTCCTATTCTTAATGGGAAGGAAGCTCGCGGGGGCTAAGCAATTCAAAGACCTATTGCAACTCTAACCTGCTGAGCAGGTCTCCTGCTCCGGCTATGTGCATTTCTTCACACTTCATTATGACTGGTAGTTATAAAAAGGAGAGCTGATTAAGAACTCTGGTGACTCCACAGTCATTCCTGGAATAGGGCGAACTCTGAAAATTGCTGCATCTATATAAGCCTTGATAGACAGAGGCAGAAATTCTAGCTATTAGCTATAGGGGTATCTATAGATATTGGTATGTGGAGATATAGACACACACACACACACACACACACACACACACACTTCCAAGACAGATAAAATGCACACAGCTGTTAGCGGCTGAAACAGGCCTTAATTACACTCAGGTTACCATGGTAACACTTGACAAGCGCTATGTTGCTGGACCAGAATCCTTGCCCTCTTGGAGTTTTCTGAGACCAAAGGGAGGGGAATTAAAGGAAGTGGAAATAACCACCCAACTTCGCTCCATCTACAGCAAGGCAAAAAGATTGAGAACCACAACGGCAAAGATGAGCAGCAAACAGCAACGATGAGACAAATACAGGAGCAAACAGGGCACCAAAACAGATTGCTAAAGGCTAGTATTTGTGCACATCTGGGGTTTGAGTCAGGGATCTCAAAGCATTTTACAAAGATTCATTAATACTCTTGAGAGGTAGATGAGTTTTTCGGTCTGTCTGTTCATCCAGGTATGCACACAGCCCTCATCACCGCAGCATCTGATCTTTCATCTTCCTCATTAGTCAGTCAGGCAGATAAACTGAAGCATGCAGCAACTATGTGTCTCACCCATCAACACACAGTGAGTCAGTGACAGAGCCAGCAAGGAGAGCCCAGGAGATGTTGGCTCACTACTAGCCCCCACAGCCTGCCTAAATGCAGCTATTTTCACGTGACTGTGTGTTCTGGAAGTTTTGCCTTTTTTGATTGCTCATGGTGACTTTGCCGTAGTTACATTTTTCAATGGACGGCACTTTGGGGGAGGGTGAAACATGAAAATAACTAATATCATGTAAGCCTTTTCTGGTGGCCATGGATGAGAAAGACAAAATCCACTTTGGCTGAAAGCTTGAGGTGATGCAGCAGTGCAAAACTTCTGTATTGAAGAAACTATTTCTGTTTAGTTTTCTAACTTTGCAGAAATTACTTCTCTCTCTGATCAATGAGATAGGCAGTGGTGTTTCCTTTTTGTTAGGCTCTTCATTTGTCTGAATCTGAGAGGTAGGGGACCTTTTTTGAACAGTGCTTCATTACTACCATTAATTTAATGTCTCTGGTTCACACATGAGTTTCCTGAATCACTTGGGAGTGGGGAAGGGGTG
This sequence comes from Podocnemis expansa, assembly GCA_007922195.1. Classification (NCBI taxonomy): domain Eukaryota; kingdom Metazoa; phylum Chordata; order Testudines; family Podocnemididae; genus Podocnemis; species Podocnemis expansa. The sequence goes on from ML682046.1 coordinate 6,593,859, forward strand.
CTTTTCTCTCTACCAGACAGCAACACATTACTCCCTTTTAGGGGAAAAAATAGATCTGTCTCGCCTCCAGACACAGCCATCCAGTTAGAACAAGTTAAAGTTGTGCTCAACAGAAGAAAAACAAAACAAAAACAAATAAAAACACCTTCAAAAGCACATGAAAAGACCTATTCATAGGGAGCGGCACAGTTAAAGAAATGGCCATCTACAAAAGGCCTATTTGGCTTTGAAATATACATAATGCGATAGCAAAAGGGCTCACAGTTTGAGACCTATGGTTGAAAAAGGGAAGGCATGCATGGATTAAGCACAAATAAGAGTCACAGACTGTCTACCGGTACTATAATGAGACTTACCTCTGCCTCCAAGGGTCTGGGCTGTTATTCCTTAATTAAGGAGTGGGCAGAAAAATCAAAACACAGGACGCATCCCTAAAATCAGTATTTGCTCTGCTCAAATGGTTCAGACATGGCTGCATAAATGCACTTAGTACTTACTCAGCTCCTTTCCCATCAGGATCTCAAAGTACTGTGCATCACAGAATTAATGATGCCTCATGCCTTGCCTGAAAGGTGTGTGCGTATTACCAGCTCGCAGTGGGCAAACTGAAACATGTGGCATGGGAATCAGTTGATCTGGGTTCAAGTCCCCACAGACTCCCCTAAGCATGTTATCTTCCGCCACAGTGCTCTGATCCGTCTCCCTTCTTTCTGCCCACACCTTCATCTGTCTTGTCTAATCTGGTGCCAAAGTTGTCCAGAGCAGGGATCATCACTGTGTAATTGTACAGCTCCTGGCACAACAGAGTCTGATTCTTGGTCAGGGCCTCTGAGTGCCACCATAACCCAAATCAGAATTGGGCTCCTTATCAAAGCAAATCTGCCCACAATTTTATATTACATATATTTTTATCTGCAACCACCTCCCATCTTCAGTTTAGCTTTCCATTTTGATCCCCAACAACAAATAAAGTACTGGGAAACATTTGTGCTTTGGCATCTAAGGCCTTACACATACTGATGGGAGACTTTTCCTTCATGTGTTTCCCGGCAGTCTGTCTCCACGTGCTCCTATCCTCCCCCTCCACTCTTTAATTTTATTATTATTATTTCTTTCATTTCATAAGCTTTCAGCTTTTTAATATGAGAGCCTTTTGTTTCTATAAAACTGCAGCTGCTTTCATTTAGTTTTATGGATTTAATGCATTTAGAGGTTCCAAGAGAAGCACAGAACTGGCAGTGTTACCCAGGCGTTTGCTGCTTAGTGCCTTTTCTAATGACAAGACTTATCTGATTCAGAGTATTTCATATCTGTATAAAATTAATTTTCCTTCCTTTTGTCTTTAGGCCCCGAGATTTAATTTGTTCAGGGTATTCTTTCAAGCGCTATTCCCCCCCGACAATTTACTTCCAGCGCTAAAGTTTTCCTCCTGCTGGCATCTGGGCCTGTAGCATTTTCAAATTCTTATTTATAAGACACCCATTACTAAATCATCTGAGTGTTGCACAATCTTTAAAGTATTTATCCTCATTACACTCCTTTGAAATGTTCAGTTAGACACATGAACTCTAGTCGTTTATGGTCAGACCAGAGTCTGATTTCCAACCTCCAGTCTTGTCCACAAGTACCATAGGTGAGACAATTGCAGCTGAACGTGAACTGCTTTAACTTTATACTTTGCACATCTCTTCTTGACCATCTAATCTAAAAACTCTCAAAATCCTTCTGTCCAGGATGACAGAGCTGCTGCCATTGGAATCTGTCATGGTCTAAGACAAGGCTCTCAAACTCAAATCACATGAGGACGAGCACATTAGCCTGAGGGCCGCACCACTGAAACCTTTTCATACAATGATAAAAAATATGTGCAAAATGAAAAAAATGAAGAGTAACATACATATGCCAAGAATAAGTAAGCAAGAATTACTTCCATTCAAGATGGAGGTATCATCAGGAAGACAAAGAGTAAGCAAGTAAACATACTTTAAATTTTGTATTATCAATTACTTAGAATTTCTCAAGTGTTGTTGCAGGCTGCAGGAAATAAATTTAAGGGCTGCATGTAGCCCACAGGCTGGGAGTTTGAGATCCGTGGTCTAAGAGTTGCCCAGTGTTTAGTTCAACATTACATGTTTGGAGGTTGGCCTTGAGTGTCTTTGGAACTTTTTCTTGGTCTAACCCCTAAACAAGTCCCAGCCTGCAATTCACCATAAAAGATGCCCTTCGGTATTCTACTGTCAGACACACAGACAAGATAAAAGCACCATCTCAGTTGCACTCTCACTATAAAAGCTTCAATGCCTGTAACGTTGCAGCGCTCAAAGATTTTGGTGGTGGGAACCAAATCTTGCTATTTAATTCTGTTATCCAGGGTGGACACTGTAGGAGGAATTAGTCCAAGCATTTTATATGACTTTGATAAGTAGCCCACATATTGCAGCTGTAGAGGAGTGTGAGGAGGACAACAGCTAGTAAACATCGATTTTTGTTTGCAGTTTGATACTGTGTTCAATCCAGAGATGATGCTGAAGTTTTCTGAAGGCATCGCTTGATGCACCAATGCACTTCATAATGCCATCGTCAATCACTGTACCTTGTGAAACGACACTGTCTATGTAGCAAAATTTATCAACAACCTTGACCGGTATGTCATCAATGGACACAACTGGAGTAGGTGCAGCATTTTCTGGTCAAGACTGGGCCATGGTTTTTGTCTTGTTCAGGCTGACCCTTAAGCCCTAGCATTTTAGTGCAAGTGCAAAGTGATCAGTGAACAACTGAACATCCCTGGTCCAATAAAGCACATACATCAGTGAACAACCATTGGTGAATGACTTTCCATAACTTCTCTCTTTCCATGCAGGTAAGTCAGGTTCAAGACACCTTAATCCATACAGTACTGCATATAAATGCCATAATAAACATCTCTGAATCTGTCCATTATAACAGCTGAAAACATGATGCTAAATAATATTCAACAAGAATATAATCTAGTTTGACAGTCTTATGACATTGGTGACAAAAAAGGCTGATGACAAACAGCCCCAAGCACTGAATGAAAAGCTCTACAGGAGCTGATGCTGATGTTGTGGATGGGCAGCTCAGGACCTTATTTAAGTGCTTGGCCCATCTTTTCAGAATTTGCCTTACATGGTCTTCAGCTTTTCGAAAGAAATTTTGAAGTTGGGGCAGGAGGAGTGGTGTTTGCCACTGATTGAAGCTGCTCAGCATACATTGTCCACCAGCTCATCAACATGTGGTGAAGCTTGGCTTGCACATCACAACTTTAACAGTACAGAATGCTGATGAGCTAACTTTAGGGTGCCATCAAAGTCACCTTTGATAGATGGCTTTTTATCATTTTTTTATATCATATGATGAACACGCATGCATTTCAGGAATTGCTTTATCTCAGTATCATTTCCGTCACATCAGTCCTGATGCTTCCTCTTTACAAAGCCAACAAATTATTTAGGCACATCAAACAGTTTCTTTAAATGATGATTGGGCAAAATCAGTGCTTACTAAGCCTAACTGAGAACATTTAAAAAATGTAGCCATGTTAGTCTAGTTCAGCAAAACAAAGTAGTAGCCCTGTGGCACTTTTAAAGACTAACAGATCTATCTATCTTTCTATGAAAAGTGAGTCAAGAGCTTCATCACTTTTTTTATGAAGCCTTACACATGAGGTCAGATTCCAATATGTGCACATAGAGCTTCAGTACTAGAACCTGATGACGTGTGAATCATTTTAATTGGAGGATCAGTGACATTTTACATCATAACAGTCTATGATCAGATGACATGTATGGTCCTCCATGACAAAGATAATTATAATGTCCAGACGGTTACACTGGTGTACATTCATATAGCAAACTAAATGCCAGTGACAAGAGCTGGGCTGACACTGCACTGTTTTGAGCTTCATTGCTCATTGAGATACTATGTTTGAGATGGCTAATTGGTTCTCCAGGATTTAGGAGATGTAGCGTGCCACGTGAGTTTTTTTACCCCAAACTATGTTTGCCAATTACTTGAGGAAAAACTTCCTGATTACAAGCAACTTTAACAGTACAGAACGCTGATGAGCTAACTTCAGGGTGCCATCAAAGACTTCATAGAATATATCTTTTACGTCATCAGCTCATGCCAGTGACTGGATAAAGATGATGAATCTTTAAAAAAACAAAAAACAAAAAACAAAAAAGCCTCTTCTGTTCATTCCTTCTGAAGCATTCGGCACTAGACACTGTCAGAAAACCATATACTAGATGGGCCATTGGTTTGACCCAATATGGCCACTTTTATGTTCTTATGTTATCACAGGAGCATATTCAAATACCATAATGGCTGTTACATGACATGCAGATATCAAGCTGAGGCAAAGGACCAACAGGAAATCATTTATTCCTTTTCATACGCAATTAAGTGAGCATGGCAATAGCTTTGTGAATAGCAAAACCCACCCCTGATGGTTTCCTATCCACCAGAACATTTAACCAGCTCCAACCTATTCAAGATGGCACTCACCTGGGAGACATGTTTGACTCAATAGTGTTATATCGATGTTGTATTTGCCAAATTCTTTTCCAATAAATGCAGGGCACCTTTTAAGCCCCCCAGAATCATTAGAAAGATTATGGCCATTCTAGGATACAAAATTTAGTAATCTTTCTATCCTATGTTCTTTTCACTGTGTGAATGGATGACGGGTTAGTCATGTCATGTTAACAAATTGACAACGGAGTGAGAGGTGATTAGGGACCCTCTTCTCCCCCTTCCCCAGACTCAGAAGAGCAGCAATGAAATAGTTAATACTGACTTTTGTGTATTATCATGAAGCTTCAAATTTAACACCCCCAGATGGATTAAAGGAGGTTTTGAAATTCAGTCTCCAGCCATACTGCTTCAGGCTTTCTGCAAACACAGGCAGAAATCACTAGAAAAGCTAAAATTTTGGTTACATTTTCAAAGTTTTCTTTACATCCCTGGAGACTAGAAACTCACTGTAGTTGGAGCTGATTGAAAAATGGGAAAGATGTTTTCATTAAAAAAAATGTAACCAATTTTTGTTCTACAAATTTCAAAAAAGAATATCAAAAAATACTGGGGAAAAAAAAGCTTTTAGATTCCCAATTTTCTTTTTTCTCCTCCTGCCACCCCACCATTTTTCTAATGAAAAAAGGGGGAGATCATGGAAGAGAAGGAGGTAACAGCAAAACACCAAAATGTTTAAAATTGGAAAAGTGATTTTTTTTTTTTTTTACTGAATATACAGAAAATTTAGAAACATTTTCATTTTTAGAAAAGAAGTCACATGTGTACACATTTACACCAGCTATTTTTGTTGAGATTCTGCAAAATCTAATTATCCCGTGTGGTCGGCTAATGTTACCTCTACATTGTTGCCAGAGACACGATTGCAGAAGATGTAGACATACCACATCAGCTTTGATCAACCTAGCTCACTAAATATAGTTGTTTGGCCTTTGTTGTTTGGACTACTTGCCTGAGTACCTATTCAAATAGCTAGCTGCACCGCCACCCATGATGGTGTGGATACATGGCTATTTTTACCCATCTAGCTCAGGAGCTCCTCCAGATGATGTTGTGACTGCAATGTAGAAATATCCAAAACTACATCAGCCAGGCCTGGCTTCAACCTAGGGTGCAATGCTTTTTTAAGAGATTCTACAGCAGAAGGCCATGGAGTGCCAGGATGAGGATGTCTCTGTGAAGCACAGATCACCCTTAACACAGGCAGGAGAGGAACAGATTAATGCTTCAAGACAATACAAGCAGGAGTTTCCTTCCATGAGCTAGAAGCCTGTCAAAAGATATTCACATTAATATAGTGTGACATTCCACAGGTCTAATCTTGCGGCTCCTATGGAGTCTTGAAGTCGATAGGAGTTTTGCTTTGAATAGGGACCAGAGGGTCAGGCCCTTAAGAGAATCATTAGAGCAATAGAAAAACAAACAAGGAGTCCTGTGGCACTTAACGACTAACCAATTTATCGCGTGAGCTTTCGTGGCAGAAAATCCTACTTTGTCAGATGCTTTGAAGATGGGGGAACTTACAGAATGGGGGCAAATAAAGGCAGGAAAGTTCATTGGGAACATTAGAATGACAGGAATCTCAATGGAATAGTTATTTGCCCCCCACACCGTCACATTCGCTATTGTTTGATCCCCCATCTCAGCTGCATGGAAACGTGAGCTCAGTCCCCTCCATTTCACAACCTTCCTTTATGAACCTTTATTAAGGCTTTATGTTACACAACTATCAGTGATACAGAACTATTGCATTTCGGCTTGCAGGCGACCAAGTGTATTAAAACTCCGTTCGTGGAATGGCACGAGCTAATTCCTCATTTTTACTGGCTGGGAAGTGAGCCTTAATAGACTGTAGAGCACAGAAGTCATAAACCAATGTGGTAACGGGGGAGTGGTAGGGAGAAGTTTGTTGCCGAGGTTATGAAATTAAAAACCAAGAAGAAAGATCTAAACTAAATGGCAGCAAGGCATCCACCCCACACATGGTGGAATTAACCTCGCTTGTATGACATCAAAGGCATGGCTGCTGAAATGAGGCTGTGCTCTTCAAGAAATGAAGCATCACTCTGAGACGCTGATACAGAATCAGCCTTCATTTGTAGCTTTCAGTTCTTGGGAGGAGGTTTGGAGTGGTAGCTCAGGTGAAAGTTAATTTTGCCTTGCTACCAGTGTGAAATCTGTCTGTCAGTATTTCCCACAATCAGCTCTGTGCTTCCTTCTCCCTGGTGGAATATACAATACCTAGCCTTTTCTTTTTTAAGAGCTGGTTTACAGGAGAAGTGTGGGCTGCTATCGAAAACTAAAACTTAATACATACAGCAAATGGAAGAAAAGAGAAATTGATAATAATGAATATGAATCAGAAGGAAGGAATTGTACAAAATTCTTAAGGGGACAAATATATGACAGCAAAATTAAGGACAATTAGAAGGAAGTTTTATTTTTTTAATTATATTAGGAACTAAAAGAATCATAATAATGGTGGTCCATTACTAAATGGAAATGGTAGAATTGCCCATAATTATGCAGAAAATGCCAGAATGTTCAGTAAACACCTCTGCTTTGAATTCTGAAAGAAAGCAATGTAATCACATATTATATGATAAAAATCTTTTTTCATTCCATGCGTATCTGAGGAGGATGTTAAAAAACAGCAACTAACTGTAAACATTTTTTAACGCAGCAGGTCCGCACAATTTTCATCCAAGAGTTTTAAAAGAACTGACTGCAGAACTTGCTGGACCATTGATGTTGGTTTTCAACTCCTGAGAAATTCCAGAGGACTTGAAATCTGTTAGTCTCAAAGTGCCACACAACTCCTTGTTTTTTTGCTGGACTAGACTAACACAGCTATCCCTTTGGAAAGTAGTTAATGCCAGTCAACATGAGTGTATGGGAAATATATCCTATCAAACTTAATATGATACCATTTTTTGATGAGATTACAAGTCTGGCTGTTAAAAGGTAAGAGTGTTCATGTAATAGGCTTCTGGAAATAGTTGAATTTGGTGCAGCACAACATTTGAATTAAAGTAGAACAGTAAAAAGTTATTATGGCACACAATAAATAGATTAAAAGCTAGCTAAATGATATGTTTGAAATTATTATTGAGAATGAGGTATAATCATCAATTGGATGCATTTCCTGGAAGGTGGAGCCCCTACAGGGAACAGTTTTTGGCGCTATGCTATTTAACATTTTTATGAATAACCTGAAAGAAAACATAAAAGCTTCTTTGATCAGATTTCCAGGAGGCAAAAAATGTTGGGGTGTGTGGTAAATGAGGAGGACAGGTCACTGATATAGAGCAATCAGTGTGCCTTGGTAGGCCGTATGCAAGCCAGCAATATGGGTTTTAATATGGCTACATTTAAATGTGTATAAATAGTAACAATGAACGTAGACCATATTTACATGATGGTGGGCTCTGTCCTGGGAAGCCGTGGCTCTGAAAAAGATTAGGGTTTGTGGTGGATAATCAGCTGAATAGCAGAGAAAGGTTCAATGGCTGGATGTGGAAGCTAGACAAATTCAGGCCAGAATAAGAGGGATAGCTGTAATGACAGTAATTAACAGCTGGAAAAACCTTACTCAGTATGGTGGATTCTCCATCACTGACAATTTTAAATCAGGATTTGGATGTTCTTCTGAAACATATTCTCTAGAAAATACTTTTGGGAAGTTCTGTGGCCTGCATAATACAAGTCAGACTAGATGATTACAATGGTCCCATCCGGCTTTAGAATCTATGACTCGTATATAGATCTTTTCGTCAGCAGATCTCAATCCAGGAAAGATGCTCATGAGCTCATTAACCAGGTTTAGACTCTTTCCACATTTGATTTCCTCTTAAAGACATATTCCACTTATGTTGGTTATAGGAAAGTATGGAGCTTCTAACAGGTTTTGAGCTCAGCGGGGATGGGGACCATCTTTTTGTTCTGAATTTGTACAGCACCTGACACAATGGGGTCCCCAAACAATGGCTAGGCACTAAGACAATGCAATTAATCTCTGGAAAGGAACTAGGTCAGCTTGGCAATCATACAAACTATGCAATAATGACAGGAGATGTGTTATCTCCCTTCCTGTCTGTGAATTCACACTGAGATGAGGAGGCCAAGCCCTATCTGTAGTAATCCTTGGGGAGGAAGGGGTTAACACTCTGGTCAGTGAGTCCCAGGACAGCCAATAGGAATGAAGCACAGCTTTTTGAATTGGAACAGTAGCCTGGCCTGTTCCTGTTGGGAGCCAGCAGAGCTCCTGGGAAGATCAGGAGGAGGCCAGAGGGGCCTGAGGAAGGATCCAGCAACATCCTTACCAGAGATAAGTTAAGTTTGTTACTGACCCGGCGTGGGTAGAACAGGGAATGTTTACTTAGACGCGGTCAGGGTATTTTCTTTGGTTTTGGCTTGTTTTTGGATTGCTCTGTGCTGAGCACATGTACCCCCTCCCACTACCCTGTAACTACCTAAGTTAATTCCCCGAGAAGCCACTCTCTGTGTTTTTTTATCTGTTCTTTTTGATTAAAGATTTTACCTTTTAAGTAAGTTCTGGTTCTGTGTCCTGGAAGGGCAAGAGGTTTGTGTGCATGTGCCTCAGACTGCACAGCCAGCTACTAAAGGGGACTCTGTTCCAGTTCCAGCTCAAATTGCAGCTGGAGTTCAGTCACTTTCCTGAGGGAGGAATAAAAGTGATTGAGTGTACCTCATAGGAAGGAATCCCCAAGTGCACCTTCCTGGGTTTTTAAGAGGTTTTTTGCATTTGGGTGGTGGCAGCGATAGCACTCCAAGGCCAGGAACTGGAGGCCTTGGAGAGTTTTAAGAGCAGGCTTTAAGGCCAGTGGCTTTTCAGGCCTGTTGCGGGCCCCCACCTTCTGCATTCAGAGTGCCAGAGTGGGGAAACAGCCTTGACACTATCCATGGACACACATAACATATTCTGGGACAAGGACCTGGAGGCACAATAAAAGGAGGAAGAAAAGAAAGAAAAAGGAAACACATTCCTGGAAATGGTTGTTTTTTCTGGGTTTCACTTCTTCCTCCCCTTCTCTCAGATGCAGTAAATGTTAAAGTAATAGCAGAGACGGCAGGGCTTGGGGAGAAAAGGGTAAGCTACATGTAAAAAATATTTCCAGGTTTCATCAGAGAAGAATTTGGAATTAAACTCTGCATCCAATTAGCCTGCTGCTGACAAAAGTTGATGCTGGTCCCCTGCCATGTTGTATCACTCCAAGAGTTGGACACACTGGGGGTGGGACGATATTGCTTACTGGAATAGCACAATGTCACACTGCTCTCTGGCCCAAGAAAGGGAATTATTAAGATATTGAGAAATCTACAGCACAAGAGCACACTTTCATAAATGCCGTTCTTCTCCAGTCAGCATTACATTGATTGGCAGACTTCCAAAAGGTGAGGTAAGCTAGTCCATGCATTGGGGGCTGCTCCAAATTGGACTGGAAGATAATTGTCCATTTTAGGCCCCAAATACATCATGTATTCTGACTTCAGAAATGGAAAGATTATCAAATGTTCAACACACATCTCACAGTGAACACATTCCCCTCTTTACCAAGTTATCCTGTTAGACTTTGAGTTAGGATATTATGGGTAGAGTCCTGCACGGATACAAATAGGTGGATCTGTATCTGACCTACATCCACAAGAAATGGTCCGCGGACATCCGTGTTGTATCCACGGATGCGGATATAAGGTGGAGACCCATGGATTTGCAGGGCTCTACTTATGGGTCCAGAGTCTCAAAGTCGGGGGCACAGATTCTGGGAGTAACTAGCTAACTTAGAATTCCCCCGACAGAGTGGATCTCTGAACTGGCATAAGATGCCCCATGTGCCAGCACCTAATGCCAGCCCCAGCTGAGGGAACTTGGGGACAAGCCAGGAGCTCAGCTCCACTGATCTTCAGCCTGTCCATGGTGGAAGTTAAACTAGCTGTTGCACTAGTCCCACACTGGCACAGACCATCGTGTAGCACAGTAGACACACATCTAGAACCCTGATAACCTCTACCACTCCCCTGCTGAGATCAGAGCTTGGGTGCAAGATAGAATCAAGCTCCAGAGAGATGTGTACATGAACAACAACAATGTTTTAACTACGCTACACCCAGGCCAAAATATTAGGGCAAATAGCCACCTCCTGCTTCAGGACACAAGCCAAGCATCCATAGTTATTGAAGTCAGTACGAAAAGTTTTATTTGCTTCAAAAGAAGTTGTGTTGAACTGTAACTGCTGGGCTTAGAGACACCACTCCTCTCCATCCAAGCCCCGGGCACCTTGTTGCATGGTTCTTCTTTCCAAGGATTTTACATGTGCCTCAGAAGCATTTTCGCACTGGCCTGTTTCTGAAACAATAAGCTTGACTAGGCAGATTTTGTTTCATCCAGGATAACAGAGCAATTGCTGTGTTTCTAAATCTCAGGCTGAGGTTGAAGCTGAACTCCTTTCTCATTCTTAGAAAGGGTCCCTCCAGGAGAAGGTCAGGTAGAAAGTGAGTGCATTTGGATACTTCTCATTCAAGATATACCCAGCCATTGCAGGGGCCTCAAGTATTGGTTATTAGCATTTCTCTGCCTGACACACACAACAGTTGAGTCTCCTGTGGGCTGTAACTTGGTCTAATTCTGGTTGTTGTGTTAGCGTGTGGGTGGCTGGGAGGTGTTAATGGCCAGTGATATACGGAGGTCAGAACAGATGATCCAGTGGTCCCTTCTGGCCTTTAAATCTATGACTATGATACATTTCTTTATGAGTCTATGAAAAAAATATATTTTGCCTAAATTTTTTATTTTTGAAATCCTCCCAAAAAGTAAAAAGATTTTCAAGTTTTGAAAACCATACATTAAAAATTCTGTCTGAAAAAAAAAATCAAAAGAAATGAAAAATCAAGGCTTTATTTTCAGTGACAACTTTCTGTTAGAGAAAAAGGCAATTTTCTTGTTGGAAAAAAATGATTGAACAAAAAAAATAAATAAAATTGACCAGCAGTAGGGTCAAGGAGTAAGCAATGCTGAGGAAGCTTTCACGCATCAACACCTGCAATAAACTTGCTTCTGGGCATAAAAAGTCTCAGATTCAAGTCTGATCTTGAGCTAAAATCTGTAACTAAACTCCAAATTAAGCTACGTTACTCCAGATGGACAAGGATAAAATCAGAGTCTTGCCCTGCTTCTTCAGGGCTACAATTCCAGAAGCAAATGTGCTCATCACAAAGATTTTTATCTCTAAAAAAAAGAAAGTGGGAAAAACTACATTTTTAAACATTTTTAATGACACCAAATTCCCCTGAAATGAGCTCATTTGTCATCACAACTCATTATCGATTGGTACGTGGACATTCTTGCAAAACTGGAGCAGATCAGAAGTAAATCTTACATAAAAGGCATTGTTCTATTGATTGTAGCACTAGTTAGTAACCCCTCCACCAAGGTAACTGCCAGACACTTTAATAACAACGTAATCCTCAGATAGAGAGGAGTGTGGCTGCCTTTCAATCCACTCTGAGTCATCCTGTATCTGTTAATGAGAAATTGAAACAGACCAAGGCGCCCACGAGAAAGCATGGTTACTACTGAGAGACTCCACTGCACTGATTTAACTGTGCCTGTCATTTCCACATGTAGTGCCCAAAGCAATCACATTTTAAAAAACAAAAAAACCACTAACATCAAATGGGGTGCAGCAGTGTGAGCTATTGAACTTTGTTATACGATCCCTTTTTCCATTGTATTCAAGCATTTCACCATCTATAATGTATTTAGACTCCCATGAGTGCATCTGTTCCCTGGGAGGGAAATGAGGTACAAAGTATGCCTACACGATGGAGACAATACAGGCACTGCTACGTCACTGCAGGTAAACCACCATACCCACGTAGTGCAGATTTAACCTACCCCAACAGAAGGGGCTTGCCCATCAGCATAGGAACAAAAAATCCTTGCATGATGGGGAACTACACAAATTGGTTTCAAAGAGGTAGCCATGTCACTCTTGTTCAGCAAAACAAACAAGGAGTCCGTTGGAATTTAAAGACTAACAAATTTATTTAGTGCATGAGATTTCATGGAAGAAAATGGAATTTATTGCATTAGCTTTAATGGGAGAAAATGGGATTTTCTCCCACGAGAATTAAATTTGTTAGTCTTTATAAGGGCCACAAGCCTCCTTGTTTGTTTTACATGAATGGGGGCATTCTTCTGTTGACACAGCTTTGTCTACAGTGTGGGGTTGTCAGCATAGCTGCATAAGTCAGGAGGTGGGATTTTTCCACCCTCCCTGAGGGGCACAGTTATAGCAAGCTAACGTTTAAGTGCAAGCTGAGGCACAGTCATTTGCTTAAGGTCCCTCAGGGAGCATGGAGGACAGAGCAGGGAACCGAACCCATATCTCTAGAATCCAAGGCTAACACCCTAATGTCTGCACCATCATTTAGTTGAAGGCAAAGCTAGGGATACTGGGATTCAATCAATCAAAGAAGCAAAACAACCATTACAAATAAGTATACACAAAGGGCTGGGCTCCGATCTCATGTACACTGACTTCCTGCGATCCATGCATTCCCATCAGCGTGAGGGAAAAGACAGGCCAATGGACACTGTCTTCAACTGATAGTGGCCCTGATCCCACTGCCCACTTTTTCAGTGTAAATCAGGGGCAACTCCAATTAAATTAATGGAGTGAAAGTAAAACACTGCAAAAGGAGCACACAGCAGGAGCAGAATCCAGATCCTGGCAGCAAGGACACGTGCAGCTTCCCAGATGGCCAAGCAATTCTGGGCAACATGGAGACTGCTGCTTCTCCATTCAATGAGGCAAGGAGTTAATAGAAGCAAAGCAAATCCCTTTTATTTGCCTGAGGGTCAAAGGTCAGTGTAAGTAAATCATTAATTAACGGGCTGGCGCTCCTGCTATTGACAAGGGTTTGTGTACACAGTGGGACAAGCACAGCCCCTGTAATTAAGCAACCAGTGAACTTTTATCCTCACACTGTTTTCTATCAGCTCAAGCAGGCTCAGCGACTCCCTTGTCACCCAGCAATGGAGCTCCTGTGCCTTCCTCTCAGCTCTGGTTACTGAATGAATCCCCTCCTAACCCTAGTCTCTAAAGAGCTACCTTCAGGAGCCAGCCGTCTCTTTACCTTATTGCGTCTGTAATGCAGGCAGCACCAGTTCTGTTAAAATGTACACAGGTTAGGGTTTTGCTAGCATGTATTTGTTCTACTTCTCTGCCCCAGAGGTGTTGCGCACACACACACAAGCTGGAAAAGCCCCCAAACTCAGGGAGAACATTTCTGATTGAAGAAAGCATGACAGATTTGTCAGAAAGGAGATATTTTTTCTGCCCCGGGATGTTTAAAAACTGACTTTCTTAATTATTACTGGCCTGTTCCTGAGTTTTTGTAATACTCAGTTGATTACCAGCCTGTCTGAGTCGTCAGGAAATGGCTCCATTAATGTTCATTTCAGGGTTCAATTTTTAGCACTGCTTAGTATCCAGAGTTTCTCCTGAGTAGCACAGGAGCTGGGAGTGCTCATCTCTGAACACAACGCCTACAATTTTAAGGAGTTGGCATGAAACATTTCTTCTGGTGTCCTTTGGGTGGGATCTAATCTCTCTTGTGAGAAGGGGTTGAGCCAAGAAGGTCAGCACTAGAAACCATTCTTTCCCCAGCTTCAGAGATTGGGAACATGGACCTGAGCAGTAAAGTTCAGATTGAGATCGAAAGCCAAACTTTTCAGGAACTCCAGAAGACTTAAACTTGGAGTTTTAATTCCAGCCCCACCTTTGGATGAACTGAACAACCCATAGTAAAACTCAGTTCAGAGAACCAAGCATGGCTTGATCTTATGTTGTAATCACAAACTTTGGGTTAGTTTCCATCTGACACTTCCAATGAGCCAAGTCTTCCTAATTGTTCTGTACAATTCAGTGATGCTATTTATCCACTCAGGGACTAGAAAAGATGTTGTTCTAGCTAAATCCCCTATTAATAAAAGTGTCTTGACACCCAGCTTTCCTCAACCCCACAAAATGTTCAAAACCATTGAAGTCTCCAGTTCCAAACTAATGATATGACCAACAGATTCATCACTTGAGCCTCTCCACTACAGGATCTAATATCAAAGAGGTTAGTATCGGAGACGTTTCTTCAGTTATCTGGAACACTAGGCTACTTTGGAAATTACAGGTGGCAGATAATTTTCTGTACTTAGCTTACCTTCTTACCCAACAAGAGGAACAATCATTTCTATGGTATCTTTGCAGTAATTTGTTGCTTCTGGGATATAGCATCACTCGGTACTGAGTACACCTCGAAGTAACACTATCCAGAAGAACCGAGGTCAATTCAGGCAAGTGTACATCTCCCACTGTGGTGGTTAGGAGCTATGGGTGCACACTAGGGATAGAATTTACCTCAGCACTGATCCACCACCATGCTGCTAAGATTTCAGAATGATGTCTGGGCAAGGTGATACTAGAAAAAACTGGTATGCAAACAGTAGATTGTATAGCTTACATGTCCCTTTGCTGTTAAACTTTATAACTAATTCTAGGGTATCCACTCCACAAGCACATATAGCATTTTAAAGCCAGACTCCCTTGTACACTGCAGGGATCATCATGCCCCACTAACCAGCATCCCTTTATTGCTATCTCTTGTTTATAATAATTGTACCCCAAAAAGCACTTCTGCCAAAATGAAGCATCCCCCAGCAAGTAATGATGCTCCATGCAGTCAGTGGATGCATTCATCTCTCTAGTATTTTCAGTCATGAAGCCTGGAGTTTGGAGGCACCCAAATGCATCCAAGCTGTGCTTGCTTCTTGAACCACTTCATGCCCTCTTGTACCCTTAACAACCAGCCTACAACTCGGGCAGTAGCTACCTGGAAATGCCACTCAAAACAATTACTAGATCTATGACAGTTTAAATGAAGAAATCTGCTAGCTACCAAATCAGTGCATAAGCCTCTCAAAATTGTAGGGCAGTTGGTATGGTGATCAGACAATTAACTTTGTGCACAAGAGACCAGGTGAAATGCTCATATTTATATTGTACTATTAAACCTGTAGCACCTTGAAGACTAACCAGTTTCTTTGGGCATAAGCTTTCGTTGGCTCCCACCCACTTGTATCTGATGAAGTGAGTGGGAGCCGACAAAAGCTTATGCCCAAAGAAACTGGTTAGTCTTTAAGGTGCCACACGACTCCTGTCATTTTTGCTGTACACAGACTAACTTGGCTACCCCTCTGGAAACTTTCACTATTAAACCTGGAATTCTCTCTGGGACTCGGGTAAGTAAATACTTTGGCCAAAGCCCTGACATCCTTATTTAGATTTGGCACTCATTAGGGTTTTGCTAAAGTAACCATGGCATATCTCTGGAGTGAAGACTTCAGGGGCTGACTTTGAGTTTGATAGCACATCAAAGGGTGTGTCTACACTTGAGGCTTAAGTTGACTTAAGCAACTCCAAGACCACATTCGGAGTTCATTAAGTTGACTTAAGCACTTGCTTAAGTTGACTTAATAACTCTCACCCTTAAAGTCTACTTCAAGGGTTAAATCAACTTTATTAAGTCAACTAAACAAAATGTGACCATTAAATTTGACTTCATAACATTGATTAAGGCAGGAAAGCCATTTAAGTTGACTTTAGAAAGTCATCTTAAGCCAGGGGAGCCATTTCAAGATGATTTTATTAAGCTGACTTTAAATGGGTCCCCTGGCTCAAGTAAAATTTATAAAGTTGACTTAAACAAATGGGGCGTCTCTAAGTTGACTTAATAGGGTTGACTTAAAGTCGAACTTATTAAGTCGACTTACCTGAGCCCTTTAGGGTACAGATAGCCACAGGACGCTGATGAGTTAGTGGGCTGAGGAGGAGCCAGCCTGAGCTTTCACTGAAGCCACTGTCATTTGATGCCCTAGACAAAGCAGGACCCCCACCATCTGCCTCAATCCTCTGCTCAGTCCGGTTTTATGCAGTTGCCATTCCCCAACAGTATACTTCACAGTCCAACAGATCATTTCACCCTCCAACATTCCCTGATATTTCACCCCAATTGTAGGGTGACCATCTTCAGTTCATTGCCACCGTCAAGAAGTGCCTTTCCTTGGAGGAGTGGCAGACTGGAAGAGATTAACACCTGTCTCTCTTCTGTTTATCACTGGCAGGTACTTAAGGGAAGTGAGATATCAGATTGCCATGGAGATCTTAGCTCCTAAAAGACAGATGAGTTTCTTGGGCTACTGAACCAAACTGCATTCAGAACAGAGGTACGCATGGTTCTGTTTGCTTGCAAACAATGGATCTGCACATCCTGAGGAAGTGCATTAAGCCATTATTATGGTCAGCATGAAGTGTTAATGTAAAGAGTTGCCTAGAGGAAGATATTTGCAGTGACACAAGTTTTATTGGCCCTACCAAAGCAAAAGATCGTGCTACACAGTACTGAATACCACCTACTAGCTCCTTTTCTATTAACCAATTGCATGTACACAAATATGCAGTTCTCTTAACATTACCTCACTTAAGCAGCAAGTGCCAGAGACCTTTAATAAGCAGCAGGTTCAAGTGTAAACAAGAAATAGCTGAAATGATTGTCATTTGTATTATGGTGACATGTACAAGAAGCAACAAAGCTTGACCCCTTTTTGGCTAAGAATTATACAAACATAATTAAAGACAGTCTCTGCCCCAAAGAATTTGTAGTCCAACTAGAAAAGACTGAAAGAAATAATTTTAATATGCAGATACCTAGCTCTTAGGCAGCACTTCTCATCCAAAGTGGAAAGACTTGCCCAGCCTAACCCAGCAGCAGCTGAACGAAGAACAGAAGCCAAATCTTCCAGGTCCCAGTGCAGCACAGCGCTCGATTCACTAGACAGCTTCCTTACAACCCCCACTGTATGTGTGAAAAAGTGAGGCACAGTTTTCCAAAAACACTAAGTTCCTTTCCCTTACCAGCTGAAGTCCCATTCATTTTCAAACACACATGGTCTCCTTTAGAGAAGGGGATGTTGGTTGCTGGGGACTTGTCTGCGTAGGAAAGGTTTCCTGCTTTAATTGCTGGGTATAGTTAAAGTAACTGATTACTCCACAGTTTGGAGACAGTTAAAGTGGCGTACAATTCTTGTGCTTGTATACCATATTCCTGTTTGGGAGGTAAAATAATCTACAGTAGTATAACTAAATCCACTGTAGAACAAACAAGCAGTCCTGTGGTGCTTTTAAAGACTAACACATTTATTCATCGCATGAGGTTTCGCGGGAGAAAATCCCACTGTTAGTCTTTAGAAGTGCTACAGGACTCCTTGTTTGTTTTGCTGAACTAGATTAACACGACTACCCCTTTGGAACTTGTCTGAATCCACTGTAGAGCTTTCACTGGTATAACTATGTTCGTAAGAAACGAATCTCACCCTAAATGACATTGCTACACTAGTAAAACATTTTGGATGGAAGCCAACTCTAAATCATTTAGGAAAACTTTACCTAGCGAGATTAAGTGACTTGTCCAACATCACTCAGACAGTCCAGGGCTGAGCCGGCAACCAAACCCTCTTGGCTTAATCACAAACTTTTAATTATGTTGGGATAATTCTTATAGCATCCATATAAGGCCATCATAGCTAGTAGATATCTATGGTTGGGGACGGGGAGTACCTTATGAATGTGTTGAATTTAAACAAACCATCTATTTATCTTTGTCTGTTAATAAATTCAGACACTATTAGAAAATCCTCCATACAAGGAGACCCACTGAGCTATATCATCTCATTTTAAGAGACTTCCTGTTGGTGGAATATGAAGCTTCCACCTGCAATTGCTGAGTGCTGGAAAGGATTTAAATAAACATGCACAGATAATTAGATCAGTTAACCTTGAAAATTAAAACAAGCACATTGTATTATCTCCAGTTGATCCTCAAAGAAAATATGAAGTTATCTCAGATAAATAGTTTAATAAAGAAAGTGAAAAGCACACACAAGCATCCTAGTATTAACTCCTCAGAGCATGTTGGTTGATTCCGGTTCATATAAGTTTCATTCTGATTAGTTTTACGCAGGTGCAACTTTCCTGCAAACAGTGGAGTGACATCTCATTTATACCATCATTAGGGGCCAGATTCTGCTCTAATGTAAAGATCAGTCCTGTAGTGAGCAAGTCATCCCGTGGAACAGAATTCCACCTTTGTCTTTTTTGCTTAAATGTAGCCTGAGCTTCAGATGAGGGGGAGCTTCCTGTGTAGCTTACAAGCCAGATATCGTCTGTTTAAAACCTAGATAAAGGAAGTGCAGAGCAAAAATCATTCTAGCATCTGGTTAATACCATATGTCCATTAACAGCACTGTTCCCAGCCTATAGTCATGGGAGGACAGCTCGATTCTTTGTGTTTTTCTGCCTAATGACAAACAGCTCATGTATATGGTACAAAAGCAAACCACATTAGTACAATGTAATTAGCATGCTAGTCCCAATCTGAAACAACAGACAGCTCCCCTGTAAATAAAGTTGGCTGTAAACCAACAATTTTGCTTTGCTTTTGCAAAGGTTTCAAAATTTTTCATTCCACAAATGAGACCTTTCTAATTTTTTTCAACAGAAACAAAGGGAAGGAAAACGAAACAACAACAAACAAAAAGATCTTTCCGTCTAGCCTGTTGGTTGGTTGGGACACTGCTGAGAAAGTAGGGAACTCATGTTCAAGTCTCCACTTTCCCTGACTCAAAGCAGTTTTTCACCCCAGCTCTCTCCAAATCAGAAAGTAAAGAGGCGCTTTCTCTTTTTGACATAAAATTTTATCCAGGAGAGAGAAATTCCTGACAAAAATTTCACTAAACTTTCTTTTCTACCAAATGACATTTTTCTAGGAAAATAAGTACTGTCAAAATGTTTTCAACTAGCTCTACATACAAAGTTCAATATGGCTAGGTTTAGAAAGCCACAATTACTGACCTAACTTGGCCAATTGAAACTAATCTGCAGGTCTCATAAGTGCACTGGGGGTCTCATATGTAATCGCAGTGCAATAATTTTGGGGCTCATCATGGTAAATGAATGGCTGAAGTCTCCTCTTCAGTCATACAGGGGCAGCTCTTAATCAAAGTCTATAAGAATTTCTGCACGTAAGAGAGAAAAATTTGAGCTGTACAGTAAAATTAAGTCAGCTGGTAAATTCCTTATCTACACTGGTATTAACAAAGGGTAGAGAATTCTAGCCTTGGATTAATATGTCGAAACATCATCTCTGTCTGAAAGCTGCCCGAAGACCAAAGTGTTAGAATCTGGAACCCTATCTGAATCCTAGTGAACGTGCAGCACAGAGTGACAGAGTTTAAGGCCAGGAGAGAACATTAAAACTAGTTTGAGTCCCCGTAGCAGAGAGCCAAGGATTGAATGGGCATTAGGAAATGAACTCCACTTCTCACTTGCAGAGCGGAGGTGCTCCAGAACAGGGTCAATGTATTATGGACAGAAGCAAATACTGCCACCAGCTAGAACCCATCTTGTGAATAAACAGAGGACTTCAGCTTCCAGGACTGTGAAGCCAACACTTTTATTGGAGCTAAAAGAACTTAAGGGAACAAAAAATGAGACAGAAAACAACCTGACTTCCGCAATCCTAGCCAACTGATTCCCCTTCTATCTAACAACCCCCAGGACGCTTCTGCTGTAGACCCAACTCATGGACCCTGAGTTTCATTTCATAAAGTGAGGCTGCTAAGCAGCTACCACATAACCTTTGCTTCTCAGGTGAGCATTTCTGGCAGGGAACACATATATCTAACCAAAAAAAAAATCCCCCAATTTAAAAAAAAAAAAAAAAAAAGATTTCTGCCAGCACCGTGCCTGCTACAAGCTTAATAATCAGATTAGAATTGCATCAAACCACTCTGGGAAGCCAGGGTGAAGGCCTTTGGCTTGTTCTCACGAATACCCTACACTTCAGAGCTGGCTGTGACAAATTAGCTTATATATATTTGCTATTTTGAAGAGAAAAGGGTGGGAAGGGATTGGTGGTGGCTCAGTTTGCTCTGGTTGGAAACCGACTGGTGGGTTGGGAAAGCTGAATGTGCAAACTTTCTTGTGCGTGGTAACAGATATTTTTTAAAAATCTGTAATAGTAATAATATATCTCTCTTAAAATAGCTTTACAAATGGTGGTAAGCACCATAATCCCATTTAAAGATGGGGAATCTGGAGCACAGAAAGAGAGATGATTTGCTCAAGGCCCCCGTTTGGGTTGTGTGGAAGAGGACACTTGAAAATCTGGTTGCAGTATGGAGTGCTGAATTCTGATTGCTGTGTGCAACCTGCAGTTTTGTGTGCAAAGATTCACAATATTCTCACGGATTAGCAATCGGATATCAGAACCTTTCCCCCTTTCTCCTCCCGAAATTTGCATTTTATCTCAGTCATTAATACTTGATCGCTGCAGTGTTCTCTGAGCCCTGTGGTGGTCATACTTGACCAAGTATCGGTGTGTCATACCTAGAACTGGCTGAAATTAATTTCATATACGGACATTTCATCGTTTGGATTGCAAACAAAACCAAATATTTTCCAGCCTGCCTGCAAAAAGGAAATGCTGAATAAAATGAGTTCTGAAAACATTCATTTACATTTTTCTTCAAAAATACCTACCTCAAAATGAAATTTCCACTTTTAAATTTACTTTATGTTAATAATGAGAGTGCTGTGACACTTTAAAGACTAACAAAATTATTTGGGCATAAGCTTTTGTGGGCTCCAACCCACTTCATCAAATGCATGACACAGTGGGTTAGAGCTCATGAAAGCTTGTGCCTGAAGAAATTAATCTTTAAGGTGCCACGGGACTCTAATTCTACTTGCAGTATACAGAGTAACACAGCTACCTCTCTGATTCTATACTTATGCTTATATTTTTATTATAGTTCATTCTCATAAATGTCAGTTATCATTTTATAACATAAGGAATTAATTAGGCTATTAATTTATTTGATAATATTTGATGCCATTTTTAAAACCATTAAGGGCAGCTGGTACTATAGATTAAAACAACAGATCATATTTTCTAATTCATACGTCCCATGTTTGTGTTATGTTTAGACAGTTTGACACCATCTTATTTTCTCACTCCATGTCAACCATGACATGAAATGTCAGCAGTAGTGCCTGGAATGACATGCCGTAACTTGTCATATTGTGCCCTACTAGCGACATACCATGACATAAGCTACCAATAAGAAAAAATAAAACAAGAAAAAATAATAAAAGTCCATAAAAATCAGTTTGAAAATATTTATTTCACAGGAAATTTCATTTTAATTGATATCATTTAGCAAAAATATCCTGTTTGGTCAAAAAGGTATTTTTCAACAGAAAACGTTTTGTTTTTTTTTTCCCCCTGTTTGTTTGTTTGTTTGTGTTTTAAACCAGCTCTAATTGCATCAGAATTGGTCATCACTCGCTGGCAATCTGAGAACAGTAGCAAGCGATTGTAAAAGCCATGAAGACTAAGATAGCCATTCATCCTTATGTCATCTACAGCAGCACCAAGCTCAACACATTAACACCTGTTTTGCAGATACAAAAGTACTTCAATTTCCAAGAGTACATCTTCAGTGCAGATTAGCCTAGGTGCCACACTACAAAGTCACATATGAGTTAATGCCTTTGCTGGTGCTGCATTCCCCCCATGTGGACTTCTGGGGACATATCCCATGGTCCTCTGTGCTGCACTGAAGCCCAACTGCTTTATGGTGCTTTCTGAGTGAATGTAGGAGAACTTGTCTGTCCTTCTGGGCACAAGGGAAGAATTGCGGAGATGCATTCCTGTTTATGAGACCTGGCCTCTTCACGTCTCACTTTCTTATCAGACCAGAAGTTGGGAAAATGTCACCCCCCCCCAACACACACACACACTACATGAGAGTTTTAAATCACTCAGTGTTGACCTAATTTTGCTCTCTCAGAGGTGAGTGGGAGTTTTACCAATGACTTCTGTGGGACCAGAGTTATGTCAATGTTCAACAACTGAAAAAAATTCAACCACTGACTGTTAGCTTCTTACCAGCCCTCTTGCTTAATGTCCAAAGCTCATCCTATCATTTTTTCTGCCCTGAAAAGAATTGCTTCTGATTGACTAATCCACAGAGCACTACATTATGCTTCTGAAGATAAGTCTCATCTTGTTCTAGGAGGACCTACTCCCTCATTGGAGGAGGAAAATCATGTTTTGCATCAAATGAGAGCAAACCCTAGTTTTCCCTCCATGCACCTGCACTGCTCCATGACATTCAATTCTCAGCTGAGCCCTCCCACCACAGCAGTTTGCATTTCAGTAATGAGTGTGAAGTGCCTGCTATCAACAGAGCCAGATTCTCTAGTCTATTGGAAGTGTTTTTGTAGCACCATAGAGTGCACAGAAGCTTTTATCCCGATCTATGGCTGGAACACCCCTTTGAAGATGAATAATTCAGTGACATCCGATAACTGGGGGCTCCTTCACAACTCCTCTGCTGTCCTCTGACATAGGAAATATGGCTGCAGATAACTAGAGCTGTCTTCTATATTGACCGTTGTGGGCAGCTGGCATCCATACTACACCACATCAGCTCCCCCTGCTACCTCTTTTCTTTTTCCCAGCAAGGGAGGCTTCAAAGATAATTTGGCTTCTCCGAACCAATGCCCAGCACAGCTCAGCTGGTTCTGAGAACGTAGGCCATAATTTACACAGCATCCTGTCACGATAGCTGGGCAACTATGCTCTTCAACACAGTTCAATACGCATTTTAACAACAAATGAAAAAGGTGATTGACGTGTCACGAAAGAAATTGGGTGTATTTCTAGCCCTGTGAAACATTAACAATAATGGAATTTCTCATAAAATCCTTTTCCTGGATTTTGACCGGCTCTAACTGTAAGCCCTAGTGCTAGACAACGCTCTGATAATATTATCTAAAGGAATCTTCCAACGAATGGCTTACAAAGCATTTTTAAAATCCTGATAAACTTTATTGGGGCTCATCTGCTGTCAAATCTCCCCTCGATCTGCTGCCTGCCCCCACACAATCTTCCATGCCAAAGTCACTATCAAGATTCATTTATTTTAACCAATTTATTCCCCAGTGGAAGTTTGGTCTCCTTGAGCCAAGGGCACTAATGTACAATTATTTTAATGATTTTTATCATAATTTGCGGCTGTTCCTGCCTGAGCTTCTTGCAATGGGAGGAGGGGGCCTTCTTGTGAAAGATAAATTTAATCCCCAGTGAAGTTTCCTGGAAAAATAAGGGCCTGAATGAATTGAAGGAATTAAAATCAGTTGAGGACAGCATCCCTCCCCCTAACCGTCAGAAGATGAGCGAGTGTTGATTAGGAGCCTCGTAGCCTAGAAATATTGAAGATCCATTAATGCAGAAAACCGCTCTTCTTCCGTTTAGTCAAAATGAAAGAGAATAAATATTATCCGGCAGGCAGAAAGGGAGTTATTTACTCGGCATGGAACCTAACAGAAGACAGCACAGGGACAAGATTTCAACAGCTTGATCCAAGGGCATTAGCAATCCCAATGGGAAACAGTATTGTCTCCTGAAGTCTGCTGACCATGTGGTCACAGCAATAGATAGAATGACTTGTGAGCCTTCTTCCCGTATCTGCAGGGACAATGTGTCAAATACCTGTTACCTACCAAACGTGAATATTAGAGTTGATATGGGAATGAAATTTACAAGACTTTGCCATTAAAAACTCTTAAGTCCTTGGAGACATAATCAAACACTGCAGGAGTGGGGATTGGCGGTGCATATTTTTCTCTAATTTTCCTTCTAGAAGACTGGACTTGACTTAGATTTCACCTACACCAGTGAAAAACTAAAGTAATATCATGGATCTCAATAGCCACTTGAATGATATCAATGTAAATTGGAACAGGCTCAGGTGAAATATTTGTAACGCCTGCTCTATTAAATTGTAGCATGGCTGTTCTTGACTTTCAACAAGAGATCTGGTAAAAAATTTTCTGATGAAAATTGGAGTTTTGATGCCAGTTTTGTGTGTAGACATGTGCGTGTGCACACATACTCAACCATTTAGATTTTTTTGGCAATTCTGAATGAACAAATGACATTTTTAAGTTAAAATTGTGTGTGTTTGTGGGGGGAAGCCACACTATCTGTAACTTCTTTTTAAAATTTCTTCAGTGATAAAATTGGGGAGGGGAGTACAAAGAAGTGAGAGGAGGAGGAAATGCCTCCAAGATTTGACACAAGTCTTTTTAAACAAAATTAAAGTGTCCATTTCTTTTTGAAAAAGATCACCTAGAGATTTTTCATCCTAACTCCCCCTTCTAAAAGTGTTAGAAACATTTTGAACAAACATAAAACTGTTGGGCTTCTCCCAAAAGCATTTCACTAGAGAAATGCAAACAAATTTAAACCATCTCTTGACAACAAACACATTAGTTGGAGATGGCTTAATGGGGTGGCTGTGATGGTGAATGACAGCAGTGATGTAGGCGAGGTATGCCAATGACAGTGAAAACAGAGCCTCTGGGACCAAAGATAATTGTCTAAGAGTATGTCTTCACTTTAGAGTTAACCCAAGCTCTTG
This sequence comes from Podocnemis expansa, assembly GCA_007922195.1. Taxonomy (NCBI): domain Eukaryota; kingdom Metazoa; phylum Chordata; order Testudines; family Podocnemididae; genus Podocnemis; species Podocnemis expansa. Next base: position 6,619,039 of record ML682046.1, read on the forward strand.
CCATGGTTTTAGTCCAACCACCTTTATCGTCCACACAGAAAACTTCCACCCCAATTTTGGAGGTGCTTTAAGGCCTCACAGACTGGTCTGGTTAAAGCTACAAACTAGAGACTGGGCTCCAGTTTAACTTGGGTTGTCTCTTTGCAGTGAGGACATAGGCTAAATGGCTGAATTGCTGATAGTCCTTCAATACTTTCCCAGAATTTCCTCAACAAGACAGAAAAGATTTCCCACTATTGGCAGGTCAAGAATTCTAGAGCGACTCAACACAAAGAACCATGGGAACTGCTTTCAAGAACACCCACGTACACGTCGAAACAGTAGGGCAGGTATGGATTCACATGTCACTGAGGCTAACTTGGAGGTAAAATCATTCCCTAAGTAACTTTCCATGGTGCTTCTGAAACTATATTAACTAAGCCCTTCATTGAAAATAGCAGCAACAGCGGTAATGCTCCATAAGCGCGAGGTGTAAAGTGCTCCTCAGGGATCCAAGGCAGCCCTAATACTGTGTGTGGATGCTTGCAAAGCATCAGTATTGCAGAACATCTCCTCAGAGCACCTCAATGTAGTTTTGCAACTATCAGGGATTCCTCACAACCTCCCTATTAAGACTCATACATTTCTGTCCTGGTTAGTACCGGGTACAAAAGCTGTGTGAAATTTTTCAGCCAGAGGCCCTGGTTTTATTCGTTGCTAAAGCAAAAAATGAAGATAATAAAATATTTTATGAATTAATGTCAGTTTCACTCAAATGAAATGTTTTATTTCAACATTTTCTAAATGAAAAGCATTGATATGTTTGCTTTGAAATGACTTTTTGCTTGAAAATGCTGAAAAATGGTCAAAATGAAACATTTCAAGTTTGGCAACATGAAACATTTCTTTTGACTGAACTTTTTTTTTTTTGACAGAATATTGCAAGAAATCATTTTTTCAGTCTGACCTGAAACCAATATTTCCCTTTTGGATTTTCTGTAGTTGTCAGCAAACTAAACAATATCGCTTGACTTGGCCAGCTCTGCTCTGTTCTGCCAGGCACAAATCCCAGTCTTTAATTGTAGCCATGCCCACTGCATCTCCGATCTGGCAAAGGCTTCTCAGCCCTGCACTGCTGAAGAGTTAATTCAATAGCATTTTCTAGGTAGGGAAATGGAGGCAATGTGATAAGTGAGTTGGACTAAGCTCACAGAACAAGCCATCACAGCAGCTGAGAAGAGCAAGTGAGATCCTGGACTCCCAGCCTCCTGCTCTTACCACTAGATATGCTTCCGCTGTCCCATCACCCAGAATTCAAATCCACAGCTTCTGCCCAAATCAGATGCATGGCTGTATTAACAAATGTCTCTTGTCGAAGTCACTGAATAAAAAACTATGCTCCATGCTCCCTCCCTCACATCCAAAGACAGCATCTTCTGCCTTGGCTGGGGGAAGGGAGAAAAAGTTTCCTTGTGGAATCAAAAGCTTCTCTGAGTCAAACCCGATAGGCTGCTGAAACCGTGTTTCTGTCAGTGAAAGACCTTGTTTGTTGCCATAAGGGTTGCACACGGCAGGTTGTTTGATCCTGCGAGCACTTTGATCTGCGCCAGCATCTGAAATACTGCAAAGAATGTCACTAGGCTTTAGAAACTGAAAAGGAAAGAGAAAAATACAGGTGTGAGGCATCAAACGGGAAGTGGCAGAATTCTGGATGTGTGAGCCAGCAAGTGTAACCATGTTTCAAATGGAGGAGAGCAGGTATTGCAACCCGGAAGGGGATGCAATGTCAATTTTTCACCTCCAGCAAAAATGCAATCAGCTCAGAAAAGAGGAGACATAATAAGTGGCAGCAGAATCCATTTGGCAGATGCTAAGGCACTGAGTGCGTGATCCCTTCACCTCTGGTAACCTGGCTTCAAAGCCTGTCTTAGGTCACAAGTGAAAATGAGTTTGGTGGCTCCCCCCAGCTTCCATTTATCTACATCACACAGTACGGAACTTGGCATGGCTGAAAGCCTGTGCTCGAGACACACTCGAGGACCAGAATATCAAAAGGTATTGATTGGCAAAGGAGCTGTACTTCTGCACACAGGTTCATTGGCCTTGCCACGGGCACAGCTCCAAGACTAGAATAGCAGCGTGTGGGGCAAAGGAAGGCCATTGCTCAATGTGCACAGGGCTTAAAGAGCAGAGAGCATCCAGGTCAGGTCAGAGGTGCCTTGACAGAGCAATGTGCACATCTGCAGTGGAGGGGGCTATACAAAGAAGGGCTAAGTAGGCTGTCTTTGTGTGATGAGTGTTTAGCATGGTGGAACCCTGATTTTTGATATTAACACAATACAAATAATTCACAGTAATAATAAAATAACATACACATGGCCACAAGGCCGGAACAGCAGGGTATCTAGCCACTCTGTAGGAAGTTGACTTGGCAGATCTTTGTAAAGGCGCACAGGAGTGGAACAGCAAGAAATATGGGCAGGATCGAGACAGACTGGCAGAGTAATCCTGACCCATGTTATTCCTGGTGAAAGCAGATGCTATGTTATCCCATCCCTAACAAATTTAATCAGAGAAAACAAAAACATTGCATCTCCTGAGAGAGTGACATCAGGGGAAGACAAATTCTAATGGAAAGTGGCCTTCTTTCCCCCCAACAACCTTCCATCCAAAGGGGGAGAAGACGAACGTTTGAACTAACAAGGCAATCTGCATCCCCATATTTTTCTTTGCCAGAGGCTACTGAAGAACATGGCAAGCAGAACAACATTGGCAAACCCTCACAGAGGCTAAGCAGACTCTGATCCCTGCCCTTGGTGAGATGCAGACGAATGTGATAAAAGTCTTGTGTTATGTCTGGGAGAGAAGCAGGAAGGAGGGGGGAAATGCAGTGGAAAGCGGTAGGCTGAATTCTGGGACAATAGTGGTCTTTATTATTCTTGACATGACCCTCACACTAGTGCAGGAGTGTTTGTGGGATTCCTTTTTTATTGAAAGATATATCTGACCCAAGGTTTATTGCAGATGTCAAATCCAGTGTATGGAAATGTAGTATGAGTCTACAAGAAATTCTCCTTTCCATTAAAAAAATAGTAAGAATGCCATTCTTACCTTATTTATTTTCAGCTCAATTATGGGCAAGGGGAGGAAACAACCATCTGCCTGATACTTCACCTTATATTCATGGAAATGCTGGCTCCACTAAGGAATATTTATATATATTTACATCACGGTCCCATCTAGGGATCACAACTGAGATTGAGATCTGTGTATGCTAGGTGCTGTACAAACACAGAGTGAGAGTGAGTCTTGGCCTTGAAGAGCTACAACCTAAACAAAGGCAGCAGACAAAGTATGTGGGAGAGGAAGGTTAATTATCCCCATTTTACCATTGGGGAGCCAAGGCAGAAAGACGAAATTACTTGCCCACCATAATTCAGAAAGCCTGTGGTAGAGGGAAGAATTGAACACATCTCTCCTAGGTGGCAGTTCCATTCAGTAACCTGCAAAACTATCCTTCCTCTCAGTCTAGACTGTCTGGCGATTTATCACCATGCCTCCCTTTTCTCATGTTTTCTCCAGTGGTAGAATCTGTAACATTACCGCGGAGGCAATTTAAGAAGTTGCACAAATGCCACAGATGACATATTGAAATTCTTCTGAAATTTTTCACAAAAAATGCTTATCATATTCTAACCAGCTCTGTCTGTCACCCTCCTATGGCTTTTCTGGGAGGACCCACACAGGATCAGATTTTCTTTACAACCAGGAACTTTCATGCCCTAATCTTGTTGCAAAAGGAGCTGTCAGACAAGTCCATGAAAGCAGGTTAGCTAAAGCAGCATTGTGTTCCCATACCCCAGCCTGGCATCAAATTCAGAGCTTGTGTCACTGGGTGTAACTGATGTGGGGTGAGTTGCAGCCATTTTACACCAATTCTGAATTTGGTTCACTAAATAAAATGAGCTTTGACTTGAGAGAGGCTCTTCTTTTGGCCTTGTGGGTAAGAGACAGAAATGCAGAGATGGCAAGGATGCCCAACGATTCCTCCAGAACCTAAGCAGAGAACCCCCCCAGTGGCTTAATTCCATCATTGCACCATTCTGGACAGGCCTCGATTTCAAAGGACACCAGAGAAACAGCTGTGACCAACCGGCCCAGCTATGAATAATAATAAAAGTAATGATAATAAAGAGTATCTGTACACCAGTGTAAAAGACTGAGGAATAAAGAGGATAAATGTGCTGCTTAATCTTCAGCTATCTGCAGGGGAAAGTTTGACTAATAGCAAAACCTCCTCAGATAAGGAGTGAGGTGGCCTTCTTGGATCCCTGATTATCCTCTTCTAATGGGTTTCATTTATTGTGTAAACTAATCATGGCAGGCCAAGCAGTACACACTCCAGGGTCTGCAGGAGAGACACTAGCCCCAAATGCGATTATGTTGTAGAAGATTGCTCAACAATACAGTGTACTGCTGTGGGGGTCCATGGCGGGAAGGAGGGAAACATATTCCAAAGAAAGGGAAGAAACAAAGAAGAATGAAAGCTATGGAGCTTTAAAACAGAAAGGCAAATTCTAGTCTGGGCAGCACTTTTGTAAATCCATTGGGATCGTTCTGGGTTTACACCTGAGTCCACTGAGGACAAGAATACAGCTCAGAGCTGCTAAGACAGGGAAAGAAATGTATTAATGAGTCAGACTGGAATGCTGTGCAGGGAATCAGCAGCCATGACAGGATCCTGTGAGTAACTTGAGTTGTCAGTCACATTTTCATGCGGGAAGTAAAGAGATGCTCAAAGAGAGACGGATTTCCCCAAAGTGAGCAAGTTCATCAGCACGGCCTCACTCCAGGAAAAGAAATAAATGACCTTCTAGTTCCCCCAGCTGAAATTGAAAGTACAAACCTTGCTGAAGGGAGCTGGCTTTGCAGGGCATCTTAAAGGGACACATTCAGGATAAGATGTTTGATTCAGTCCTGAGTTACAGCCATGTAAATCTGGTTTAAGACAATGGAATGTGTCTGAGTTTACATCAGGTAAATGGAGTGCAGAATTAGGCTTGTATCATTGAAAAAAATATTTCTTAGCTGTATAATGCAAACTGAAAGACTGTTAAATACCCAACCCATTTGAGCCTATTTGCTCTGCAAGTTTAATTGTTGCACTTCGCTCAACAGGGAACATGGGATAGGTTGGCCAGGCTCACTTTGGAGGTACTAGCATTGTTCTCTGATGTTTGGGTTCACAGTGTTGCAGGAAAATGTTTAAAGCTTAATACTTACGGACACACATCAAAGCTTCACATTTTAAACATCCCTTTGAAGATGCTCAGATCTGGACTGCAGGATGAATCTTCCCAGTTCCTTCATTATCAATTATTTATCTCACTATAGACTTTTTATTTTGTACTAATATGTCTGGATCCCGATCACGGATCACTGTGTAAGACACTGAATGAACCTGCAAGAATGGTCCCTGCCCCAACATAATACAGTCTAAGTATGAGAAAAAGAGACCACCAGTGGAAACAATATACCGAGGGGAAGCATGATGGGGAGCATAAGGAAATGATTAGAATACTGGTAACCAGGTGAGTGATGGTAACAGATTATTGCTGCTTAGATGGCATCAAAAGGTGAATATTTAGAAAGCATTGTGAAAGAGGAGGATCAAGTGGCACTTGTGGACGTTTACTGGGAGGTCCTCAGTGGCACAAGGCCAGCATAGAAGAATGTGCAAGGAGGCTTGATGGGAAATGGAACAAATGGTTGATGAAGACCGTTACCATAGGTGGGGACAGAGGAGGGAGCTGACGCCTCGATACCATATGAGAGAGAACAGGTGCAGAAGAGACAGTCAGGAAGGGTCTTAAAATGAAAGGGGGAGGTAGTTTGTGTAGGTTAGACAGACAGACAGGGGTGTATGTGTGTGTGCACATGTGTATCTATGAGCCTGACTCTGATCTCACACAAGTTTTGCAATAATATAATTGAAACATTTTGTTGTAGTTTTTTTAAAACCATTTAAAATATGTCTTTGTTAAATACCATACAATACAGTAACCCTGAATTTCAGAGCTACTGTTAAGAAAAGAAAAGAAAAGAAAAGAAAAGAAAAGAAAAGAAAAGAAAAGAAAA
>ML682046.1:6625165-6641682 GCA_007922195.1 Podocnemis expansa
AAGAAAAGAAAAGAAAAGAAAAGAAAAGAAAAGAAAAGAAAAGAAAAAAGAAAGCCACATTGAGCCTGATTCCAGTTTCACTTACACTAGTAGAAATGAGGAATTCCTCCACTGAACAAACTGTTGGTTTAAGTACCATCAGAAGCTGCCCCCAACCCATTTTAAAATATACCAGTGTTCCAGAAAGGGTTTCACAGCAGCACAACAGAGCTGGTCAAGCCATGCAAAGAAAGTGGGATGCATAAATCCATTGCATCAGCATGAGAGTTAAACAACAAACTGAGCAGTAGTTTGGAAGAGCTTCATTACAGCTGACAAAATTCACTTTGTCACTGTCTGGCCAAGGAACACCACCATCATTCAGGTGCAATCCCAAAGAACAAGTGAACAGTGTTGGAAAAATGACTGAAACAGCAAAGACTTATGGGGTTTAATTCCCCATGCATAAAGGGAAAAAGAAAGATTTTAATTTCATCATACCGCCAGTGGGTTGCTTTGAAGCAAGTCTCTACCATCAGAATTCAGCACACAGAATTCACCTCTGGAGTTCCAGAACATTTTAAAAATCTAGATATTAATCAGACAAGACTTTTAAGGGAGACCGGGAAGAAAGTATGGGAAACTAGATACAAGCACATTTCCATTAAAGAGAAAAATGCACATTTCTTCTTTGAAAAATAGGTTAGGCCTAATTTTGTCCTTGTACTTACAGAAACTAATCAGAAAGCTTTGACATTGCTGGAAGTCTGCCAAGTGCAGTACCTCCTCCATGCGGTGCCACTTTAAGGTTTTCACTGCAGCTACTCGGCAGAACAAAGTCACTTCGGATACGTACTAGCCTGAACTGATAGCACACATCCAAGTCCACTCATTCCCCACTCCCCCACCCCCCCTCCACACACCAAGAAAAGCAAAGAGCCTCTGAAGTTAAGTATAGATTTTATATAGGCCACGTTATGCCAAGTCACATCAGAAGTTGTTCTAAATCAGAGGGTTATGATGGGAGATGGCACTCCATTTAGCACCGAAAGGCCCCAATTCAGCAAAGTATTTAAACACATGCCTGCATTTGAGTAATTCCTTTGACTTCAAAAGGATTGCTCTGAAGGGCAAAACAAGTTACATATTTAACTACCTTGCTGAAGTGCATCTTTAGATGGGAGAGTGTTTAATGCAAAATAGATTACTCTCTCTGATGTCTATAAATCAGTGGGATTTTGCCAGAGTAAAGACCAAGACCTGTTCTAGCTGAGGAAATTAGGTCACTGTAACTATGCTCCTCAGGGTTATGAAAAAGCACACCCCTGAGTGACACAGTTAAATTGATGTAACCCTTAATATACACAGTGCTCAGCTGGTGAGAGAATTGGTCCATTGACCAAACTACAGCTTCTGGGAGAAATGGAGTATCTACACAAATGAACCAGTTTGAAAGGGTGGCCATGGTAGCCTAATCCAGCAAAACAAACAATGAGTTCTGTAAAAACAGCAAGTCCTGGGGCATTTTATAGACTAACAGATTGTAAGGTGCCAAAGGACTCTCATTGTTTTTGCTGTACACAGACTGACATGGCTACCCCTCCTTGTTGTGCTTTTGAAGACTAACACATTCATTTATCACAAGCTCATGCAATAAATACATGTATAGTCTTTAAAAGTACCACTGGACTCCTTGTTTATTATGCAAGTGGAATAATCCGGAGAGCACCTTCACTGAAATGTTAACTCACTTCACCATTTCCAGGGCAGATAAGTCATAAAAGTAAAAATTGAAATCACATAAATGACTTTGAAACTTAAATCCCATTTTCAAAAATAATACAAGTGTCCTTGAAATGCCCAACTTTCACTTTTGCAAATGGGACTAAAACAGGTAGACGCTTTTGAAAATATCACCCCAAAGCTAGAATGATGACTACCAGATTTGGCCTTATGCCTCTCACTACACAGAATTATCTGTCTGCCTGTATACAGAGAGTGTATATAAACATCAAATATTCTCTGCATTTTTCCATCTTGTTTTTTTTATTATCAAGAGAATGAAATTACTGACAAAATGAAATTACTGAAATTATTAATTAATGAGATTATGGAGAGAATGGAATTATTGAGAGCATGAAACTGCTTATTGATACAATTGCCTCTATTTTCCCTTGAAAAATGCACTTTCCACAGAAGAGTCATGGGTCAAAATGCTGGAGTATTGCAACTGGAAGCTGCTTGGGGCCCTTTAACAATTAAGGGACTGAAAGATGCATAACAGCTTCTGCAAGACACCAAGCACCCTCAGCGCTCATGCTTTTCCACTGGAGTTTGCCTGAGTAAAGAATAAGGACTTCATGATTTGGCCAGTCAGTGCTGAGGGTGCTCAGAGCTCTGCAGGTTCAGATTCCCTGGTTGTTGACTTCTCAGTAAGGATTTGCATCCCCACTGCAAGCCATGGTCTCCAGTCCATCATCATCTTAACAGCAACAGAGACGGGGCTGATCCCTCTCTTTCTGACACCATGTAACTCCCTTGATCTCACTGCAGATTTACATTGATGGAAGTTAGGACAGCAACAAGGCCCTGGTGTTCAAAAACATACTCCATGGTGAAGGTAGCTCACAAAGACTCAACCCTTTAGAGGCAAGACAGAAGAATTTCAGTGCAAATTCCTTAACAATAAGGAAAACAGGATGGAAAACAAGAGCCTGTATGAAATGCAATTACCAGATTTTTTTTTTCCAACTTCATGATATTGCATCAGCTGCTCTTTAAGTAACTTAAGCCCAAAATCTGACATACCATAAACTCATTTGATATTATTTTTATATAAAATGTTCTATATAAACACACAGAAATCAGGGGTCTCAGAGTCCAACTCAATCTCCAGGACTGGCTTTGACAGAAGTTGAGAGCACCCAGACTCTCACTGGAGGAATCCCCAAGCTGACTTGATTGTTGTGCCGCTATGAAAATGGAAACATTTTTGCTGAGATCCAGGTTTGCCCTCAAATCGCTGCACATTATCTATTTATTTATGCATAAACAGTGGTGTTATGATTTGGAGAATAGGGACCCTTTGATGGGAGGTAAGCTTGCCTAGCCTATGGGAGTTTACTGTTATGCATATAAATGAGGCCATACATACAAATATGCAGAGCAGACAAGTGAAAATATATAGCGTCTCTTTAAAATGAAATACTTTGATTGCTCCAATCACAAGAAGTTGTAAAACTACCCTGAAGAATTAACAGCCTCAGTACATGCTAACTACATCCATCATAAATTCGTCTTTAGTTTCTGTTATCGCATCACTGTCTCCTGGGAACCCCAGCCTTGTCATCATTTGCCCTTTATAATTTATTCAGCTTGTACTTGCCTGAATCCTTTCTACTTATCATTCATCTTTACAGTTGTACATAAAATTAGATTGATCCTCCTATGGCAGACACGTCAGAAAGAGAAAAGTTGTCATTGAATAACACATAAAGCAAATGAAGGTCCAACAACGGCTTCTGTTGAATTGCTCAGCAATTGTCCTTTGAGAGCCAAATGAAAAGGTGTCAAATAAAACAGAGAGAGAGAGAGAGATAATACAACCTTCAGAATCTCATTTTATTTTTTTCTGTAGGGGTGTGTGTATGTACACACACACACATATAGATCTCAAAGATGCACAAGACCCTATTGCTTTGATGTTGCAAACCTAAAAGAGAGCTATCGAGAAGCCACAGATGCAACGATTGTGTCAGTCTGAAATGAAATGGCAGCACACACACTGGTTCTGACACAAAGCTTACACTGTAGCCTTTTCCTCCAAAACTCTTTGGACTGGAGCGTAGAGCCCAAGTTTACTTTGTATTCCTGCACTTGCTGTAGTGGGGATACAGAAGGTAGTGAAATGGAACTTTAATGTTTACAAAGCAGATAGGACCCAGGTGTTTCATCTCATCTGGTGAACAGCACACCACTGCCAAACTACAGGGATTTTTAGTAAATGGAAAGTGGCTTTATTCCTCCCTCCTCCCCCTTTCCCCAAAGTACGATCCAAAAAGCCTTCACCTTCTGATCAGCCTGGGGGGGAACTCTTTTCTAACCATGATGTAGGGACACCCAAAGATTTCAAGGAGAATTTCCACAGGCTCAGCATTTGCAAATCTCTTCCCTTAAATCTGGTTTTGGCTCCTTTTCATCTTCATTTTTAACTTTGGAAACAGGCATGTTTCTCCCCAGGGAACAATTAAATGTGTTTTCTTTCAAAATCTAAAGGGCATGGTGAGCAGCTTGTATGTTCAGAGGGCTACTTTAATCAGTGGAACCCTTCCAGCCTGCCACTGCTGACCAAATTGCAATTTACATTGGTAGTGAAAACTTTGGGGAATGAATGAATATTGTAAAATTACAGCACAGCTGTCTAGACTGGGTGAAATTCACCCCCTGTGCACAGGGCTCTTGCTACGTCTCTGCACTATTTGAGCCCCATTTAAGCCTTACTATGAGGATTTAAGCAACCAACGACTGAATTTCACTACATATACATATGCATTTCCCTGAGGAGACAGGGGTAAATACACATGTGAATTTCATCAACACATGACTGGTAACATGCATGAGAATTTCAGGAAATTATGAAACAGGCACCATGCATATGGAATCAAGAACTGTTGTTCATTACTATTTTAAGGAGCTCTGAAGCATCTAAGCACCCTCTCCCCATTTCCTGATACTATTGCAACACATATTTACCTCCTCTTTTCTATTACAGAAACACTCAGTCGGATGTAAAACAGGATAGCATATGCTAGTTTGCTTTAGGTGGCATAAAATAGCAACCTATATTGGATGGTACCAGAAGCAAAAGAGTAATTCTGTAATTTGCTGAGACACATAAAACACCTCTAATACTATTCCCCCCCTCTCAACAGGAAGACAAATAGATTTTAATGGGTTTCACAGTCTAGAAAGCCACCCAAAATTTCAGGGATTAGCAGTTTTACAGTTACTGATTTTCATATTTTTTTTATCTGGAATTTTGCCAGTACATTCAGATCTTACACAAGAAAGGCAGCCCCCTCCATCCAACAGCCCATTCACTCCCGGTGTCTGAGAAAACCACAAAGAAACAGAGAAAAATGCTATTGTGCTTATCATATATGAGCTCGGTTTATTTGTACCATAAATACAAGTCAATTGTGATGGCCTGATTACATTTCTCAGCATTATCCTCTGACACGAGCCTCAGAAGGAAAGAAAGAGGGGAAAAGAAGTTGCCTTTGCTATAATTTGTAGTCAAAATTTCCACACTTAAAACATAATTTTATTTCTCTGATTTCTTTTCCTATGGAGCTCTGTGGAGCCAATAGATAATACTAAACTGAACAGGCAAGCACATAATTCTCATGTCCCCTGCACAGTCATTGCTAGGGACAGATTTTTCCTTTCTCCAAGATCATGAACTGTGGTTCTTATATTGCACGTTTATCATGGAGGGATTTACCAGGATCAGAATGCTCAAGGGGGAATCAACTTTTACTTTCCATATTCATTCCCCTCCCCTACCCATTACAATGCTTCACCTTGCCTAATTTGCCTTTGAGATGGCTAAAAATGCCAGTGGTTTTCCCAGCATGAAGGATTAGCACAGATTACGGTGAACAGTGTTAATTATAGGTGGGGAAAGAGAACAGTGCATCTCTCCAATCTGTTCTTGATTTCCCTTGTGCCTGTCGGGCTGGTAATAAGCCCCCTTTAATCTGGCAGTCCCCTTGGTGAAATCAGCACCATGGACAGCAATATTGATTGCTTCTGAGAAACCATCACAGCTGCTCACCCAAATTACCTTTGATATGTGACCTTTAATGTAATCACTGCAACATCAAAGCATTTCTATAAATTATTAAAGAACTAATATACTTCATCATCCATCTATTCTATTCTATGTAAAATAAACAATAACTAGTAAACGTTAGACTCTGAATCAGCTGACACTCACAATAGCACTCGAAAGCACACAGGCACACATTCATGCACAACCAACACTTCAGCTGCGGGCAAGGGAGACTTTCAAACTGTTCAATCAGTCAACTGAGGAAGATTCAACAAACAATTTGATATTTTGTACTATGTTGTACTTGTTGCAAAATATATAGCACAATTCTCCCTCTCAAAAAAAAAAGTATTATAAAGACTTTATTAATCAACACATACCTGCTTAGGAGTCTTTTGATTATTCCTCAGGATGACTTTATATCTCACATATAACAAGGAAATATGTGAAACATATTTCTGTCATTTTACAAAGCACATCCAGAAAGTAATTACTGTAAAATATGTGCATGTAACTACTCCACTAAAAACACAGTGATACATAGCTGAGAGGCAGGAGCTTGGATCTAGCCACAAAATACTGGTGCTTCACTATTTCCATACATTTGCATTTATGTGCATATTATTACAAATGACTCAGTTCTATGTTTTATAACTGTAAATATGCATGAAACAGGAATACAAGGGCAAGTACTGTATAATTTACCAGGGGGTGGAGGAGAGCCTTGATTCAGTGATCTACTGTATGTATTACTTCCCTCTATCTATGCCTGATTCATTAATTCTTTTCATGCTCCCTTAGCAGTATTCTTTGTATCACAAAAAGCTAGCAGGCAAATAAAATGTATTATATATGTGTCATTTGTGAAATCATACAAGATATGACATAGACCCTTGACCTAAAGGGTGCTTCTTATTTTATGGTAGTAAACGATGCTTGATATGGGGCCATGCATGTTTCCAACCATAGTTAGGTATGCCATAAATACTTCCCTGCTACTTGCATTAGAACTGTAAGACAGTATCCTGGCGTGAGAGTTTATCCAAAGACAAAGCTGGCTTCCTTGTACAAAGTATAGAATGTTATCCAGAGGACGAGTTCAGGAATTTCACAGAAATGGGTCTGTTGCCAGGTTGGGTGGGAGAAATAAGGGTTGATTCTAGGAGGAATAAAACTGGAATTGAAGAAAAAGGGTTCTGGTGGGTGCTCATTCTATTTGGTGTTCTGGCCTCCTATTTCAATACAGGATTTATAATCACTCACTGGATCAGATTTTGATCCCTGTTACCACAGGTCTTAAGCATGAAGAACTCTTCTGAAGTCCATGTAGGTAGTTGGGATCTAGACCATTGCATGTGAGACCAGAATTTGAACTAACAACAGTAAAAGGTACTGAGATACTCACAGTATCAGGCATAAAACCCCAAGGGTAAACACCTACCCCTATTGTAGTCAGTGCAAGCTTTACCACCATTAATTTGGATGGGTCATACATTTTACCCTCAGAGCTTTGTTGTTTAAAAGTTCCTAGACAAAAATAAATAAAGGTATATACCTTGACCACTGCAGAGCCAAGGATTTATAAATTCATATTTAGGTGCTTACATTTTGTCCCATTTCCAAAAGTGCAAAGCACCCAGCAATTCCCTTGGATTTCAGTAGAGTTATTTCAGTTTTACACCACCCTCACAGAGACAGGACTTTGAGTCAATGGGAATGATGTGAGCTCTGTGTCTGAGTTAAGTAGCCTGCATTTCACTGCCAGAGCATACAACAACTCCTAGTGAGTGACATTACTAAATAAATAACAGTTTTTTGAAAAATCTGGAACCCTATTTAACTACTTAATTATGAATCCAGTTCTGAAAATCTTGATCCTTGTGTTTTCGCATGTGTATACCTCTAGAACATGCTCAACTGAGTATCAACTGAGAAGTTGTTATTCAAAACATCCCTCTTCCACGTATCAGCTATGCCTCTGCGTGAGAGAGAGCGGGTGGGTAGGCACACATGCATACTTTATTTAGAAGCTCAGGCCAAGAGAGGGCATGGAGGAAAACAATAAACATGAAGAAATCACCCTTTAGCAGCAACAGTACAAATAAAGCAATTAATACTTCTGAAACAGAGTCTGTGGCTAAAAAAAATTTTGAGAAGGACCAGTTTAATGGAGCTGTCTCCACATATGAAGGTGTTCTTACTGAGCAACACATGGGCATGCATACACACAGCATGTCCTTTCTAACAAAGATAACACCAGAAGATTAAGTGTGTGTCCATCTGCATGGGTAAGATGATGAAAAGATAGGTAAAAAGAGATTGAAATAGACTGATAGAAGTATCAGGGGAAGTAACAAGAGTTTCACAGCTGTTGTGAGTAGCTTGCATAGAGGGACAGATTAGGGAATACAGGACCTTGTGCAAAATTTTGATTGCACAGACAGTTTTATGGGCAAACCCTTCCTTCTACCCTCTTCATTCCACACATACTGTTCCCCCCCCCCCCGTCTATATGGACTCATCTATCTCTTTCCCCTCAGCCCTTGATCTTTTATCCTCATGAGACGGAGCAGCAGACAAGCTCCACTTCAGCTACAAACAGGTCTCCACTGTGCTTCTCCCTTTCCCTGTACACCAACTATGCTAATGTCCCCCCACCTTTTATCACTGGCCTGGGAAATCCAAGGACCTGTCTCAATCTGCCTCTGAAGGGCAGGACTTCCCCTGAGAGTGATGCTTCTGTTTTTAGTTCTGCTTGTGTTGTCTGAAACTCAGATCTTGCTCGTGTGAATAATTTCCCTCATTATCTCATGTTCTTCTCTCCTTTTTTTTTTCCTTGTCTCACTGCCTTTCCAATCTGCTATAGCTGCTTGAATACTAAGCAATTGAGTCAAACCACTTTGTCATCAGGAATATGTTTTCATTCTGTGATAACTCAATAATTCAAACTGTTTCTTTTTGCCTCCACTCCTTGCTTTACTGAGGAAAAAAGCGGAGGCATTACCTCATGCACACATGCCCGCACTGCAAGTGCAAGACTCAGCTCTAAGGACTCTTTCTCATATGATTAAAGGTGGGAGAATCCAGCCCCAATTGGGTTATATTCCATTTCTTACATCTGGATATAACAAAAACCTGGGCTTTGGAATGACTGGAAATCTCTAGGCTGGATTGTGGCACCGTGATTTTATCAGTCCAATACAAATCCTAGCTCATCCAAGCAACAACAGCTGTTAATCATCCTACCCCCAAATGGGAACATAATAGGCAACCCAGCGTGGACGAAACCAGCAACCTGGACTCACCCCTGGCAGTGTCTTCTGTTCATGCAGTGCACTCTGGGCCTTCAGGGCAGACTCCCTTTCGCAGTATGTTAGGAAGGCACAGCCTGTAAATGAAAGACAACAGTGCATTAAGTACAGAGCTTTGGAGCAGATCAGCTCAGGAGTGGATGAAGGATAGGCTTTTCCCAGTAAGGGATCTACAGACTCCCTTTCTGAAGTGGGAAACTTTCCCAGAACAGAATGCATTTCCCCAAGATCTCATGAAAAGAAGAAACTGTGTCCACCATATACCCTTGGGGGACAAGTGAGTCAAAAGTTCTGAGTAGGATAGGAAGCTGAGAGGAACCCACTCCACTATTAATGGGAATGCTGTGATGAGGCTGACATTTTATTCCCACCTAATTGCAGCGAGACAGACAAGGAATGGCATGTTGAACTAAGGCTCTCGTCAGTACGCAAAGGACCATGATTAAACCCTCATGCTTGCCTTACATACCATGCACTCAGAGTGAGGGCTATGTGAAGACTTGCATTTTCTGACTGCAGAGGCCAACACACAACATTTCATCTGACTTGCATCCCTAAGTAGCCTCTGCTTGCATTCACATTAGAGAGAAATCTCCCTTGCATTCCTTCCTTGCTCAAAGCCAGGTGCAAGAAGGCAATCATGCTGAGGCCAAGATGTACAGTCTTAACATGGTTTGCTTAAGAAAGCATTAGAAATTCAGAACTGACATCATTTCCAGAGGGATAGCCCTGCTAGTCTATTTCAGCAAAACAGACAAGGAGTTCAATGGCACTTTTAAAGACTAACAAATGTATTTAGCACATAACTTTTGAGGGCATTATCCTACTTCCTGAATTACCAAGGGAAATGAGGTCATTGGCCCACCTAGCGGGACATCTTGTCAACTTCATTGCCATTGCCTACCATGGTAGAGAAAAGTGAAAAACCTTGTTACACAAGACACCAAAGTTGCGATATCCTAGTTTTGCAGATGATAGACTCTGATTCTGCCCCCTTACTATATGCTGAAAGGCTACCAGTTCCTGAAGCCAAAAACGTGCTTATTATGTGGAGGACAGTTTCCTCACATGTTACCACAGAACAACTATGATCCATTCCTAAGCTTCTTCAGCTGCAGATATCTGACTATTCAACCTTTACAGGTTTTGAAGGCCCCTAATGAGATTATCGTGTCCACCTCCCCATGCTGAGCAAAGATTAAGTATACAAAAACCCAACAGCTCCTCTCCCATTGTTTATTCAACTGTCACACTTTGTCTAAATCTTAGACTGTGAGCTCTCTTGGAGTGTGTCTACACTGGTGGCTCTGTTAAGTTGGCCTAACAAGGTTGACTAAGCTCACTGAAAGTTAACCTTGTTAAGTTGACTTTGAGAGTCCACACTGAAAACTCCCATTGACTGTCAGAATCCACACTGGCAGGTGCTAGGTCAATGGAGAAGTGACGCAGTAAGGGGGCCTGGAGGCCAATTAGGTTGACTTAAGGACTTTCCCCATCTACATTGGCTTAAGTCGACTTAATAAGATCAACTTAAGCATTAGGTTGACCTTAAGAAGTGGTGTTATTGAGTCAACTTAAAACACTTAATCGACTTAATAAAAGCCTGGTGGGGTCACAGGAGTCTGTAAGTTGACTTATTCTTCCTTAAGTTGACCAAAGTCTCCAGTGTAGACATACCCTATGACATAAATTGCCTTTACATTATTTTTCTGTGTAGTGCCTAACACAGTGGGGCCCTGATCCTTGACTGGGGTACTTAGGTGCTACCAGAGAAGAAATAAAATAGGTCACTGCTGTCTTTTAAGAAGTTATGAATATAATGGGTTAGAGCAGCGTTTGTCAATGACTAGTTCATGGACCAGAACCAGCCCCTGAGGTCTTCCTGACACAGTACAAGAAGTTGGTCCTCCATGTCAAAAAGGTTGAGAAACTCTGAGTTAGAGGGTGGAATAAGTTAAATGCAGTTTTTATAAAGATTGTCAGGACTCAACCCATTACATCCCATAGATTGGATGATCATTAGAATCAGCGATGGAAAAACACCTTTTGGATTATCCTATCTAATTTCTGTCTGCAGGGACAGCTTCTTTTAGTATATTCCAACTGTTCAGATGGATCATGCTTCAGTGACTCTGCACTTCAGAAGCAAATCAGCAGTGAAGTAAGCGAAGGAGGCAGAGCAGCTCTAAGCAGCAATGATTTTATTCTCTCTAATTGGTACCATTCAGTTCTTCTTTCAAATTTCAGTGGCTGTATTTTGTTTGTGTGTGTCCATGCGTACTAATAAATTGTATTTATTTATTTTTGCATGGGGAGGAATGGGACAGTGGCAGTAAAGGCTTAATGGGGGCATGTAGACAATGGACTGAAAAGGATTTTTAGAAGTTGCCTGTAGCTTGATAATCAAATGGGAAACAATGTTCAAATTTAAGTTCAGTGCTAAATCATAAGCAGAGAGCTCCCTGCCCAGATACAATAAGAAAATCTCCCTTTGGTAGTACACCTGGACCAGCTGATACAGATTAATTAGGCACATTGTAGCACACTGTTATAGAGATAAACTATAGTCTAAAGCTCCCATAATTGTAGTTATATATTTTATTGTATTGTGATGGCCATGATGAAAGCTCAGAATAATGAAGCTCTGCGACCCTGGTCGTATTGTGAATATAATTCAGATATCTTGGGCAGAAGACCCCTCCTTCTACTACAAAATCAGCACTTACTTCAGAGAGCCATCAAGGATGTGATGAGTTATCAGGAAGAAGCAACCAGAATGAAATCACTTCCACAGCTGTACGTGTGTATACTGGAATTGCAAAGAACTCTCAGGTCCACTGTATATAACAAAGGGCATCAAAATGTCACTGGTTCCCCAATCTAGACTCTAAGGGCATAAAGATTTTGAAATGGAAGAAGGAAATTTAATCAGTGGCTCACAGGTGGCATGACACGGGGAAAGAAAGGGAACAAATGTTTCAGGAAAAAAAAAACAGAACTTTTGTTGAAGTAACTTTTCAATGTGCTCTGTAATATGCAGTGCGCCAGAGAATTACAATTTGTGTTGACATTCTCTC
Organism: Podocnemis expansa; assembly: GCA_007922195.1. Classification (NCBI taxonomy): domain Eukaryota; kingdom Metazoa; phylum Chordata; order Testudines; family Podocnemididae; genus Podocnemis; species Podocnemis expansa. The sequence continues at coordinate 6,637,366 of ML682046.1, forward strand.
ATTAGGGAAATTGATGACACAACATCAGTGGCACACTTTTAAGAAAGAAATATCTAACTGTTCCCAGATTAACAGCACTAGCAAGGGATATCCCATTACCATTGAAGAGTAGAAAAGAGCTAACAATAGTGCGAGCTTCTCTCTCTTGCTTACCAATGTGCCGCAAACTTGACTAGAACTTGAAGGAACCATTGTCTAGATTATTTGCTTCTCAAGTGAGTTGGCTAAACCAATGTTTAAATCAGTGTCAATTGTGATGACGTTTTTTAAATGTGTTAAGGAACTAGACTGAGAAATCAGTAAAAATGTGCCAAAATTTTTTCTTGGAGGTAATGCTAATGCCTCAATATTTGTTTATCATCCTGAATTGTGATGAACTAGTAACATTTTTTTCCCCCAAGGAATTAAAAGCTAGGAAAATTGTCATCAGTGAAATGTCAGAACAGTCAATTTAACATCACACTACACCTTTTTATCATGATGTAGCACCTCATGGAGCTACCATTCTGGTGTCTCTTACCACCATTCTCTTCCATAGCCTGGTCATCTTGGCCAGACCACACCTCCCATGATGCACTCACAGACATGTGAATTCCATTATATATTTCACAGTTTAATCAGAAAAAAACTTTGTTGCATCATGGCAGATGTAGTCTGGTCGAACAGCAATGTCCATATATGACAAGTGTGCCATTAGATATTCAAAGTCTAACATACGTGAAATGCCATGACAGCGGAGGCAGGGGCAACATGTTGAAATGAGTCAAAATGAAACATTTAAGTTCAGTTCAACAAATGCTTCTGAAACTAAACATTTCTTGGGTTTCCAGACAGAAAAATAGAAAAAAAAATAATTAAAAGTTTTCCAAGGGAAATTTCAATTTTTCAGAAATGACATTCTACTGAAAAATCACTTGAATTAAAAATTCCAAAGCTGCTCTACTCAACAGATAGCTTCATAGAACAACTTGCTTTCAGCGACCTGACTCCATGGGAACATAACGTATATAAAAGCCTGTATACAGTACAATAAATCACTTGAGCCATCCACCTCAATATGGAACCCTCATTTAATGTTGGTTTTGAAACGCACCTTAAAAACAAAGGTTGACTGATGGCTCAAATTTTTGTTTGTGCTAACCCATGTGAGTGACAATGAAAAAAACACAACTGCAGTAAGGGAGGGAGGGACCCTAACTATACCTGGGGTTGAATTTAAAAAAAAAAAAAATCTAATTGACTAATGATTGATACTGAAGTGGTTTTGCCTAGTTTATCCTAATTTTATTTTAGCTTGTTTGGACCATGCTGAATTTTCCAGACACCTACAAATCAACTGAAAGTTGCTCTCTCTGGATCACTTTTTCCTGGCTGTTCCTTTGCTACCAGTAGAGAGTTCTCTGGGATAGCACATAAACATCTGGAAACTCCCGGATGTTAATTAACTCTCAGCCCATTGAACTGCAGTCTCTGGGAAGCATGAGGATGTATCAAGTATCCTCCTGGGACACTGGGTTGTTAAAGAGAAGGGGAAACAAAACACAGGAACTGAGATGGAAAAAGAAAAGCTCTATTTTAATTTTGCCTCCAGAGGATTCAATAATATAAATAATAATTGCATGGAATACACGTGGATAATAATTGCAGTTTGTTGACGCCAAGCCTTTAATAAATTCCCTGAAGAATTTTCACAAATTGGGGGTGAAATATAGGATTGGGCACAGATTCTGATCTAAGCGATGCCCATGGAGATCCGGAGAATCCATATTGCTTGACGTCTCACTACTGATTTAAGTGAATTAGGCTGCTCACCTAGTCAGAAGTCTTCAGCTATTTTTAAGCACATCTTTCCTATTTTCTCTGCTCCTCTTCAATCACCCCTGGGATCGTACATTAGATGGACCTCTAGTAATAATGCAATGATATATCTTCAGGATGAAGATGACGCATACTGGCCAACTATTAATAGTTGTAATTAAGGGCTTTTTTCCCCTTCCTTGCTTTATTTTGGCAAAGAGCCACAGTAACTTGGCACAGATTTTCTCCTTTGCCCACTGCTTAGACCAAAGGACAAGCACTTAGTAATTTAAGACCGTTTCTTTGCCTGGTCTGTGTTTTAAGACATCTTTTTTGATTTTCTTCATCTGTGTACATAAATTCATATAAAACATATTCCAAAGGGGTAGCCATGTTAGTCTGGTGCAGCAAAACAAACAAGGAGTCCTGTGGCACTTTTAGAAACTAACAAATTTATTTACTGCTAGAGCTTTTGTGGGAGAAAATCTGACTTTTTAAGGTACTTTGATGATAGGGGAACTTATAGAATGGGAGAAAAATAAATGTAGGGAGGTGTAAGTCATAAGATCCAGTCAGACTGCCTGATTTACACTTCCCTGCATTTATTTTCCTCCTGCTCTGTAAGTTCCCTTAGATGAAATCCAAGACACTATAAACCAGATTCTGATCTCAGTTACAGGGGTGTAAATTCAGAGAGGTCCCAATGAAGTTGGTACCATTACTGTGAATATATCCTGGTGTAACAGAGTTCATATTATCTTACCTTGTCTCTGAGAATTTATGGATCAGATTCTGATCTTCATTACATTTATGTAAATCCAGAATAACAGTTTTGACTTTACTGGTATTACTTCGGATTAACTAAAATAAGAACTGAAGCCGCAGTAAGGACGAATCTTATTAACTTAACTTTTAGAAGCAACATTGACTTAGGCCAACTAGCTAGCACATTTTCTGAAGCAGTTTCTATCAGGTCAGACTTTTTCCTGTTTTGTGTCACTGAATTTTAGGCCAATTATTAGGTCATAAAGCAGATTGTGTTTTCTCTGCTGTTTCTTCAAAGATTTCAGCTCAAAGGAAGGGTCACAAATTTAACCTAAGTATTTGTGCCCTAGATTAGTTTGGGAAAACTGCAAACTTAATTAATTCACATATACACACTTGCTAAAGCTGTCATGTTTCTATTTAAAAAATAACAACAATGAAAAACCATGTTCATTAAAAAAGGGGTTTGGTGGCACTTTTAAAGATAAACAACTTTATTTGTTGTATTAGCTTTCATGGGAGAAAATCCTATTTCATCAGATGCTTGAAGATGCGGACGTACAGATAAATGGGAGGAGAATAAATGCAGGGAAGTGTAAGTAATAGGATCAGGTCAGACTGTTACAGCAAATCATCCTTCAGCTTCCCTATTATTTGATTTATACTGTGGTATCTCCTAGAGGCTGCCAGCAGGAATCACAGCCCCACCTTGTTAGGTGCTGTACAAAAAAGCAAAATAAGGATACGCCTACATCTTAGGTACATATACGGACCCCATTACCATAGCATCTGGGCACTCTGAAAACTTTTAACTGTCTTTGCAACATAGCTAAGAGGCAGGGCAGTGTCCTTATTGGACAGATGAGGAACTGGAGCCCAGAGAGACTAATAACTTGTCCGAGGTTACAGAGTCTTTGGAGGACCAGGGACTTGAACAAAGTCTTCCAAAATCCATACTAGTGCCCTGACCACTGGACAATTTTTCCTCTATAAATAAAACAGATTTCAACCTAAGAAATAAATAAATGGGGAGGGTTACCAGCTACAAAACACTCCCTTTGTAAAGTGATCACCCGAGGTGATGCCTCCAGTCCAGGAGTTTAAAGAGAAAAAGGGCCTCTGACTATCCTGAATCTTTGGTCCTTGTGTTTAAAACTATCCTAATTTATTCAGTCTCATGTGTAACTTCCAAGGTTTGATCATTTGAGTGGTCCTGGGATTGGCTTCTGGGTTTTTTTGGGTGGAATCAACAAAAGACTGGGAAAAATGTATTCAATACATACATTTGATTTCGTGTTTTAACAGTGTTTAAGCGCTTATAAGGAAAATTGGTAACTTTTTACATGGGTGGGGCTCTCATGTCCACTGTCTATCACAAATCCACCACAACTACTGAGTGCTAACTGTGTGGAGGAAATACAGGAATGTAAGCAAGGAATACTATGGCACTTAAGGACCAACAGATTTATTTCTTGCATGAGCTTTCATGGGAGGAAATCCTGCTCCCACAAAAGCTCATGCGATAAATAAATCTGTCAGTCTTTAAGTGCCCCAGGACTCTTTGCTTACTTTTCTGAACTAAACTAACACAGACCCCCCCACTGGAACAGGAATATAAAGCTTCCTGGATAGTATCTTTTCTGTCAGTTTCTTCACAAGGCTGATTAACATTTGAAAGACCCTTTTTTGTGGAATGCTCATTTTTTCCCCCCTTTTGAAATGGCTTGCCATCAACTCTTAGAAGTCCAGGTTTGC
>ML682046.1:6641692-6663742 GCA_007922195.1 Podocnemis expansa
TATATTATATTATATTATATTATATTATATTATATTATATTATATTATATTACACACAAGCCAAAACTTACATTAAGGGAGTACATTAAATATTAAAGAGTCCAGAAACAAAATAGTTTATATTTATCTAAGAACATTAAGTCATCTAACATTGCATTTATTGTATCTTAAATCACACATTAATAAATCAAGTCCAATCATGCAAAATCCTTCTTCAGATCTAATGACTTATAGCCTCAATAAGAGGCCCCTCTCTTGATAAAAGAATTGCACACTGATCAGGAATAAGTGAACCACTTAAGTGTCAGCTTGGCTTCAATTTGTAGAAATGTCCAGTAGTCCAGATGCAAAAAACTTACTTCAACCATCAGTGTGGCAAATTTGGCCTGAAACCTTTCAAGAAGAGTGAATATCATGTGGTCCTCAGTAGTTCCTGGTTCTAGTGGGGCAAGAAATCCTCTGAAAGAGTTTTTGTACTCCTATTTCTAGCTATATGCCTTTGTCTGAAACATTCCTGTCACTTGTGTTCTGTCCATGTGTTAAATCCTTTTTTAAGAGTGTATGCAAATGACGTAGGCTCTGAACCTGCTGTTCTGCATCCTGCAGTTGGAGTTCTTTCTTTTGTTAGGGGTATATGAATCACTTGGTGGATTCCAAAACATTTCTAGTTGCTGCTCAAACTATGTTTCCCTCCTACCACTCCCCTGTTTTTCATCATCAATTCCTAGAGTTATGATTTTTCATAGAAAATTAGGCAAAAATCACAGAAGAGACATGGTTAAAAAAATAAAATTGTGGTATGATCATGGCCACAAAAATGTATCATTTTTAATAACAGTGTACTACAAAATGTAATGTTTATACTGTCTGGCCAGCCCAGCATACATAGAAGTGGAAAGACATGGGGAAACTCACAGGAGATCGGGAAAGTCATGGGAGGTCACTGGAAATCATGGTTTCCATGACCCCGGTGACTTAGTCTGAACCTATAAATCCCACGTGTTTATCAGAGACCTCTTCTAATCTTGCTTCTTGTGTGTCCACAATGCTCAAACAATCCACCAGCAGTCTCATTATCAGCAGTGAGAGTTCAAAACCTTGGCACTTTCCATTCCTTGAGTTATCCAAGTGCCTTCTCAAATGACCCTAATCAAAGCTCTTTCTGAACACTCTCTGAACTTTAATACCTCTCCCTGCCATGTCTGGCTTCCTCCCTCCCTAGCACTTCAGAGCCCAAACCAAGAGCAAAGATGAAATTGTAGTTTTTCTAGGTGAACACCACACACTACTTGCAAAGCAATCCAAGGTTGCCATTATTTACCAGAATTAGCAATGGAAAATCAGCAAGGATTATTCATGGATGATGAAGGTGTAGGAAATGCAGACCATGCACAGACAAAGGTTAGTTATTCAATGTTCATACCTAAAAGCAAGAGTTCTCAAATATTTTGCCAACAAACCCTATTTAACGAAATATTTCCTGCTGGGACCCCAGACAGCATCGAGGATGTGATTTTTCCTTTTCCCCCAGTGTGACCTCATATATTTCAGAAACGCAAGGTAAATCTGTGCAGAACAAAGTGTAGTTTTTCATGCATGAGCCTTATAAGTTTGCTTCGGGAAGGGCAGCAGTGTTTCTCATAAGATTTTCAGAGCAAAATGGAAGAAGTTTCCTAAGAACAACTGAACCCATAATACTCACAGTTCAAAATGAGCTGAGCTCAGGAGATTTCTGTGATTTGGGACTAAAATCTCATAACAACATCCTCCAGAATTTCAGCATCTGTGATGAAAAATAATTTGACCTTGATGGTCATCTTAAATATGATCCAGATCCTATTATTCTTCCTTATTCTGTCTTATCCTTAATTAAGTTCAATTCCTCTTCTGCCTTTGGTCCTTGGTCTTTGCATTGGAAGGGATTTGGATTTGAGGAGCCAGTGGTGTTAATCTAACTGCCCCCTCAGCAGTGCCAACTTCCATGTGTAGTTTCTGGTGAATTGACAAGGCATTTTTCTCTGCTGTAAACACATGTGCTCTATTCATCACAACCGTACTCACTGAAGCAAAAAAACTCGTATTTGAAGTTTTGCTGGAAGTCCAGACCGCAGGATCTGACAGGGAAAGAATGTGCATTAAGGTCTACACTGCTCAGACACTGACCCGCAGGCCTGACGTTTGATGTTATGGTCCCAGCTCACCCAGAAGTAAGATTTGTCCTCTATGCTGAGGAGAGGAGACAAAGATATGTTGGCCCAAATGCTTAAATTCTCTCCTTTTAAATGGTGAGCTTTCAAAAAATAAGGCAGGCTTAGCAGAGATGCATCTGCAGCTCCCATGGTGGAATGCAAACGTTTTGATAATGTATATATGTGGCTGTATAAAAATGCAGTTCACATTCGCTTTAAGTAAAGTTTGAGACTGTGCATATCTCTTTAATAATTGTGAACAGCATTCTGCCCGGTCTCTGTCAACCCAGTCAATATACAAGGTACTAGAAAATAAATGACTTTCTCCATTTGTGACTGGAGTCATTCTTTTCCTGCTGCTTTTTGGCTGCTTGCTCCAATTCACTCCTGTTATCACCTCATAGTCACTTCACCTCAGCATCACTCCACTCCTATCTCTTATACCTCACTTCTTCCTCTTCAGTCGCTTCTTCCTTGCCCCGCTCCGCTCCCTCCTGTCAGCCTTTCATTTCACCACTCTCCTCTTAACAAAACCCCAAGCAAAGAATTAAACTCTTGCAAAATATCAGGGGACTAAGATGATGTTTATCAGCCATCTCTGCTCACTCTGCTTGTATGTTCCATCCCTTTCCCTAATCCCAACTTTGTCTTATCTGTTTTGACTGTAAGCTCACCTGGGACAAGGACTGTTTATTACATTCTGCCTTTACAGTATCTAGTGCACTCAGGACCCATTTTGGTTCATTCCTTGGCACTATCAAAATGAAGGTAATACAATCTCATTCCCTTAGCGCACCTTGATCTTCAACCTCTGGAATCTGTCTTTAAAAGTCTCCTTTTGGGAAAGGTATATTTCATGTTTTAGTCTTAGCCTAAGTTGATCTTTGCCCTTCATCCCTAACTGGTAGGTTTCAGCACACTACGGAGTAAATTGTCTAGCCATTGCTTAACTGATGATTTACCAAGTGGATCATGAGTGTCAAGAGGAATATCCATAGCTAAAGGCGTCCCAACCTCTGCTAGATACATAGCACACTCTAAATCACTCTTTGGCAGCAGATCACCAAGTGCTTTGAAGTTAAAGTACCAAAAAGGCAGCACAAGCAGGTAAAGATAATGCAAAACAAACTGTAGGGTTGCATTAAATCAGGCATCGCCTGTTTACTGAGCCTTCCCAAGTGAACACAGCAAATGACTGGAAGTGCTGGTAGTAAAACCAAAAACCATGGTTTCCCACTGTGGCTTTCTACCTAACAGAGCAAGTAAGAAGCTAACAGAACTAAGCCCTCGTCTACACCGAGCTGCTTTGTCAGTGGCAGTTGATTGGCATTAACACAAAGCAGGTAAAATGCCTTGTGTAAATGCTGGCAACTTTCTTAGCTGCCAGGATACACTCAAGAAAGCCGACCGCAGATGCCTAGCAGTCGGCTTTCCCATACGTCTCCTGGGGGCCAAAACTTACAGAGCCGACTTCCGGGAGTGCAGCAGTGAGTTCAGACTAGCTGCTAAATGTTCCTGCAACGCTGGGCTGACGGCGTCAATTTTGTCCCCATCAGTATAGACATACCCTAAGAGTTTGCAGAAAGTGACATTCTTCATATTGGTTGATTCACAAAATTACAGCCATGCCAACCGAGGTTCAAGGTACACTACAAACCTGTAAGAGGAGCCAGGTCCTGCTTCAAAGAGGTCAAAATAGCACCTGGAAAGAGACACAATAGGCCGGAAAAAAGGGATGTAGTGACTTAGGAGTCTGTGGCAGGGGTCAGAATTACTCCAATACTCCTGAGTCTTAAATTCAACACAACCCTTCCCCTTAAACACTAAAAATGTGCTTATGTGAGTAATGGGGCCCAAGGAGTTTTCATCTAAATAACTCTCACCAGTCAAACCATAGACCTATTTATCTTAGGGACCCCAAAGGCCCCCATTGCTGTAAAACTTGAACACCCTCACAGTCTTCAATCTGGTGAGGTGCAGCCCAGAGAGACTGTACTGTTGCACTGTTGCATGTAGGTATGTATGCCCTGCCTACCTTTATGGCATCTGAGTACCTATCCTCCTACCTAAGAAGAAGGGGTGAATGAATTTGACTAGAAAGAAGCGATCCTAAAACCTCCAGTTTCTCCAGAAGTACAAGGAATCAAACTTTCTTTGAGGCAGCGGAAGAAAGAGACACAGTAACATTAACCACACAAAGATCTCTAATTTATAAAACCACTGTCTTCTAGGTTAAAAAGGACTCCTGGCAGTTTGAAGAAAAGGAAGTACAATTTCCTGATGAATGGAAAAGAGGAATTAAAGTAAAATAAGCAAGGCGTCCTGTGGGGCTTAAAGACTAACAAATTTATTTATCATATGAGCTTCCATGGGAGAAAATCCCACTTCATCAAATGCTTTGAAGATACTTCTTCAAAGCCTCTGATAAAGTGGGTTTTCACCCATGAAAGCTCATGTGATAAATAAATTTGTTAGTCTTCAGAAGTGCCACAGGACTTCTTCCAAAGCGGCAACCATGCAAGTCTAGTTCAATAAAACAAACAAGGAGTCGTGTGGCACTTGAAGATTAACAAATGTATTTATTGCACAAGCTTCCATGGGAGAAAATTGCACTCTGTCAGATTCTTTGAAGATGGGGGAACTTATGGAAGGGGAGAAAAATAAATGCAGGGGAGTATAAGTCATGGAATCAGGTTATACTTCCACAGCAAATCAAAGCAGTTAAGATTCAAACATGGGGAAACAGCATATAGAGGAAGATGAGGTCAAATCACCTGCTGTAATGGGGTGGGGGTTGAGGGGAGAGAGACAGATAGCTTTATCTTTATTTTCTGATCAAATTATGAAATTAGCAAATGACAGGAATGGAGTTGATGGTATGCAACACAACAGCAGGCAAGCATCTGATACAGTGGTTCACAAAAACCATCCTGGGAAAATGAATTCAGACTGGGTTGTATGCTGAGAAGCGTTGCATGTGCTCTGGCAGGAAAACTCTGCATGATAAATGGCAATGCATCGATGTGGGAAAGGTGTCTAGGGGAGCAGCAGAGCTGCTCTTATTTAACATTAGAGATCTAGGACAGGGAGTAAATAGCACATTAATGAGATATGCAGACGATACAAAATTGGGAGGTCTTGCAAACACCAGTGAGAATGGATAAAGATAAAAACTTTTAAGCAGCTAAGTGCTGCAGCGATATATTCAGTACCTTTAAGCTGTATTGAGGGGAGAGGATAGCAGTCGGCACATTACAGGATTGAGCCTCTAGAGAGGTTAGACATACAAAAAGGAAATAACTGAGGATAAAAGATCTGGATATTTAATCGGAGGGAGGAACTTGGAAAGCAGTAATGGCAAAAGACATCTATGGCTGACAGTGGAAAAGTAGTCCTACAAATGTGGTAAGACGAGGCACAAAGGTTAAGAAGAGGCGTGACATTATGGAGCAGAGGAAGTCTCCTCTCCAGGTGGGCCTGGGTTTATCTAAACGACTGGACATCAGAAAGACACTAAGAAAAAAGAAAAAGAAGAGGTTTAAAGAAGAGTAATAATAATAGGTAATTGCCTGGTGAGTCCAGTGATCCATTTAACTCAGCATGCTGTCTCTGACAGTGGCCAGTGCCACACGCTTCAGGAGCAATGAACATCACAAGGTAATTATCCTGTTATAGTCTCAGAATCAAGCTGTTAGAGGGTTAGCAACACTCAAAACATGGGGCTAGCTCGCTGACAGTCTCAACCAATAGCCATTGACAAACCTATTCCCCATGGACTTACCTAATTCTTTTTTGAATTTCATCATGCATTTGGCTTTAAGGTGTCCCACGGCATTAAGTTCCAGAGGTTGACTGTGCATTTTGTGAAGTACTGCCTTTTGTTTGTTTTAAACCTGCTGCCTATTAACTTCCTCAAGTGACCCTTAGTTCTAGCATTATGTTAAGGAGTAACTAACCTTGCCCTATTCAATTTCTCTACTCCATTCATGATTTTAAAGATTCTGTCCTATCCCTCCTTACTCATTTCTTGTCTAAACTGAACAATCTTTTTAATCTCTCCTCATATGGAAACTGTTCCATATACCTAATCATTTTATGCCCTTATCTGCACCTTTTCCAATTATGAGGAAGGTCAAAAGAACTAAACGCATCTAGTTTGGCTAAATGATGACTCAGGGGGATAGATGATAGCCAGCTACAAGGCTTTGAAGGGTGTAAACACTGAGTGAGGAGAAGAATTCTTTGGGGCGGCACTAGGGAGTAATAACCAGGAGTAATGAAATGAAAGTCATTAAATGAATATTAAGGCTAAACAAAACCAAAGCTTGCTGGCCAGCAGGTCAAGCGCTTTTGGTATGTGTTTTCTTATTTTAGCTGTCTCTCTCTGTTGAGTCTGTAATCTTTTGGGGTCAAAGATCATACTCTATGTATGGACATTAGTACAACATGTAGCATAGTGTTGACCTAATCCCACATGTGGGCTTCTAGATGTTACCACAGCAAGGAATTGTAACAGAGGCAGCATCTTGCAAGAGAAACTCCTCAGCAAATCATGTCTTTAAATCAAGTCTGAACATCTTTCTGAATAATAGGATCTAGTTTGTTTTCAAGTTTCTCCGTGTCATGATACCATATTACAATGGGGGAAAAAAGCGATGTTTGCCATCTAGACATGAAGAAAGGAGCATGGGTGCAGCTATCTGAATCCATTGCCAATATTGCTGTGGGGGTCAAGATCCCCAATTCAGAACCTACATAGCTTAGCCTTGTGTTATCAGACTCTCCACAGGAATTGCTGAGTGAAAATTCTATGACCTATGTAGGACATCAGACTAGATTATCATAAAGGCCCATCCCAACCTTAAAAGTCAATGAATCAATAAAGGAAATAATGGAAGTTCCATTGCCTGAGACGTGGAAAATGGCACTATGCCAACTAAAATGTAGACTATAATGCAGTGAGCAATCCTGCAGAGGTTGAGCCAAGGTGAACCTGGTGACTTAATTATCCTTTACCCATGTCTGATTTCAATGATTCCCTCTTGCTATAAACTTTTAACATACTCTCCATCCAAACAGAGAGAGATTTTGATTTTAAACCCATACGAAACTCTCTCAAAGAAAGCCAGCTATCTCCCAAGCCATCATAATGTCAGTTGAGTGGAGTGGAAAGAGATCTTAAGTGACAACCCATCAAAGGTTGTCTGGTCAACCATCTACTCTCTTTTTTTTTTTGTCTCACTCAGGCAGCTGGCCACTGAGTCCTTTTCAGCCTGAGACAGATTCCAGGAGAAAGGAAGTGATTTCAACAAGCTAATAGGTTGACACATTATTACAACCTCACTAGTGCACAGGAATGGTTAATAAGGTATCCAGTTTGTTCACATGTTCCCCTTCTTCATTGTCAAGGGGATATAAACTAGGAAGAATGCATGAAAACAAATAAATCAAACTATAGACTGAATGTCAGCAAATATTTCCTAATGGTTGAGATCTATAGGTCTGCGGCTATTCTCAAACAGGTCTGGTGGAAGTCCTTCTGCTTGAGTCATTCTAAACTGAACTGGACAAAGCAATGAGAAGCATAACACAAGAAAAAAATACTTTACTGGCTCAGAGAGAGCTAGAATGACCAAACAGGTCTCATCTTTCCATCTCTAAAATGCACAAATGTTTGATTCACTAGCTAGTGAAGGCCTGGAAACAAACACATGTTAATGATGCAGCTTTATTTTATTTTGTTCCATTGGTGAGGATAAAAATAGTGAACAGCTGCTGAGTGACAGAGGTTGAAACTCACTGGAGAACCCCAGCTGACGTCAGGAAGTAGGAAAGCAGAGCTTAGCCTTTTTAGAACAAACAAGATATGAGTTCTGGGCCATGCTAAGGATCTACAGCTAGAGAAGACTAAATCACAAATGGTTAGGCTGAGTCCAGAAATTGCAGCTATACATTCAGGTACTTCTCTGAATTCAACCTTGATTGATTCAAAGCTTTCTGGTCGAATGTTGAGATAAATTCTGAAAAATAATGAATAAAGCAGGGGAGGAGAGAAGAGGGTTGATAGTGGTGGGGTCTGAACTATATTTTCACAGCCTGGCAACGCAACATCTCGCCGAGACGAATGAGGGGCTCAGCTATGTTCCACATGCATGGAGGTGGGAAAACAGAAAGGAGAATGTAACAGGGAAAAGGGGTTGGAGAAACCAGAATACTTTGAAGGGGCTCACAAGCATACGGACAAGAGTGAGCCAGTGAATAGAGTGTACTTGGACTTTCAGAAAGTCTTTGACAAGATCCTTCACAAAGGGCTCTAAAAGCAAAACAATCTACATGGAATAAGTAGGTTCTCTCAAATTAGGAGCTTGTTAAAAGTGAGGAAACAAAAGGTAGGCATAACTGGTCAGCTTTCAGAATGGAGAGGGGTAAATAGGAGGGTACCCCAGGCTATGTCTACACTTGCCAGTCTGAACTAAAAAAGCCTGAGGTTAGTCCGTACCAGCCTTAGGATAGTTTGGACTAACCATGATTTTTTAGTTCAAACTAGCCACACCTCCTAGCTTAAACTAACATTTTAGTTCGAACTAAAGGCTTAGTTCAGACTTTTTTAGTTTGAACTAGCCATCAGTGTGTTTCTACATCACACTAGCTTGAACTTAAAGTTCAAACTAAGTGCTTAGTCCAGACTAACCTGTCAAACTTATTAGTACAGACTAAAGCTTTGGACTATTCAACATATTCATCAGTGATCTAGACAGGGCATAAACAGTGAGGTGGCAAAATTTTCAGACAATACAAAATTACTCAAAATGGTTAAGTCCAAAGCAGACTATGAAGAGTTATGAAGGGCTCTCATAAAACTGGGCAAGGAAAAGGGATTTAAATTAGCTGTTACCACTCATGAAAGAAATCTTGGAGTTACTGTAGATCATTCTCTGAAAACATCTGCTCAATGTGCTGTGGCAGTCAAAAAAGTGAACCGAATGTTAGAAACTATTAAGAAAGGGATAGATAAGACCAGAAAAATATCATAACACCGCCATATGAATCCTTGGTACACTGACACCTTGAATACCAAGTGCAGTTCTCATCACATCTCAAATAAGATATATCAGAATTGGAAAAGATATAGAGAAAGGTAAAAAAAAAAAAAAAAAAAAATCATGGTTACAGACAAGCTTCCTCACAACGAGATATAGAACAGCCTAAATTTTTTCAGCTAGAAAAAGACATAACTAAAAATGGATATGATAAAAACCTATAAAACCATGGCTGTGTAGAGAAAGAGGGTAAAGAAGTGTTTTGTATGTCATCTCATAACACAAGTACCAGGGTTTACTAAAAAAATTAATAGTCAGCAGGTTTAAAACAAACAAAAGTATTTCTTCGAACAACACACAATCAACCCCAGCACAGTTTGCTAGGGTATGTTCAGAAGCCCAAAAGAATTAACAAGATTAAAATAAAGAACTGGACATGCTCCTGGAGAGTAGGTCCATGAATAACAATTAGGCAAGGTGCTTGGGGATGCAACCACATGCTCTGGGTGCCCCTAAACTCTGCTTGCCAGAAACTCAGAATGGGCGATGGGATGGCTCACTCGATGACTGCCAGCACTGTTCATCCCCTCTAAAGCATCTGGAATCAGGCACTGTTGGAAGACAGGACACTGGACTAGATGGACCGTGTGTGACCCTGTGCCTGCTCTTATATTCCCTGCACATGGGATAGGGCTGGTCACAGGGGCAACTGGTAGGACTCCCTGGTCCTGCCCAGCTTCATCTTCGAGTCACCACAGATTCCAGCAGACACACCTGGCCTGAGGGAGGGGAAAGAGCACAGCCGGCCCAAGGGGTTTTCCACCCGAGGCAAACCATGACTTTGGCATCCCCGCTCAACATTTTATAAGAAATAATATATTAACATATTTTTCTTCAAATAGAGATAAAAGTTACTTCCTTCTAATGTAGTGTGCCTTAAAGCCCATCACCACGGTGAGTGCCTACTTCACTATATGGCTGGGCTGGTCCTGGGCAAGAGAATGTGTCAGCCACTAGTGTGGGTTGGGAGGCCAGGACAGTGGCACCCAGGCAAGGAGGAGTCAGTACTTGGGATGCATTCTGCCCAGGGGGTGAAATGGGGACAGGACTCTGGTCATGAAAGAGCTGCCTTGGTGATAGCAGTAGAAATTACCAGGAAGTCCCTTCCTAGCCTGGAGCCAGTTGCCTCTTCCCCTCCTATCCACCCTCATTTTAGAAGCTCTAATTCATCCCCTTCTAGCCCTCTGACCTCCCATTTACAGGGAGCTTCCACCCCCATCCTAAGTCTTCTAGTCAGGTTCTTAGTTCATGTCATCAGTTTCAATGTGGAATCTAAATCCAACTTTTCCACATTCTCCATGAATGCAAATAGGGCCCTGGCTCCAAGCTACTCTGGTGTTGCAGACCCTGGAAGCCCCAAGATCCCTTGTTCAGGGGTTGTCTTTCGGATGGGGACTGCCTTGGTATCCTGCTCTGATGCAGAGCTGGTAGTCAGTGCTCCCATGGTTTCCAAGCTCCCACCTGTGAGGTCTGGAGAAGAGCCAGAAATCTGGATGTTTCAGCTAGGCTGGAATCTTAGAGCTTGGGACACATGGCTCCCAAGATTTCAGACGCTCATCACCCCATCTGGCCAGCTGCTGAACAGCCAGGAAGATGGACTCACAAGTGGTCTACCAGGTGGACTACTGAGAAGCTCAGTGGGTGAGCTGGCAGAAAAGAAGGGAGACATTTTTGTCAAAAAAAAAAATACTGTCCCCTGCAAAACGTTGAAAATACATCTGCACTGTGGGCTTCTTTTGGTGGCATGTAACATATGCATCCAGGTAGCCAGGACCATATTAGCCAGCCTGGGGGCCGTGAGCTGCCCCCTATAACGGGGCTGCCCCACCTGGGACATCATTGTGGGGGTCAGGCCCCCACCCCACATCACTGGGGGGGGGCTGAGGTCAGAAGGCATTCCCACTCCTTCCCTGATCTGTCTAGGGGTGGGTGGCTGGCACACAGCGTGATGGCCCCCGATGCAGCCCACGAGGGCCATGGGACCTGGAGAGCTGTGCTGGGCCAGAGTGGAAGCCATGGCAGCCAGTCCAGCCTCTGGGAAGAGCAAGCAGGGGCCGATGCCCACCCCTCACACTGCTGCACTTCTGGGGCAGACCACCTGGCCAAGGGGTAGGGCAGGAGTGCAGAGCCTGGCCTTTGGTTCGAAGGCCCCAATCTGCCCCCTTGCCATGGTGTTGGCACAGCAGGAACATTTTCAGCAGTACTGCCCCGCCAGCACCGAGCAGGGTGGGGAATGCCAGATTATCATGGGGGTTTTAGGGGCTGGAGCCCGAGGCTGCTTTTTTGGCCAGAGCCCAGGGCTTCAGCCCCTACAGGCCTTTAAATAATCCAGCTATGCAGGTAGCCCTCATAACCTGGGTCTAAACAGCAGTGAAGCTGGTGAGGCAAGGCTTAGCAGAACAGAGTAAAGACGTGCCTGAAAGACATAGATGTCCACCTGAGGACATACCCTACACAGCTTACTACTCGCCCAAGCCGTGCACCCCCTCGGCACTGTTATTTTTAGTAGAGTAGGGTCCTCCTTCCACTTCTCAGAAAGACTCTGGTGGGTGGAGAGCAAGCCCCCACTCTTCCCCACTTTCTCCTCCCTGCCAGAGTCTTTCCTACCTGCAGTGAAAGGGTCTGGCACCGGAGAACAGCTGAAGGTTTTCCTTCTTGCCTTCCTGCTCCAGAGCCTTTCATTCACACATGTACACCACAGAGCGGTGGCAGCCTGCGTTTCACTGGAGCACGTAAGTGCACATACCTATGTGAACAGAAATGAAGCAGACTCTTTGCTCCAATTGCAGGAAATATCTTCATTCTACGCAGTAGCGCCTTACGTACCCACCACCAGTGTGTAATGTAGATGTGGCCTTAGTCATGGTTTGTATTGCCACATGATGTCTGTGGCAATCAAAGGGGGATACACAAACTAGTTAAAATACCTTGCGTATCTCCCTCCACTTGCCTACTTTCTACTTACTGCAGGGTTCTCAAAGTGCTGGTTCAATGAAAATACCGTCTCATCAAATCAGCGCTATGCTCCTTGCCAGACAGGTCTTACTCAATTGACCTCCAGCTCATTCTGAGTTTGATTGAGTGCATTGTTACAGATGCTCATTCAAACTTGAATAACCAATTTTACACTGTCGGTGTTGTGCCGACAGCGTAATCTTGCCTAAATCCTACCAATATGCAATTCTGAAGGCAATCAAATGGAGATACACAAAGTACTTAACGTACCATGCATATCTCCCTCCAACTGACCACCTTCTCCTTACCGCATTATCTTTAGTCTGAGCTGGATTGTAACCCCTTCCCCCCGACTCAGGGCTAGTCTTTCTGAGGGGAGGTCTTCCAGCACCGGCATCCTGATTGGCTGAGCAGGTTTCCATAGACCCGACCAGCTGATCAGGGAGATCAGACTGACAGTAGCGAATTCACCACCATCAGTGAAGACAAGCCCCTAGGTTTTGATGAGGTGACATTCTCTGATGGAAAGACATCCTCCTGAAAAGAAAGTCACTTCTGTGGTGGCCATACTTCACGTTCAATTTTGGGGTGTCTGCTGTAGATAAATGAAACGAAATGAAAATCATTTTTTTCAAATTGACATAAAATTCCATTTAATTTGGGTTTTTTAAGCAAAAGGGAAATCATAAATGCCACTTTATATCAAAATGAAACAAAAATTATTTTGTTTCAGAATGTTGACTTGAAAAAAAAATGTGACTTTTCTTGCAGGTTTTTTTTTGTTTGTTTGTTTGTTTTTTTGTGACAAAACTGACATTTTGTTGCCAATAATGGTTTTGATGAATCCATATTTCTTGGTGGAAATACTTCTCCACTAAAAATTTCAACCAGCTCTATAGATTGAGTCACACTGGGGGGTGAAGCGACAATTTTATGTCATATGTATTAACTTTTAACCTGAACCTGGACCAGAACAAGTCCTGATTTTACACAGCAACATCTGGAATCTTGGGCTTTTCTAAGTTCACAACTTGCTCTAGGATTGACCAGCAGTCATTTATATATTACCAGCCTCAGTGCAAAGGTATAACATAGGCAGATAGGAAGTGACCACCCCGCCCCGTCTACATTCTACATAGATGAGAACTGACAAAATAGGGGAGAAATGGAAGGTACTTAATTCAGCCGCATTACTATCACAGCGTAATGCCTCACATTATCCTCACAATACCCCTGTGAGGTATGATGATGTTATTTTTCCCATTTTACAGATGAGATTTTCACAGACTCTTTTTAGATGCAGCTCAGTGGATGAACCACAAACCTCTCTGTTCTCTGTACGCATATTCTGTGGTTAGCCATTCTGGGCTATTTAATCCAGACTCTGACTACAAGCCAGTATAAAGCCTGTTTTGGCTGTTCCCAAATTGAATACATTTCCCTTCCTCCCAGATAACTTCATAAAGTGCACTGGGATCTTCTAGGATGAGAGAAGAAACACAGCAACAGGCTGCTTTAGGAATCAGCATGGTAGACTTCCCTCCTGAGCATAACATTTTGGAGAGCTGTTAGTCTCAGTTTCGGAGTTTGGCTGGCACCACTGAAGAATGCAGCTGACACAGAAAGGCAGAGGGAGGAAACAAAACCAGAGACAGGGCAAAATCATCAGGGGGCAGCTAAGTTAAAAACTGCCCCCCCCAGCATTTTCAGAATTGGAGCAGAATTTACTTAGCCAAGCCACATTAGTTTTGTATACTGTAACCCTCTGAAAGTGACCACGATGTAGGTTCATAAATGTTGGTATTTTTGAAAATAGGATGTAAACTTTTCAGCCACTTAAGCCCTTGCGAACATTTTACATGAAGTCCCCGGAGAGAGAAGAGGGTCAACCACAAATAAATGGTTTCAATTCTAGGACTGGACTGAACTGAAATCTCACAGGAAAATGGAGGGTGGGAAGGTACGAGTCCCAAGCAAATCAAACCCTGAGGAACAGTTGGGGCACAACCCTAAAAAAGGCAAACATTCTCTTTCATGCCATCCCAGATGCTAGGCATATCAAGTAAAAATGTCAAGAGGTCCAAGTTACTAAATAGATCAAATCCAACTGCACTTATGATGTGTGGAAGCAGAAGCCTGTCCAGCCTAGCTTGAATCCAGCTAGTGCAGGTAACAACAGCAGTGAAGAGAGTACAATTCAGGTAGTTCTAGTTAGGCACAAACCGCGAGTACATATTCAGCTCATTAGCCTCTTTTGAAGCCCACAGTGTTACTGGCACCCGGGCGAGCTAGATTCAAACTAGCGTGAGCATAGCTTTCCCTGTGTAGACATATCCTCAGGTTCTTACATCATTCAGGCACTTCAGAAAAGCATTACCCACGTCACAGCTCACAGGACCAAGCTATGAAGAACAGGATCCTGCCTAGCTGAAGGGGTGGCATGAGGTGAGTGGTTCACCTGTTACAGGTTAAGGGACACAAACAATTAGCATCTGGACTTTCTACAGAGCCTGGCTCTGAACCTTTGTGGCCCCATTCCCGCTGTCATAGCTAAGGATACAATTCAGTTACACTTCTTGACTGACCCGTCTTGTCACATTAATGACAGGAGAGAGCAATAAGGACATGCTTTTTAATCTAACGTCAGTCAATAACAGGACACAACTAATGGACTCAGACATTACACATTCAATAACTGGTTTTACTTAAAGACTTCACCGTTAGCCCATTGAGGCACTGCACGTCAGCAGCAGACATTGCCTATTGATACACATTGGTGAGACATTAATTCAGGCCTATCTAGCTAAGTTTAGATTCTTCTATAGCATCCATCACTGGAGTATCTAAGCACTGAGTTGTCAATTCATTTATGTATATTCATTTTGGCTCGACTACAACAACAGTGGGGATTGTTATAAGCACCTAGGTACAGAGTCGGATGTCCACGCATGTGCATTTCTTTCACCTTCTGAAAGAATCTTATCTATAAGATTGTAACACCGAGCTGCCCCAGCTGAAAAGCAGGGCCCCTTTTGTGCTAGGCACTGTACACGCACACACATCCCAGACCACTGCTGGACAAAAAGTTTACAGTCTAAACCAATAAAGAGTCAGAAGCGCCATGGAGAAACGAAGCGACTTTCCCAAGGCCATTCAGTGAATGTAACTCCAACTGAGAGCACTATCCACTAGGCAGTGGTTTTCAAACCATGGTTGGGACCCAGTACTGAGTCGCAGATAGTCAGGTACTGGGTTACGGCACCCCCTCCCACCGCTGCAAAAAGGAATTTGATGACAGGTGTAATTATTGGTTCAAGGACCTAATTTTTGTTTTTCAGCTGGATTCCGATGAAAAAAGTTTGAAAATCACTACACTAGATCATGCTGTCTCAGCCATCTCAGAAGTAAATGACAGGTGACCATCAGACAAATGCAATATTTTCCCTCCCTTTTGGAATCAGCCGGCAGGTGACCGGGGTTAAATTAGGAGCAAAACAGTCAGGACTGCAACCATTATTTTTTTTCCCCCTTCTCTTTCCTTTGGCAGGAGCATGAGTGTTGCTTTAATGGTTAGTTCTTCCAAAGGCGGCTGCCCTGGGATTAAATTGCTAAAAACACACTCCCCCCCTTGCTCTTTTTGCTTCAACAGAAGGATTGGGTTCATCTCATTTTATGTGGGAAAGATGGATGACCCACTGCAGCCGGCATGGCCTAAATTGCAGCCCTTTGCATGCCGAAGTCCTCCGCCACTTACTCTTGTCACAAACAGCACCCTGAAATCCATTTAGTTTCATTTACAGCAGATTAATTTCCCTCTGACCTTTTGCTCGGCTGTCAAACAGACCCAAGACAGACAAGAGCTTAGGAACAGCAAATGCACTTGATGATGTCAATCACTGCACCTTGGGACTGTTCCTAAGCCACCTCACTTGCTGGCCCAATGCCCCACAGTGCAGCCTTTCTCCTCTCTTTGGAGAGATCCAGGCCAGGCTGTCATCCAAGCATCATATCCCCACACAAACCCTGCCCGCCCCGCCTCTCTCCCCCCTTGCACTTACAAAACAGAGGGAAAGTAAATCTTTGACTCATTTTAAATGTGTTTTCAAATCTCAGCTCACTCCCATATCCATCAATGAGATGTATTTTCTTCAGGTTAAATTTTAAAGGCAAATTCCTTAATGTACAGGTCATCCTGCTCAAATTGCTACTCCAGCAATTTTACTGCCTTTCTGTCATTTGCATACCATTACCCACCATGCTTTGTGGCAGCATTGCTTGGCTTTCAAGACGAGCTCTCTCTCTCCTTACCCCTTTCATTTTTTTTAAACTACCATCACTCTGCAGTAACAAGGGAATGGTGCAACTCAGCCACCTGCCTTGCTACCTACGTGGCTTCCCATGAAGAAAATGAGACATGTTGCTGTTTCAGCTATAAATCTAAAAGAGGCCAGAGTAAACCCTCTGACTGAAAATTTTGTTTTATACTACACATCCAGAGTATGTGGGATGGAACGAGCAGCAGAAGAGAATGTCAACCATGGCATGAGGCACAGGAACTGATAGGCAGAGCTCCCAACCATCAGGCGGGTTGCTTCTTTGGTCCCCTGCTCCAGGAAGTGAAGCACTGACATATGAGAGTTGATCCATTGTCCATTGCTGAACTTAATTGAGGCAAAAAGATGTGAAGGTTGTGAAAAAGAATGAAAGGGAAAAGTTCATCCAAAGGCCCCGCTGTGCTTCTCCTGGCACCCTCGGCTCCCACTCGGTGCCGCACACAGTATGGGAACAAGCTTTCTTCTCTCTCTTATCCTGAGGTCTGCTCCCAACTCAGTACTCTGCTGACGTATCCCACATTGCCCCACCGCTTCCTGGCTCACACCCATGCAAGAGCATTACACATGACCTGTATTCATCCTGTCTTCTCCTTGCTTCCACCCATGCTCAGAACCAGGGTGCACCAGTAAGGTGGCCTCCATCAGGGATGCACTGCTAACAATCAACAACATCCACAGAAATCTCGTTGAAGAAAGTTCTCTAACCGTTCCTCACCCAGGGAAGGTGTCTGTGCACAGCATATCTGTATCCTTGTGCTAAACGGTGCTTGCCTCATACATTGGCTTGAAAAGCCTGAGAAGTATTTCTTTCCACCCACAATTGTGAGAAACTCACTCAGGTTATATTCAAGCAGCCATTTCTAACCAGCAAACACTACACATTGTTGTCGTCTTTTGTCATTCCTGCTCCTACAAGTATGGAGACATTTTAGGATGTTGAAAATCAAGAGCTGACCAAGGGTGACATTTTGGAATCCCAGCCTTGAAAACAAACATCAACTTTTTCAGCAAAATGGCAGCTGATTTCAGCTCCCCCTGCTCCCATTCATGAGATTTTTACCTCTGGAATAGCTCTTGTACATTAGTTTTAAAGGTATCTATATTTTCACTCTCCCTCTGAGATCTGTGCAGTCACAATGCCATAATGATGCTGCCTGTTGTCTAGTGACTAAACCACTAGACTTACTATCCAAATATGTGAGTTCTAACCTGGTGATTTGACCTCAGGCAAACCACTACAGCTCTCTGACACTCTGTTTCCTAATTTTATCTGCTTAAATTGTAAGTAGAGATAGGCAATGACAGTCTAATAAAACATTCCTCCATCCAATCTCCATGAATGCAGATTTCAGGTCAAGCAAAACATTTCATGTATTCATGTTTAATTTATCATATTGATTTGGTTAAAAAATCCAAATACAGAGAAACAAAACATTTTGATTTTTTTCCTAATTCAAAACAATTTTTCATTTCAAATCTTACTTTGACTATGGGTTTTTTGTTTGTTTGTTTTTGTTTTTCCCAAAAAGGCAAAAAAAAAAAATCATTTTGGGTTGAACAAAACATTCCCTTTGGTTTTTTTTTGTTTGTTTTTGTTTTTTTTTAATGTTTCAGATTGACCAAAAATATTAAAAAGAAAAAAAAATATGGGCCCATCTGAATTTTCTCCTCCCAAAGCCTCAATTTTTTGGTTTGACTACTGAACTGAAAAATTGATTTTTGCACAGCGTTAATATAAGCTGCTAGGGGCAGGGACTGTCTCACTGGGGGTGTGTGGGGGAGAGGTCTTCATTTAAAAAGTTCTTGCTGCATCACAGTAGCCTTTAGTGAAGATGCTAGTATGTGGATGAGAGAGCTTCTCCTATTAATGGAGTTAATTCACTTTTGTGAGACATGGCAGCAACAGTCACAGATGAAATCCTCCCCTGTCGACATAGTTGCATCTTCACTGAGGGCTAGGTTAAAATAACTACGATGTTCAGGGATGTGAAAAATTTCCTGAGTGATGTACATATACAGATGTAAGTTTATAGCGTAGACTTGGCACAGGTTTTTGTACAACAGCTAGCAGAAAGACATCCATCCCTAAGGATACAAAAAAGTTAAAACTTTAAAACAAAAAACAAATCCCGTTTTCTTAAATACTTTCCTAAAAAAGATTTTGTTGTATTTGTAACACATGTTCATGTTAAGGGGATAAAAAGATTTCAGTGGTGAGATTATTTTTGGAACTTGAGTGGCTTTGCCACACATGAAATGCAGCCATTCCAAACCCCTGCCGGTGCAACTTTTCTGTTTTTTGCACACCATCCAGTAAACATTGGCCTACATCACTGGTCAGTGCTGAGCTCTTTTTCCTTGTGGCTACCAGGGTTATGGTAAGCAAGAAGACGTGCAGGGAGCCACCATGGGACATGCCATTCACTGACTGATGATTTAGTAATGTGGGAGGAAGACAACTCAGAACTGTGACAAGAAAGTTTTAAATGGACTGGACTTACTGTGAACATTGTCTTGTTCTTTAGACTCAGGCTCTGATAAGCGAGGCAGGGGATATACCACAAAGGATACCACATGCAAAGAGCATGAAAGGGTTAAATAATTTAAATGCTTAGGCTCAAAGGCTGATGACAATGGGTTCCCATCTGATTGATGCCCAGGATTGCATTAAATCTGAATATGAAAACAGAGGAAACTGGCCCCAGTTGTCTGTAACAAAGAGATGGCAATAAAAATAAAGAGTAGAGTGTACAAATTTCTAATTCAAGCTGTGACAAAGGAAATCAATATGCTCTCAGCCATAACAATGAAGATGTTGAGATGGTCAAATGGCTGGGCACTCCATGACCAGAAACAACAAGGTTGTAAAAAGACCTGGTGTGACCTCCTACTAGTGCCAATGAGTTAAGAGAGGACCGGCTACATTAGTAGGGACATAACCAGCAAAGGTAGGAAAGTTATATCACTTGCATGGTTCTTGCAATGATTATGGATGGAGGATGACCAGGGGGGGAAACAGAGATTCAGTAGATGGACCAGAGATCAGTAGACCTCAAAGAAATAAACCTGTGTGACTGCCTGGCTTATGCCCAGGAGTTTTGTAAAAAGGCTACAAAAGTCTCTGGGGCTGAGGGGGAAGGAAAGAAGAAAATGACAACAATGACAATGATCTTGTTGCACCATTGGGTATTTAAAAGAAAGACACTGACTTAACATTTTTAGAATATTTTAATGTCTGCACACAAAAGACACTATGTGTTTCCTATGTATTCTTACTACAACTGCATAATGTGCATCTCAATTTACATTTATGACCCCGCATACACCTGAACTGGGTGTAAGCAGAAATACGCAAAGTATTGATATACACAAAATATTGATCCTTAGCACTAATGCAGAAATATCCAGAGGGGTACCAAGTTAGTCTGTGTACAGCAAAAACAACGAGAGTCCTGTGGCACCTTATAAACTAACAGATTTCTTCAGGCATAAGCTTCATGGGCTCCAGCTCACTGCATCTGATGAAGTAGGTCGGAGCCCACGAAAGCTTATGCTCAAAGAAATCTGTAGTCTGTAAGGTGCCACAGGACTCTCATTGTTTTTGCAGCACCAATGTAGTATCTCTTACCCAAAGACAAAAAAGCAAGCTTTAAAGCCACTCCTCAGAGTTATATATCAACCGTATTTTAAAAATGGATAAACTGAGGGAAAGAGGTGGAAACGATCATGCAAGATCATGCAGCAAATCACAGTCTGACCTGGGACAAGACGCCAAGCATCCTGGTTCCCAGTTCTAACCACTAGACTATGCTGCCTTAGCACCATGCTCACCTCGTGAATCATTTTTTAAGTTGAAAACAGTCCCAGCGTTCTGATAACCAGGCTTCCAAAATAACCAGATCACACTCCCTGGAGGATGTTCAGGCGGAGAAGTAGTGGATGGAAGAGACAGGATCCTGCCATTAGCTGGATGATCTTGAGCAAGTCACTTCACCTCCCTATGCCTCAGTTTCCTCATTTGTAAAATAGGGATAATGACACTACCCATCTCCTTTTATAATATGCTTTGAACTCTACTGATGAAAGGCACTATATAAAAGCCACTAAATTAAAAAAAAAAAAGTTTAAAGTCAGTGCTTTAAGAGCTAACCAAACTCTACCTCTTACGTTTCTTTCCCCAATCACCCTCCTTCAATGAATGCACACAATGACTGGTGGACTTATAAAACCAACTAACCTCTCAGCCATTACTGTTAGAACAGTATCAGACAGTAAAACAAGAAGTTGACATGAAATACTGAATTGCCCTTCTAGACTCTCCCAGGCCCTCCAAAAGCAGAAGATATACTAGTGCTGCAGTACAACCTGGGAATTGCTGTTGGAAAGTTGTTTGATTTTTAAAACGCTCAATACATTGGAAAGTAAGCGCTTTCCTGTGCCATCAGTGTGTTACTGCCATCTTATGCTGCCTATTTTATGAAGATGTTTCCATTTTCTTTCCCACTGAGTTATGTCTCCATTTTCATGCTGACTGCTTCCTCATTCTCTTGGAGGCACACAGCCTCCCAGAGTGCAGAGCTTAGAGGAGAACTGTGTGGGTGTACAGGTGGGGAATTATTTGCTTTCAAGATAATTTACTGCAGAGACACAGAAACAAATGGGAATCGGGTGTTCTGTCTTGGGTATGGATGGACCCAGATACCTCTAAATGTAGTCTGAAGGGCGCTGAGTTCTCCCATTTCTCCCTGAATTCCTTTGTGATACCTCTTATTGCTGATGGGGATTTTTAGCCATTTAGAGGAGACACTCTGGAACAGCCTTCCAAGGGGAGCAGTGGGGGCAAAAAACCTAACCGATGACAAGACTGAGCTTCCTACGTGTATTGTGGTTGCAGGGATGAGATGATGAGACTGACTACAATTAAATGAGGCCTATCTAAGACTGCTTGTAGCAAAAACCTACAATGGCCTGGGAGGGGGCACCAGAAGGATGGGCCCCAAGTCACAATAGAGAATTCTTCCCCACGTGTCTGGTTAGAGAATTTTTCTTACATGGTCACGGTCCAACTGATCACCTTATTTGAGGTGGGAAGGAAACTTTCCTTCCCTCAGATTGGCAGAGGGCTTTTGTTTTTCCTTTTTCTTTGCCAACATGGGATATGAGTACCTTGCTGGATTAAGCTAGAGTAAATGGTGGAGCCTGTGTTGCTTGAAGTCTTTAAATGATGATCTGAGGACTACAGTAAGGCAGAGGTTCTGGATCTAGTATTGGCATGCATGGGGGAGCCTGTAATATGCAGGAGCTCAGAATAGATGATGACAATGTTCACTTCTGGCCTTAGAGTCTGAGTATTACAGTGACCCATAAAAGGCTCAGCCAATATAGACTTCCTGTTGCTCTAGGACAGGGGTGTCTATGACGTGTACAGCTCTGCATGGATACAAATATGTGGATCCGTATCCAACCTGCATC
>ML682046.1:6663752-6740312 GCA_007922195.1 Podocnemis expansa
GGATCCGTATCTGATCTGCATCCACAAGAAATGGTCTGCGGATATCCGTGTTGTATCCGCGGATGCAGATATAATGAGGATATTCACGGATTTGCAGGGCTCTAACGATATGGCCTGTGAACCTCTTTCATCTGGCCTGTAACTGGGCTCTGTGGGAACACACTCCCCATCAGAGAGATGGAGTGGTCTCATGGAGCACTGTCTTGCAGACATAGTACTCTGTGATGCCACGAGACTGCTCTAGCATTTTGATTTATGGTATGTATGGCCCACTTGAAGAACACTGAAGTCAAATCTGGTCCACCATAGCAAATGAGTTTAGGAAAGAAGGAAGGAATGATCACCATCCTCATCTTATGTCTGGCGAGCTGAGCACTGAAGAGGTTAAGTCATTTGCCCAAGACTTTGATGTGACTTTATGGCTCAGACAGGTGTCTTTCATCCCAACTTGGTGAACTACAAGACCCTCCTTCCTCTCAGCCTGACGGAACTTAGCATGTTGCAGGATCAATCCCTGACTGTTTTATCCCCCTTGCCCACCTAAGACTTCATGTCAGATCGACCTACCCTTATTGAGCATGAGTCGTTTAAGGGGCACACATTGAAGGTTACTCCTTCACTAGCCTGCCCTAGGCACGCCCCCATTTGCAGAACAATCCCAAATCTAGCATTCTACGCCCCTATCTGGAAATCCTATCCCTTCAGCAGTAGAGGCTTTGTCCTAGGCAACTGTCCAGCTCTTTTGTTGCCCCAGTCCTTCACTCCTGCCTCTCTCTCCATGGGATGCCCAGCTCTTTCCACATCCCTGTCTGTTTTCCAAGCCAGATCCCTGAGCCCCAAAGATTCTAGATTTTATATTTAAATCTATGTAATTGTTTTTTAAATAGAAGAAAAAAAATAGGAACAATTTTAAGGGCAAATGGAACTGATCTCCTGCCAATGTGCTTTATTCTATAATGAACTCTTCTTTTTAAGCCACTTTGCAGACACTTTGGTCTGAACCCAATATCAATAACACAGCTTAAGTTTCACATGCTTAACACTCTCTAGCCCACTAAAGCATTGCACGCTGGCCAGAGAAAACCCTGAGGTTCTGGGTGAACCAGAGTGCACTGGGAGACCAGAACCCTGATGGTTAACTGAAAAGAGAAAGGTGCATCTCCACTTATAGTCTAAGATTTAGTATCACAAGTAACTAGGAAGCCTTCCCCTCTCAGACTGTTTAGATTCACATTTAAATAGTCAATAACTCATCACTTACCATGAGCATGTTAAATGCAGAAAGCAGCAGAATATAAATTGAAATGGCTAAACCCTTTTTACATTAATCCATTAACAATAAAATATTAAAGGCAAACAGGAGGGTCGGAAGATACTACAGGGTTTAACCTGCTGGCCTGCAGTCTGCCTTAGGTCACAAGCATACATGGGTTGGATAGACCCAGTGGACATTTGCCTACGTCATGAAACCACTCACAGTTGGAAGGCTGGTCTCACATTTAGAGCTATCACTGTGGGGTTGAGAAACTTGTATTCAATTTCCTGATCCACAATCGAATTCCGAAAGTCACCTAGCTTCTCCAGAGCTCAGTGTTTCACCTATAAAATGGGCAGAAATAACATCACACGGGAATTATGAGGAAAGGAATATTAAAGACTGTGAGGTGCCCAGATGCTAGGGGAACTCTGGGTCTCAAATACCTAGGTAGAATTGAATGTGAATGACAATGGGTGTAATTTGAAAGTACTAAGACTGGTATAGCAGGTGGTCTTGTAAATCAGGACTGAGGCATATCCGTAGAGCCCTGCATGCCTACAAATACGTGGATCCATGTCCGATCTGCATCCTTAAGAAATGGTCTGCAGCTATCCATGTTGTATCCGTGAATGCAGATGTAATGTGAATATCAGCAGATATCCACATATTTGCAGGGCTCTAGCTCTGTGAAGATAAAAATATCTGCACCTGTACCCAATCTGCATCTGCAAGAAATGGCCTGAGGATCTCTATGTTGTATCTGCGGATGCAGCTATAATGCACATATCCACCAATATCTGTGTATTTGCAGGGCTCTGCATATCCACTAAGCTATGTCAGGGCACAAGAGTAAAGAAGCAAGAAGTGGGCAGTTGAGATGTGGAACGATCATGCTAGCCATCAGGACTTTGCTTCCATGGAGTGCAGCTTGACCATCCACCCTATTCACGTTCAAGCCCATCTCCAACACACACTTCCTTCCTCTGACCAGCATCACTTCATCTCCCTGTGTTCAGGCTTAATCAGCTCTTCCTTGTAGTTAGTGATTTTTGGTAAGAATTGAGAGTGCAGAGAGATGTGCTGTTTCCAGTGGATGTCTACGAGCTGCAGAGCTAGGCTGGGTGGCCATCATATACTTCTAGCACATCTGCCTGTAGTCTCAAAAGTTCTCCCATCAGCTTCACGTAGATATTTAATAATACATTGGCAAGACCGACCCTTGTGGCTCTCCACAGGCAAGTGTTTTGGAGATGGAAGACATGATGCGAACAACATGACACTTGTAGTTTGGTTTGAGAGGAAGACGGGTACCATTTTTAGGTTCTTGTGTTCACACAAGCGACTTCTTAGAATCACCGAACCATAGGGGTAGAAGGGACCACACAACTAATCAGAGCCCTGGTCTATACTGCCATGCAATTTCAGTGGCAGTTGAAGAGAGATACACAAAGTACATTTACTCTGGCTAACACCCTCCATTGCCTATCTTGTACCTACAAAAGGGTCCTCACAATACTGATTTGATGGGAAATGTTTTTCCATCAAATCAGCACTGTGCTTCTTGTCAAGTAAGTCTTACCCAATTGATCTCCAGCTCATTCTGAGTCTGATTGAGGGCATCTTTACAGATGCTCAATCATATTTGAATAATTGATTCTACGCTGTCGGTGCTGTGCCAACAGTGTAGTTTTGCCCTAAACCCCGCCAAGATGCAGGTTTTGTTCTGTCTAAAACACCCAAGACAAGTGACTTATCTGGCCTCTTTTAAAATTTCCAGTGCTTCCACATCCCTAGAAGCAGGAAAATGTATCTGGTGATCACTTATATCCAAGGCTACAAAGAGGTCCAGAAGACCAACAGGGTGAGTAACCATGGACAGGAGTAGTTCCGGCTGGAAATGTCTCATTTAAGTTTGTTTTGGGGAGGAGAAAAGCCATTTTTGTGAAAATTTAGGAAACATGTTATCGTGGTGAAATTTTGTTTAAAAAAATAAATAAAACAAAATGAATGTCCTATGTCACCATTTTCAGGATGAATAGTTCTGGCTGTTTTTGCATCAAAAGGATTTTCAGAAATGAACGTTTATTGTTTTATATTTTAAAAATAAAGATCAAAAGCAGAATGAAATGTTTTCATTTTATCAAAATAAAATGTCTCGATCAACTCAGAACATTTGTTTTGTGGCAGATGTCGACAATATTTCATGGGAAATTTTGATTTTTTTTTTCATTCGGCAAAGGGGAAAAAAAATCAAAACAATAGAATTTCCCACTAAACGGAAAATCATATGCCAGCCCAGCTTTTTGTGGGCAGTATCATCTGACAAGGCAAGAAATGTTGTTTCTCCAGCCTCTCTTAGAGAAGTCAAGCACATTGGCAGCTATAAAGTGACACAATGAGCATCTAAATTTCCTACTAACTTTAGTTAGAGTTGAAGGTACTCAGAAGAACTTCTAAAAATCAGCTCCTAAGTGATTTAAACAGGACACCCAAAATCAAAGGTCACATCTGAAAATGTTGGCCTCAGCACTGTATGCCTCAGTTTATTTATCTGTAAAAAAGACAATGTTACATTATCTACCTAAAATGGGGTATGTGCCATAATGCTGAATTAATGCTTGCAAAGCTCTGGCCTCCTGTCATGCCAAAGAACTGAACAGTATTGGTATGAGAGTAATAGAATGGGATTTGATGGATTTCTCAGGATATAAAGCACAATATTGGGGTGAAATTTCCAACGGGGTAGCCATGTTAGGCTGCGTACAGCAAAACCAATGTGAGTCCTGTGGCACCTTATAGACTAACAGATTCTTTGAGCATAAGCTTTCATGGGCACTCACCCAGCAACATCTGATGAAGTGGGCTGGAGCCCACAAATGCTTATACCCAAAGAAATCTATTAGTCTATAAGGTGCCACAGGACTCTCATTAATACTGGGGTGACCTTCTTCAGGAAACATATTAGTTCATCTTTCTAAAGAGCCTTAATTACTATTGTGCTTTGGGGGGGGGTGTTGGTCTTTTGCCTGTAAAATCTATGCTCTGAAGCCATTTCTTTCCAGGCACTGCTCCAGAACGTAGCATTTCTACTGGGAAATAATGACCGCAAAAAACCATAGCATCTACTTAGCAAGAGAAGGAAAAAGATAGAGAAGTGTGTTTTTTCTTTGTTTTTATAAAAGGCACAGTAATCTTTCACTTAAAGAGTAGTATAAGTGCTTCTCATAAAACATCATAAACTAATACAGTCCTGTAAAACCAAAAACCCTGTCAAAGCCCCATTTTTGTCTTTCATTAATTTGATCTATTCCCAAGAAGTTTGTAATGGACCACGTGCCAAATAGATGAGTCCTCCTCTGCCCCCAACTCACCGCACAGAGACAGAACAAATATATACCTACATACATTGCATTCACTCTCAATTTGTTCAAAGTCAGGAAGAGCTTAAAGACCCACCGGTGCCTCATGGAAAACTGAGAAATGTTCTATTTAGAGGATTTTGGCTGCTTTTTCATATATTTTCTTTGGTTTTCCCTTTCCTCTGCTTGGCATGTATTTGCTCACTACTGGGGCTCATAGAATCAATGCAGCTGAAGATAGAAAAGGCCCGTTGGGTCACACAGTCCATTTCAGTGCAATCTTTTCACCATTGTTTAGAACAGTCTAGTAATAAGAATCCCAAGAGACAGTTTCATTTGGGAGACTATTCCACAATATATTAGACCTTTCCATTAGGAAGCTTTGACTTCATATTCAGCTCAAGTCTTCCATGGTCTAATTTCATCCCACTCTTGTCATGAACAACTTTATCAAATGCTTTCCTTTTACAATGTTTACATTCTTCAAATACTAAAATAGCTACCATATCTTTGTCCACCTCAAACCATCCCTTTTGTCACTACATGGCCTATTCCCTCATCATAAATCACTCTTTTCCAGCTGTTAGTCTTTTTGGTTGTCGTTCTCTGAACTGACTCCAACGTAAGGAGCTGGAGACCTTTGCTTTTCATAAGGATGATGCCATTCTTTTTACTTGTAATAAAGTATAGTACTTTGCACTCATGAATAGCCACTTCCATCCAAGGATCTCAAAGCACCTTACAAAAATTAACTGATTCAGCTTCAGAGCGCCTCTGTTTCGCAGATGGGGAAATTGAGGTGCAGAGAGATACATGATTTGCGTAAGGTTGTTCAGGAAGCCTATGGTAGAGCCAGATATTGAATCCAGCTCTCCTCTTTGTCCTGGTACTTAACCACAAACCCCTGCCTTCCAACTATGACCCTTGTGATACTAGAATAGTCATTGGCAGAGAAAGTCTGGATATCACAAACAGAGAGGAAGGACTTATGAGGACGCAAATAATCCCCTAAAACAACTGGAACTTAAGACATAAAGAACCTGTATGACATTGATAGCTTTTTGGGGCAGATCAGCTGCTCCACTCCCAACTGGGAAGGCTGAGCCTGCTCCAGGTTACAATCTCTGGCCTCGTATATGCTACAAAAATTAGTATCCGTACTCTAGCAAACGCTGGCAGAACTGTATCAACACAGTGTAAGCAGAGAGTGCTCAAGCATTTGACCACCACATTCTGAACACTGTAGTTACTACTACATTGACATGGTAGTTAATGCATCTGAGCCTGCTAACACTAGTGGATTATCACAACCGCAATAAGTTTTCCAGTGCAGGGACACTCAAGGAGTATTTCTATCATGGACAGGAAAGTGATATTTCCACATCTTCAATGGCACACCAGGTACACAACAGTTAAAATTCCTGGGGCCAAGTAAGGTGACATGGCCCAGGAGGTTGTTTGGGATCCAGATGGACCTCAGGGGCATCTAGAGCCAAAAAGAGGCCATTAAGCCAAACACAGCACTTGAGAGATAGTTTCTTCTCTCAATGACCAGGGAACGTTGTCCCAGCACAGGACTGTATCTCACACACTTGGTTCTCATGGTCTTCTGCTAACCACATATACAGGACATGGAGAGGAGAGTTCATGACCTTCAAATCCAAGAGCACAAGTCCAGTGTCTTCCCTATACAGATGCAAAACCGTAACTGATGGTATAGAAGGAGTTAAATTACATGCATCCCCAGGGGAGGATGGAAATAGGTAGGAATGGGGGATGGTGACAGAGGCACAAAGGAAATAATGTTACTCTGCTCTTCTAGACAGGAGCATCCATCTGAGGATGTGAGAACAACTGCTATAGATGTTGGTCTAGTGCTGTCTAAACACACCTCTCTGGGGTGAAACGGGTGGCAGAGCCAAACTGCTCTCTGTTCAATTTGTAAAATCCCAAATGGGAACGCACTAGAATACCCCCAAGATGTCTTCACGTTTTCTTAATGCTGCCAAGCAAATAAATAAATAATTAAAACAAATCTAAGTTGTCTCACCAGCCTGCTGCCGGCAGTGTGATCCCTCGTCTCCCATTACCTACCCCAATAACTCTTTTATATGGAGTGTGAAATAATTAGGAACACCAAAAATAATTTAGGAAACAAGAAGAAACTAATTGTATAAGCTTGTTTGGGGAAAACACAGAGGACAAAAGCAAACCTGGTAGAGATGCTGACAGATACAACACTGGTATATTAAAGCCCACACATGTATTAATAATAAGCTAACTAATGGTCCCCAGCACAATACACAATGAATTTACTGCACAGAAGCCTGCTGTTGCAGAGCCCCATGGCTCCCTGGAACCACCAAGCTCGCGCTTTGTCAAGCTGCAGAGTTTAGCGCTGGATCCAGTCCAACGACCGCATGGTGTCGAGGGAGGGGGTATGCTTTCATAGTGCCGGAGTGGGAACCTGAAAATCCAAATCCCAGCTCTGTGACTGATTCGCTTCTGTGTCCTTGGACAATTCACAACCTCTCTGTCTCAGCGTCCTGTTCTGTGCTGTTACTTACCAGTGAGGGCTATTACTTTGCAGATGGACTACAGAAACATTCGAACAAACCCTGAGCCAGCCAGGCTTTTACAATTGTTACTATGCCGGATCCTGCAGCCAGTGACAAATAGGGAGGACCGAACTCACACCCTCCTGCTTCAAAAGTGCAGGTTGATCTTACTTGGAAGCTCTCCATTAGCAATATAGGGTCTATAAAACATCTATTTACATATAAGGCTCTCATTACCAGAAGTAGCTGATCCTTAGTGGAAGCTAACATCACCTTCCCCAGACTGTCCATTAGTCAATCATTGTTTCCATTTTATCAACATGGAACTCAGCCACAGGGTAATAATACGTACAATTTCCAGATGGCTTTTCATTGGTAGATCTTATAGTGCTTTATATAAAAGGTCTGTATTTTCCCCATTTTACAGGTGGGGAAAGTGAGGCACAAAGCGCTGACATGATTTGCCCAAGATCATGCAGCAAGCCTGTGGCAGAGATGGGAATAGATTATAGGTCGCCTTTGTCCCAGTCCAGCGTCTTAGTCACTGCTCTAGATTAAATAACTTAATAAAGGTTACCCCACAGGTTTGAGGCAGAGCTGGGAACTGAACACAGGTGTTTCCACTGCCCTTTCGAATGAGCCTGCTTCCCAAAATCCTGGTGCCAGATATCTGCTTCTATCCAGTAGCAGTCAGCAGCACACAGATGCACTAGCCTCTGTGTTATGGTATTCATACCAAGGTGGATTTCTGCAGCATTTTTATGAGTTCCAGCCTCCCCTCCTGACATATAATGCATGCACATTTTTTGTACACATTGCTATATGATCAGACACACCTTGGGTACCACTTCTCCGTGGCAGAAAGCTGCATTTAAGTGAGTCAAAAGTTTGGCTCTGTCCTTTAAGGGGCAACAAGCATCCAACACGCTGTCAAAGGGGAAGATGCCGCAAAGTCTCCTCACCTTTTTAAAGTCAGGCTAGGAGAAGAGAAGGGGTTGACTGGTGACAGAGATAGCAAAGGGCAGATGGTGTTTCCCAATATCCCATGTTGCCTGTCCTTAAAGGCACCCATAAGGGCTAGATGCTGAACTCAACAAGCTGGAAGATGAAACATGATCTTGGAAGACCACGTAATGCAGAGGAAGCATCATTTGGCCAGCTGGCAGGGTGACCACATTCACAAGGTCTGGCAAAAAGGAATTAGGGCCTTTTGTTCAAGCTACACAGATCTCCACCAAAAGAGAACCTGCAATCTTGGAGTGCTGTTTGAGAGCTACAGGCATGGGCATTGCATATGAACTTGGATAGATTACATTAGGGATTTGAATTTTTTTGGTGGCAAAAACTATCTTAATAGTGGCTGTGAATAAGAGTGGAGGGCTCCATAAAAGAATGGTATGGACCATCATCTCCCAAGCCCTAGTTTTCCCTTGGCAAATTCAGCAATTGTTCACATGGAAAAATAAACAAGGAGCCCCATAGCGCTTTTAAAGACTAACAAATTTATTTATCACGTGAGCTTTTGTGGGTGTAATTCTATTTCTTCTGACATATGAGATGGAAACTGTAGCATGTCAAGTGTCATTCTCATGTCAGCATGTATTTATTCACCTGACATGCTACAGTTTCCATCTCATGCATCGGATAAGTGGGATTACACTCATGAAAGTTCATGCAACAAATAAATTTGTTAGTCTTTAGAAGTGTCACAGGGCTCCTTGCTTGTCTTTCTTTAAACCACATACCTGAATGGAGGCTGGTGAGAGGAAGAGAATCCTGGGCGGTGTAGTCTTGTGTTGAATGCTAAACAACAGGAAGTAGATACTAGGACTCAGAAGGAATTATGGAAATCACCTTCCGATAAATGGGTTGATGTTATGGGAGACTGTACAACATTTTAAATCTTGCTGAGTGATAAAATCATTGGCTACCTGCATTGCTTGTAGTGAGTGGATTTGTTTGAGTGCTGTCTCTTAATCAGTTCCACAGCTTGCTTTGATCTTCTGCTTCTCATCCATAGATATTTTATGCCCTCTAATTTGATAATAAAACAGTTCTAAACTTTAATCTTGAAATGAGCATCTCAAGGAAATTTCACCTGTATTATTGATTCCCTTTACCCCATCCTCCCTAGGTTTTTAAAATCTATATATGCTTAGATTATGTGTTAGGAAGAAAATCCTTAGGACATGTGGCACCCCTGCAATAATAAAGGATGTTTCCCCCCAAGAATTAAGGGCATTAACTCAGATAACCTCAAATCTTAATTTGAGTTGCCTTTCCAAATTCCTCCTGTGATTTCAATTTGATACAGTATCCTTCTTCAGGGTTCATTCCAGACCGCTGTGTGATGTGGCTGTTTTCTGCTAAATGGCTTTAGCACATCACCCCAGCAGTGGCTGAATGTCAGTGAGGGGTTAAAGGTCTGCTCTGTGGATACACAGTTTTGTAATGCACTTTGGGATCAAAGGTGACAGGGAAATGTATGGCTGTTACAAAAGCCTAGCATTTCCTCAAAGATCACTCACTGTCTAATTATGTCCGTGTGTTCTGCTGTGAAACTCTGAAAGGTACCCAGAGCAAAGCCTCATAGCATCAGCTGACATGGACAGTACAGTTACTGCTCTCATTTTTATTTTCAAGGCTGGCTTTGAACTGAATGTGAACTTGCATAGATATGTGGATAATGTACGAGTGCACCAATGCACTGATTCGCCGCACCTTCCATCACTTTTCACTTAACTGAACAGCGAGCCTTCATGAATTATATTTGCCACTTTTCAATCTGCCTCTGAAGGGAACCCAGTCGACCTCAGCTTTTGCTCAAGCCAGCTGCATGGAGTACAGGCAGTGGTTTGGATGAAGGCATGTTCACTGGAGCTTTCCCTTCTGACTGTTTCACCACTTGCTTCTGCGTTCCCCCTCCGGTGAGTGGCTGAAGGTATGTTGCAAGGTGGGTGAACAGATGATGGAGCACAGGGTGGATTAGGCGACCGATCTGAGCTTATTTGGAGAATCTGTGGCTGAGTGACGAACAGAACTTGATAACCTCACTCTCAATTTTTGGACCAGCTTTCCTCCCTGGTGAATTTTGCCCCTTTATCACCACAGTTTGAGCCTCACTGAGGGCCTTGGTGTCTATGCGTATGCAGCCACAGTTTGTTTAATAAGTCATTGGGCAAGTAGCGGGAATGAACTCAGGGCCCCATCCCCCAGGCCCTTATTTTAACTGTTCTAATAAAACTTCTCCTTCCAACTTCTTCCTCAGGGCATCACAGAGTTTTCTCCCACTGGCACAAAAGAGATTCTGTGGGCTCTTAATAGGTAGCTGAGTACAGTCAATAAAAATCACATCATCCCTGCTTTTAAGTACAAGCAGGAGGCTGGGGACCAAACAAAAACAACGATGAGAGTGTGACATGCTGAAAATCACTGAAAATCCAGTAGATGTTCAATGCCGGAAAAAACAAATGTTCTAACTTAACTAAAAGGTGAATTTTCAGGCTGTTCTTTTCTAGTCAACTCCCATGTACCCCCAAGAAAACCAAATCTAATATCTAAGCCCCGACTTTCCAGAAAGTTGGACAAATTGTTTTCTGTGCTGCTGCCACCTTCTCTCCCAAAAGCAGGAAAATGTGTCACTCCAGAAAGCAAAACTTTTGGATGAGGGCTTGACCATTAGCTCCATATCAGCAGCTCCTCAGGTGGGAGGTGAGACTGAGGGGAGCTTCATTGGGCTCTAGAAACCTCCTGGAGTAACAACCATCTCCATGGCAATGCAAAAGTGACATGGAAGAATGGGACTAAAACGTGCACAAGTTCTAACCTGTGGCCATGGTTTGGCTGTCAAAGACACACAGGCAAGTTTTTGACAGCTTGTCATGGTAGAAGATGCCCGAGGGGAAAGCCCTGGGGGCTGATTTTCTTTCGTCACAGATCAGGGAGCAGAAGAAGAGTATTCTCAGGAGGTAACCAGGACCTGGGTCCCACAAGGGAAGGAGCATTTGTTTGCCCTGGTTGACTTTTTCTGAGGTTGCCAAAATCAGGGTGCAGAAGACAAAGCAGGGAAGAGATTAGAGATGTGGCCTGAGCACCTCATCCACTCGATTACAGATGGAGACCCACCAAGGCCTCCGGCTGATCCCAAAATGTTAAGACAAACTCACTGAAGTTCTGAGCTAGATTGTACCCATTTCCCCATGTACAAAGGGCTCAGCACAGACAGCATCTCCAGCTCAGTGACCCTTAGTTCTCCATCCCAATAATAGTACCTTCTCCTCAGGAGCAGCTTAGACATTCCTCAGGTCCCCATCCTAGGCAGAGGAGGTTTAACTAGAGCTATGTCACAAGGAATTTCTATGTTATGGGAAAGTCTGCCTTACAGAAGGAGGAAAAAAACATTCAGAAGCAGAACAAGAAGTCACGTATGGGAATTTTTGCATGGGAGGGACATACCCAAAAAAATCAGCTTCAGAAGATCCAAAAAGGAATTTTTGGGGTGATCTCCCAAAACCCCCAGCTCTTTGACAGCCCACTAGGCAGGCTGCCATGGAGTCTAGATGCTCTGACTCTCCAAATCATGCCCAGGTAGGCTGCAAAGGAGCTGGGAAACAAAGGATGTTTGTGAGCAGGCAGCAGCCTTTGCCTTCCATGAGATCTGATTTCCAAAGGGAAACTATTCCACTGGAGAATTTTCAATCACTTTAAGTTTCACCTCTGAACTGGATGGGCCAAAGCTTGACACATCACCTTTGGATGTGGGGTTTAGATGCCCTCTGGTCAGTTAGTCCCTGGACTTTGCAGAGACACTTTCATAAGGACATAGGGAATGTGGCTTGCACCACTCCATTCAACTTTGGAGGCCTGCCCTATCTTGCATCCTCCACTGTAATGGCCTTAGTGAGTCATCATAGCAAACAAGAAGTCCTGTGGCACATTTAAAGAATAGCAAATTTATTTATTGCAGGAGCTTTCACGGGAGAAAATCCCACTTTGTCAGATGCTTTGAAGACCCTACTTCAAAGCGTCTGACAAAGTGGGATTTTCTCCCATGAAAGCTTATGCAATAAATACATTTGTTAGTTTTTAAAAGTGCCACAGGACTTCTTCCAAAGGGTCAGCCATGTTAGTTTAGTCCACATCAGTTAAAGAAAAAAAGAGGAGTCCTATGACACTTTTAAAGACTAACAAATTAATTTATCGTAT
This sequence comes from Podocnemis expansa, assembly GCA_007922195.1. Lineage (NCBI taxonomy): Eukaryota > Metazoa > Chordata > Testudines > Podocnemididae > Podocnemis > Podocnemis expansa. Next base: position 6,676,133 of record ML682046.1, read on the forward strand.
GAGCTTTTGTGGGACAAAATCCCACTTTGTCAGATGCTTAGAAGATAGGACTTCTCATCTGTTTTGCTGAACTAGGAGGAGTCTCCTGGCTCATCTCCTCCTACCCTGCTCAGTCCCAAGTTATCGCAGAATGCTCCTGTAGCACAGGGGCAGCTGCGGATCAGTAGCGCTGTGTACCTGGGTATTAACAGTTTGAGAGGGGATTAACAGCCACAAAGAGGCAATTAGGCAACATTGATTCAAGGCACCCTGATGTATGATTATTATGTACCGGATAGTTAACCTATTTGCACAATTCCCCAACAGTACCCTAAAAAGCTACCAGGAGGAATTAACTATTATTTCTCTTACTACCCTAAGGTTGAAGTGGCCAATATTTTTAACCTCAGAGGAGGGTGACAAATGTGTGTCATTCTCATGTTGGGATTGTAAACCATTGCCCCTTGGTTTTTATTTCACTTGTGAGACTGTTCTGTTCACTTTAATTGGACCATGCAGAAGCCAAGCAAGATCCTTTTAAATAAAATATAAATAAATTAATCCTTGTTACGGCCCAGAGAAAAACATCAGAAATATCTTTCTGAGCACACACAGTGCAAAGAGCTGGCATAAATTGTTCCAATGCTGGGCTCTAATTTTAGAGATGTTTACAAATTTCCATTTCCTAGGGAGAAAAAAAAAAAACTAAAAAAACGGAGACATTGCAGCCACGTTTTGTTGCTGCCTCGCTGTGCATTTTTATTGCTGGAGAACTGGAAGTTTCAATCTTTATACAAGGCAATTAGATCAGTCATGAAACTGCAAAGATGTGGTCTGTACAGGTCATCCAAAGCTGTTTTGGTCACACAAGGTTTTCGCCCTGTCTCTCCACCCTCTCCAATTTTGACCCATGCACATTCACATTCGTTTTTTAAGAAGTCCTTAAATTTTTATCTCCTGACAAGTGACAGAAGGTGGATTGACGGCCCACAATTACAGCATCTTATTCTACAGAGAATAGGTACACTGTCCAGGCTGCAGTTGACAAGCTACTATAAAGTAAATACCTTATTCTTTACAGTAGCTCTCAAAGAATTTTATAAAACAGGTCAGTACTGCTGTCCTTGTATTACACAGATCCAGAAAAGAGACTGACATGCCCAAGATTACCCAGAACGCCTATGGCCGTACTAGTCATACAACACAGGTGTCCTAAGCAGAGCAATGCAGGAAAATGATTTTTCAATTCACTGCAGTGTTGCAGCTGTGTTGGTGCCGGGATATGAGAAGGACAAGGTGGGTGATGCAATATCTTTTATTGTGTGCGAGACATGCTCCTCTATGGACCTCAAAGGCTTGCTTCTCTCTCCACTAGAAGTTGGTCCAATAAGATATTAGCTCACGCACCTTGGTTCTCATTTTCAGTTCAGTGGCAGGTCCTACTAATAGAAAGAAAAATAATAAATAAATAGATTTAAGTGAAGTCAATGTTTCTGGAATCTTTGGCAAACCGAAAAGTGTGTGGGGGGGGGTTGTTTCATGCCCTAGCCAATGGGCTAATGAATATATTGGAGATGCTTCCACCCTGTCTTCTCACCATCTAAATGAATAATCATCATCATCCTCAGCATCAGCTAGCTGCACCGCACTAAGCTCTTATTGCAGAAAAAGAAACACAAGATAAATTCTTAGGTTTCCCCATATCTTGACCTGCTAACAGATGTGACGGGTACGAATGGCCTAGTCTTCATTATGATTTTACCTAGGCCAGGACTACACGACAGAGTGATGCTGGATAGAGTTATACATCATTTAGGAGAGTAAGTGTCTGCACTCCCAAGCAATGCAACAATACAGACCTTACCCCCACATGCAGACAGCAAAATGTCAAAGGGAGAGCTTCTCCCACCAAAAGACCTCGTGCCTCTCAGGACTGTGGGTTTACTACGCTGATGGGAAAAGTGCTCCCAAGGCCACAGTAGCATTTTCACTAAAGTGCTACAGTGGCTCAGATCTAGGGTTAATTCTGTTGTTCACTAACATGAGGTGAGAACACATCCTTTTCTCCCCACCCATAGTTTGACAGAACCAGCCTATGAAGAGTTTGTGTAGTAATCTGAATATCGGCAGGTGTCACCCCCTAACATAGACACATACATTGATTTTAAAGAGTATATTTTGGAGTAGCTTACTTCAGTCAATCTAAATCAATAGAAGGGCATGCACAGGAGGGGGCTGAAGTAAGTTAATTGCATAGGATTTTATAGGTTAAGCCCTGAGTCTCTCAGCAAATCTTTGTTCTGTGCAGGAACATTCAAGGTGTTAACTCTGGTGATTGGCACCCAGGCCTGAGCCCTGAGATTAGCCTAGCCTGGGTCTGAGCAGCCACACTGCAAAACCTTGCTCATTATTGTGCTTCCACACTTGCCTGGGAGCACATCACAGGCTTCTTCGTGCTGAGGTACTCTAGGATCTTTTCCAGTTGAGTGTGTTAATCACAGAAGTGCTGGCGTGACCTTCAGGGGAATCTGTGGGACAGGCATCAGAGGTCTGTCAGCATTTGGGTGATTTAGCTTGTGCTCTCACTGCAAACCGGGTAGGTTCCAGCCCTGAACCAGGTCGACTAGCCCAGGTTAAAAAAAAAAAAAACACACACCTCCAAAACCAGGTCAATTGCTTTTCTGGGGAGGGGCTGTGGGTTATAGCTTAAAACCCAGATAAGGGTCCAACTTAACAGTACATCATAGACAGAACCTAAGTTTATATGTTCATTGCACAGGTAACCAAAGCTCTAAATTAGCGCTTGCTTCAAATCACTCCTCCTTTCCAAAGACAAATGCTTTCACCCGAGTCTGACAGCGCTTTTAACACTGAAAGCTGATCCAACTGGGGCTACTCACTAAAGACAGATTGAACTTTCTTCCATCCTCTTTGCAGTAAAGACAAGGGCTAAATCACTCAACAGCTGATGGTCTTCCAGTGCCTTCCCGCAATTAGACCTGGGTGCCCAGAGGAACAGGAACTTGCCCTACAATCCACTGGGAAAGAATCAGTTGATGGTAGCAGAGACCAGTCATCCTAGTGACACACAACCGGGTATGGCGCCAGGGAGGATCCAGTAACTCAGATACAGCTTTGCTCACAGCCAGGCTAGGATTAGAAAACATGTTTTGTAATGACAAATTCAAAGAGATCCATCTATTTAGCTTAAGAAAAAGAAAGTGAAGCAGTGTGTTGATCACAATCATTCAGTACCTATTTGGAAAACAAATATTTACTTATGGGTCCTTCAATCTGGCAGAGAAAGGTATAACAAGAGCCAATGACGGGATGCTGCATTGTCAACAGGGAGAGTAATAAACCATTGGAAAAAAATTACCGAGGATCACAGTAGAGTCTCCATTATTAGCAATTAAAAAAAAAAAAAGATTGGATGTTATTCTAAAAAATCTGCTCTAGGAATGATTTTGAGGAATCACAGGATCTGGAAGGGACCATGAGAGGCCATCGAGTCCAGTTCCCAGCACTATGGAAGGACCAAGTACCCTCTTAAAACATCCCTGACAGGTGCTTGTCTAACCTGCTCTTAAAAACTTCCAACAGTGGAGACTCCACAACCTTTCTTGGTAACTTATTCCAGTGGTTAATCACCCTGACAGTTAGGATTTTTTTTTTCTTCATGTCCAACTTAAACCTTCCTTACTGTAAGTTAAGTCCATTGTTTCTTGTCCTATCATCAGCAGTTAAGGAAAACAATTTTTCTCCCTCCTCTTCGTGACAGCCTCTTAGACACTTGAAAACTGTTATGTCTCCTCTCATTCTCCTCTTTTCTAGACTAAACAAACTCAGCTCTTTCAACCTTCCCTCATAAGTCTAGTGTGTTCCAGATCTCTAATCATTCGTGTTGCTCTTCTCTGGACTGTCTCCAATTTGTCCACATCTTTCCTGAAATGAGCCATCCAGACTGGACACAATACTCCAACAGAGGCCTAATCATGGTGGAGCAGAGCAAAAGAACTACTTCTCATGTCTTACTTACAATACTCCTGTTAATACATCCTAGAATGGTGTTTGCTTTTTCCTTTTTTTTGCAACAGCATTACACTGTTGACTTATCTTTAGCTTGTGGTCCACTATGTCACCAGGACCCTTTCCACAGTACTCCTTCCTAGGCAGGCATTGCCCATTTTATACGCATGCAATGGATTGTTCTTTCCTAAGTGGAGTACTTTGTACTTGTCTTTACTGAATTTCATTCTGTTTACTTTATACGATTTCATCAGTTTGTCCCAATCATTATAAATTGTGATCTTATCCTCCAAAGGACTTGCATCCTCCTAGCTTGGTATCACCGGCAAACTTCATAAACATACTCTCTATGCCATCATCAAATTCATTGATGAAAATACTGAACATAACTGAACCCAGAACCAGTCCCTGTGGTAGCCCACTCGTTATGCCCTTCCAGCATGACTGTAAGCTGTTGATAACTACTATCTGGGAACGGTTACACACTCAATTTTTCACCCATCTTATAATAGCTCCATCCAGGCTGTACTTCCCAAGTTTGGTATTAACAAGGTGATGTGAGACTGTATCAAAGGCCTTACTAAAGTCTAGATACACCACATCTACTGCTTCCCCTCTATCCACAAGGCCTGCTACCCCATCATCGAAAGCCATCAATCTGGTTTGGCATGATCTGTGAAACTACTTTTCTTTCTTTTATCCCTCATCAGTTTCCAAACCTCTTCTATAGTCTTTGTCTATTCCTTTATAAAATAGTGACTCAAATGTGGGCCAGTTAAGATGGGGACCTCCAGGAAGAAGGAGAGAGTCACAGGTAGGTCTCTGCTGTGGAGGTATGTTGGCTGATTAGCGCCCACATCTGTGTATCTATGTTCCTAATTCGAGGACCAAAATGGACCACAGGTCAAATTTTGTACATGGTAAATGTGACTTTGTGAAAAAACAGCATGAATTTTAAAATGGTGTGTAAAATTTGCACCCCCTCCAAATTTCAGTTACAAAAAATTAGCATTTTTTCCTATGGGGGAAAAATGGATTTTCAGCTAACACCGATGTAGTGAGTGGCAGATTACCATACAGGCTTACGAGACCCATGCCCAGGAGCTCACCACAACATAGAGGCCCTCCACTGTGTCGGTGCTGTGCAGAAGCGAGGCCATCCTGGGCCAGAAGCCAAACTCTAGGCTCCCATCCTGCCCCTCGGACTGTCAATCTGCCTCCCAGGGGTGGGGCAGGCCAGTACTATGCTCCAGGGGCAAGTCCAAGTGGTGTGCAGTATGACCTGCAGCATGGCTTTCAGGCCACAACGTAAGCTGCCAGTCAGCTGTGACACCCCACCCGCAAGGGTCAACAAGCCAGGCTGGCCTCAGAGCCCCCACCCCAGCACTGGCCTGCCCACTGGAGGGGCGCACAGCCCTAAGCAGGGGCTGGTGGGGCCATGGTGTCACTGGTGGGCAAGGTCCAGGGGCCCTGCAGCCCAATCCACCCTTGGCTGTGGTGGCCAAGTCCACAAAAGTAACTAGATAGGAATGAAAATATGTCATTTCCACATAAACACATTTCGTTCTCATCATCCAAATGTACTACAAAAGGCTGGTTTAAAATCATCTCACCTTTTCTGATTGTTGGGGGAAAATGAATGGCCTACAGAGAACCAGTTCCTGCCCAAATTACCTACACATCAGCTCCATGAGATTTGGAAGTGCAGAGAGAAACACGGGCATGTTTTCTTTTGGATCATCATGCAGTCGTTCATATTGATAGATGTATTTTTTGAGAGAATACAGCTGCCTTATTCACTAATTAAGGCTTCTGCAAGTGTAATGCAAAACTGTGATTTCATCGCATGGCAAAGGGCCAGCACAATTTGTTCCAGATACACAAAAGACATCTGAGTTGCACATTATCTGGGTGTATATATAGGGTGAGATTCACACAGGCATGCAGAACTGGGAGAAGAAAGTATATTCCCACAATGCTCCAAAAACCAGACCTTTGGAATGTCTTGCCGTGCCCAAACCCATGAGGTTCAAATTCCATTTACGTGCTGTTCCATGATAGCAAACATTAACTGAGCAAAAGTGTAGAGCAGATGCAATACAAACTTAGAGACACTAGGGGAAGTCCTGAAAGGAGTCAGAGAAGAAGAATGGGAAGTGACATGGGGAAGAGCTATTAAAACGTCTAGTTTAATCCTGTTGACAACATACAGAATAAAACACATGTTCCATTAAACCTGGCTGGCGGCAGGAGAAAGAATTGAAGTCACATCATTCCTCCTCTGTTTCCCCTTCATGCAGCATCCAGCAAGTTAAATTATAGCAGGCAGATTCTCCCCTATCCAGGCGAAAAAAACTGCTCACAATTATATAAAGGGGCCATTTATAAAACTGATAATCCATGCTGAATGGTGGTCACATGGTTTACATATAAATGAAAAACCCCAAGATTATCACCTCTACAAGAATATTATTCACTACTCTAATCAAAGACAGAACCCTGGAACGTAAGCCGGTAACACCACCCACCAAATAATCAGGAGGCCTCAAGCACCCTGCGCAGAACATGACATACAATCAGCTCCAGAATATCAGCCCAGCCTCACCATCAGCAATGGACCTATGCTAGCAGAGAGAGACACCACAAAACTTTCGCAGCTCAAAAGGCAAGCAATCTGAGCAAAATTCAAATGTTACTACATGTAACAGATAGCTAACTCCCAAATCTGAATTCTGAACATTCATCAGAAGTCCAGCTGGGAATCAGTGTTCATAACATTTTGAACATCATCACTTTTACACTCAGGAAGCTGGAATAGCCAAGAGTTATTCTTCTCAGTCTTTGGAAGCAAGCCCCAAATTTCAAGCTTTGTTCAGAAAATATCATGATGTGACTTGATCATATTACAGAAAGTCGAGTGTGACAGAGGTACCTTCTGTATCACTTCCATGGCTACAAGGTACTGCAATAACGCACCTTAAAGACATAGCAAAGCGTACACTGTGTTTTTTTCCTAAATTCTCTCAAAGAATTTGCAAAACACACTGCTCCTTTAAAGAGAGGGTGACAGCACCCGTGGGTGAAACTATCCAGAGACTTCCTACGCCTTCACTCTGATCTGTACCACTGTGCTCTCCATAGATCACTCACCTATTTGCCTTTATTATGACTAATACTGTATCTCAAGCACCCAGTCAAAAATCTACTGCTTTCAAGAACTAAGTAAAATCCTGACTCATGAAGACAAAGGCCCACACAAGCTGAGAACCAGACTTCATTCTCATTGATGGAAATAAACATAATACAATGATGACATTGCCCACAAAAGGAAAGCCACAGCTTTGACATCCCTCATCATCATTAATCCAAGTGGAAAGTTGGTACTAAAGACATGTTTATACCAACGCCTTTATCAGCAAAATTTAGGTTGCTCCAGGGTGTAAAATCACACCCCACCGCCAAAAGATGTAAATTTTACTGGCTTAAGTGGTAGGGTACACAGCTGCTAGGCCAGCAGCAGCTTCTCCTTTATAGTTCATTGAAGTCGCTTTGTTATGTCAATGACATTGAACAGCTATATGAGAGATCTTACAGTAGCACAGCTCACTATGAGCTCACTAGTGAAGCCACGTCCTAAGTCTGTGCAAAAGCCCGGGGCACATATTCTCCATAGGAGAGCAAGATAGGTTTCCTTAGACTAGTTGACTCACAAAAGAGCACAGGCCTACTAGGCGGCTAACTATTCCATAATGAAGCTAGATTTCAGTGACAAATACTCTTGTAGATGTGATTAAAAAGCATTGATGAATCATTTTTCTGATCCCCCCCAAAAACAAATTTTTTGACCAAAGCATTTTTTTTCCCCTCAGTGGAGAAAACATATATATCTTCATTTTGGTGAAAATGTTTCTGATTTTTCTCCAAAAAATTTGAAAATGGAAAAATTGTGGGTTTTGAGTTCCAGGTGGATAACAGGGTTCGTTTGAATAGAACAAAAACACAAAAGTCCTTAAAGACTAACAAGTTTGTTCGGGCATAAGCTTTCATGGGCTGTAACCCACTTCATCAGACACATCAGATACAGTAAGTGAATACACCAGAAACAAAAGCCTATGTTGATTTTTGTGAAATTGAAATGAACTTTTGTTTTATGGAAAAAAAAATCCTGAAAATTACATGAAAATTGTTTAATGACATGATTTTTTTTTAGTTTTGTTTCTCACAGTTTTTTCTAATGAAACACTAACCATTTTCCAGTTACCCTTAACTGCTAGCCACTTACATTCATCAGACCAGCAAATGCCACGACATCATAAAAATCTCTAGAGACTATCCAAGAAGAATGTCTGGCCACAAGATTCAGAGGAATGATACAAGAAAGACCTTAAAAGATCAACAATTGAAAAATCAAATTAATATCCCTTTAAATACAATAACCAACCAGAAAATGGTGTTAGCGGTTTTGTAAAAGACTTCCATAACTTTCTGACCAGAGCAGTGAAGCAATTCTTCCCCACTCCACCAGCAAAACTGTAACTCAAAGAGAAAGAAAAGAAAAGTGAACTGCCATGTGCTAAGGAAAAAAGACAGAACTCTGATGCTTAATACACAAAGCCCTATGTGACCCTAACCGACACACACCTCACCAAGACACCGTGGAACTAGAAATCAATGCCTCAACAGAAAAAAAAAAAAAAAAAAAAAAAAAGACCCACGATTTTCAAAACTGCTGAGCAAAGAATTATCTTGATTGATTTCAATCGGAGTTGCAGGGTGCTTGGTATTTTTGAAAATCAAGCTGCATATGATATGGGAACACCTAAATATAGATCTAAGAGACTAAATTTAGGTAACTTTTTTTTTCCCCTAGAATCTTAGCTCCTGCTCTTAGAGGTAATACATTTCAGAGGAGATGTCAAACCTGAGGTCCAGATTGCCACTGCCTTGAAAAATCCCATTGAACCATTTGCAATAGTAACTTATTAACCCCAAAGGCTAGATTTTATACATTTTTCTACTGTTATTCATATTTATACAGTATCTCATGTGTATACAGGACCTAGCACAATGCGGGCCCAGTAAGAAACTGGAGCCCGTGGATACTACTGAAATATTAATAGGCATACTACTATGCTACATATTAACTATTGTATTCCCACTGTATTTTCATTCAGTCTGCTATTCCTCTTAACTCCCATCACTAAAGTAACAGGAGTGTCATGATTCGCTGTTAAAGAGTCGTGCTGTTCCACTCCAGAGGTGGATGCGGTTAAGTAGTAAGTGAATCCTTGTGGATGAAGGAAATCCTGGACATGTTGGATTATGTTACTACGGAGCACTTCCCTCATATTTTAAATCATTTAAGGATGTCAACTAATAACTTTGTGTTACTGTGAACTACCTATCATACTGCAGCTGCTATGCAAAGAATAAACAAAATTAGTAACAATTAGTTAATAACTTTGTGCTATTTTCAGATATCATCATGGTCAGTGAGCAGTATTATCAAACAGGCCTGGTGCATTATTTGACAAAAGAGGTCCCAATCAGCCTTCGTTGATTCCCATGCAACCATTCTAACTTCACGGCGAACGAAGGCAGAACTGGATCCATTGTCCAATAGGCTCCAACTCAGGAAACAATCCCTGTTCACCACAGCACTCAAACGTGTGCCATTGCAGGCACCTGTTGAAATTTCATTCAGCAGAAGTCAAGTACATGACTGGAACTAGTTGAGATATCTGACTGCTCTAAAGCCCAATATTGCAATGTAGCCAAAGATGGCGTCGAAGATATTACTGCAGCTGACACGTTCCTTGATGGATGACCTGGGGGTGTTTTAATTTAAGTGTCCAGTTCTCTTAAGTATTTGGCTTTCCATTATCAAAAGAGCTAAGGGCAAGAGCTAAATTTATATATACTGCCTCATCGCATGTTACCGCTATTTAGTTTACAGTATTCACCATCATGGATCTTAATTATTTATATTGCAGGCCTAGGGTGACCAGATGTCCTGATTTTATAGGGGCAGTCTCAATATCTGGGGTTTGTCTTACACAAATGTCTACTACTCCCCATCCCTTGCCCTAATTTTTCAAACGTGCTATCTGATCATCCAAACTGCAGTCCTCACTCACCTCGAATAGAGAGTAGGCACAGACAGGCCAGTTGATATGAAAGAGAAACCAAATTAACTGCACTTTGATGTTCATCGCTGTATGGTTAACTCTGTGAAAAGGCTTCTAGATTTTCACACTACTGCCACATTTCTGCAGCTGTATCATCCCACAGCAAGACACTAGCAGGTATCACTGGAATCAAAAGATATCAGTTGCATTCTGCAGAGGGAAAACTGATTTTGGCACAAAGTACTAAAATACGAATAGAAATCTAACCACTTTTTGGGCCCTGACACAATATTAACTGAACACTCGACAAATCTCTTGAGTCTCAATCCAATGAGTGATTGACTGTCAACCAGAAGACCATTCAAGTCTCTTAAAACTCCCAAAGCATGTAACACACTTATGAAAGTGCATCGACACAGGGATAAAATGAAAACGAACAATAATTCTCAGTGGCTGGGTCAACTGGTTGGAACTCATTCCATGGGGCTAACATAGCAGAACAGATCTTGCCCTCTGGCGGGAACCCGAGCTGCGTGCGCCGCTTCCTCGCTGGCTGTCAGAGACCAAGCTACAGAACAAGTGGGGACTTCTACACTGCTACTTTGACCTCTGTACCGTGAACCCGAGTCAGTTGACCCAGGCTCAGAAACTTGCTGCCATGCTTTTTTGTTTGCAGTATAGACATTCTTTTAGATAATCAGTGCTAATGTACACCTTGGTCAGAAATCTGAAATTTTCACTCAGGATTATGTCAACACTGTGAAAAAAAATGTAAGGTCTTAATGTGGACTAAGCAACTTGAGTAAAAATAGCAGTGAAAACACAGACAGTCAGCTTTTAATTCAGATTAGCCACAGCCTGCCCTAGAAGCTCAAACTGCAGTTACAAACTCAAGTTTAAACCCCAACTGTTGTGTCTTCACTGCTATTTTAACTTGACTTAGGTAAGCCAAGTTAGGAACACATTTTTATTTTATTTTATTTTTTGGTTTTCAGGGTAGATATATTGTACCCTTAATCCCTGCTAAGATGCTGTTCTCACCGTCTCTATTGGACTTCCACTCGAGTAAAGCTGGGGTAGAAATTTCCCATGCTTCCATCTGTCTTGAGGTTCACCCTTTAACAACAACAACAATAATAAACCCTCTTTTTCATCCACTCTATCAGGGCATCCTTTCCCGGCAAATCAAACACAAAGGTACATTATACTGTCTGCCATAGCATTTGCATACCACTGCTTGGGAAATGGCTTTACCCCATCATGAAAAATGTAAATGAAAAAGAAAGGTTCACATTTTATTTTCAATTTTTTCTGACAAAGCTCTAAAGGTAATAGTTGAAAAAGAGACACAGTCACACAAAAATTTGTCTTCAATTAAAAAAAGTCACCTGACTCAACATGCCTATTCATATTTATTTTCCAAAATCAACAAGTGCTAGTCGGATACCAACCCCCATGCTCCACCTATAACTCCAGGGACTTCCTGAAAACAGGAATTTAGACCCCAATGCTTTTTTTTATTTCCAAACCTTTAAATTAATCCAATCAGTGGTTATCAGATCGTCTATTTAGCTCATCTGCTTGACACATTGCTGTCTAAGCTGCATTACCACTGAGATACATTTGGTGAAATCTCTGCCAGGATCGCATTACATAATGCATACTTGTTTGAGACTGAAATACATGGCATACAATCTGTCTCTATATTAGTCAACAGGAGGCTGTTTATTTTAAGAACTTGAAATATAATATAGGCTAGGAGTACGCGCCACCACAGCTGTCTCTTTCTGCTTGAACTCAAGCAGCACTACAGTGACTTTTGGATTGCGAGAGGATCTGTAAGATGCAACGTACTGCAGTGACATTGCATCACATCTGCAGGAAGCCTTCATCTTGGAAGACCCTTCTTCTTTCCCTTTATGCAGCCTTTCCCACTGAGGGTTGCAGTGCCAGCATGGAGATTAGGGAGGACCAGATCTCCCTTTCCCCTGCAACAGGTTGCAACTCCTTCTAGGGGATTATTAGATGTTCCCAGGGCAGCCAGGATATACAATCCCTGCAGTGTGCCCTGGATCCACCTCTGGGCCTCCTCCAAGTGGGAAATGACTGGTAGGTTTCAAAAGAAAGCCTACCCGAGGCATCCTTATCTCATGACCAAAACACTTCAGCTGACTCCCCTCGATCCATAGGAGTAAATGCTTTACTCTGAGGCCCTCCCGAGCAGCCGAGCCTCTCACTTGATCTCAGAAAGTCAGCTAACTCCTTTGTTCAGAAACCTCATTACCACCTTCCAAAGCTGTAGCCATGTTGGTCTAGTTCTACAAAACAAGCAAGGAGTCCTGTGGCACTTAAAGACTAACAAATTTATTTATCTCATGACCTTTCATGGGAGAAAATCCACTTTGTCAGAGGCTTTGAAGATGGGGAAACTCAGGCTATGTCTACACCTAAAATCTTAGTTTGGACTTGGTTAGTTTGAACTAAGTAGTTCAAAATTTAGTTTGAACTAAGTGCATTTTTTTTAGTTTGAACTAACTTCTTAGTTCGAACTAAAAAAGCGTGGTTAACTCAAACTAAAATTTAGTTTGAACTTAAAAAAAAATGTGCTTAGTTCGACCTAACCACTATTTTGAACTTACTTAGTTCAAAGTAGCATGTCTACATTGTGCTAGTCCAAGCTAAATATGCAAATTAGTTTGAACTAAGCAGTTAAAATATTTTAGTTCAAACTAGGCAAAGCCTCATGTAGACAGGGTTCAAATTCATTTGAATAAAGGTTCCTTAATTTGAACTAATTTGCTAGTGTAGATGTAGTCATACAGAATGGCAGCAAAATAAATGCAGGGAAGTATGAGTCATGGAATCAGGTTTGCTGTTACAGTCTGGCCTGATCCATGACTTACACTTCTTTGCATTTATTTTGCTCCCATTCTGTAAACTCCCCCATCTTCAAAGCATCTGATGAAGTGTGATTTTTTCCCACACAAGCTCCTGTGATAAATACGTTTGCCAGTCTCTAAGTGCCACAGGACTCCTTGCTCATTACCGCTTGTATCCGCAATCTCATCCTTTTGCTCATTACCCTAAGTTCATGGCCCATAGATGAGAACGGGGGCATGGACAGACCTGCAAACTGAAAACTTCCTCTGAAAAACTAGCTCTCATCTTACCTCCATAGATCTCAATGATCCCCAAAATCTTAAATGGAAACACAAATGGATGATTCATCCACCACTGAACTGTGGACATGTGTGAGCCGAAACCAAGGAGTGGGATCCAACATAAACAATAAAGTATTTTTGCCCAGAATCTGGAAAAAAATAGTCAAGGCAGGTGAATTAAGGCAGGCAACATTTAAAGATGTGCAATGGAATTTGTTGAGGACTAACACGTTTATTGAGGAAACCAATTACCTTGGGTTCTTTAGCGACCATAAATCATCATGGCCTCGGTTTAACATCTCACCCAAAGAAGGCTTCTTCCTAGTAGTGGAATACCAGCGTGGGATATTAGTTGAGTACCGACAGAGAGAGAAAAGCACTATCTTCTCAATCACCAATACCACTTCCCCTAGCATTCCTTACAAGTCTCTTACACCTAGCCCAACGCTGCTTATTGTCACCAAAATGACACAGCTGCGGTTAGACACAAACAGGCACCTATGTGTAGCTGCCGAACACGCACATATTGTGTGTGTGCATGTGAGTGCTCATGGCTCAGTCTCTTCCGGAGCAGTGCTGGCAGCATGGATATTACCTCTAAGATAAATGAATAAGAGTTTAGGTCTTATTGGATTACAGTTTATTGAACTTTATAAATTCCAATTAACAGACCCCTGAGCAATAAGAGACATGTAGCGTACTCTTCATTTTATAGTGCAATTATGAGTGAGTTTATCCTCAGCTGAACAAGAGGTATTAACGGATAAAACATTGGAAAGAAGACACACTAATAGATAGAAGCAGATACTAGAGACAAGGAGATAAATGGATACAAGTAGGACCATACATTCAAGGCAAGGCCCGATTTGCCCCGCTTCCTGGGTTACTGCATTGCATTTACTGCTAATCACGGCAACAGGAAATGGATGGGAGACAGGTGAGCCCGTCAACAATTGCTGTAGAGATGTCAGCAAAAAGGGGGAAGACAGATAAGATTCATAAATGGAATGGGATTTTTGGTCATTTCACAGCTGCTCTAAAGAAGTGGGCATATGATAAAGAATTCTCTTGATTCAGTGTTTTGCCATTATGCAAAGAGATCCAGGAAAGCTTTTGTAACTCTTACCAGAATGAAAAATGTTCAAGGTGTTCATCCATCAGCCCATGCATGTAAATAAGATGGAAGGTGATTCCTCCTCCTGCCCCATCGTCTGAGCCACTAATACAAAATCCACACCAATTTGCCCTGCTCAAAATTCCAGGGAGGTTGCTGAATCAGTGTGGATTGAGTTCTTTCATTTCCCTTCATCCCCCAGCCTGCATTTTTTGATTTATTGAGCCTGTTCTGACTTTGTCTTTTTCATAGATAAGACGACTATGCATGTATATAAACTCCAGCAGTAACTAACTATAGTGAACCACTTTTCATGATTTCATTGCTAAGAGTCAGGGCAGCCCTGACACTGGCTTTTGTTTCTTACATATTTATAAGAGCTCCTCTGCCTGCCTACGCCTGTCATTCTACGGTGCTCTCATGTGGTGTTTAGGCAACATCAGTTGCCATGAGCAGAAGTGAGAAAACCTTTGTAATATTTGCCGTAATGCGTGACTACTACATTGTTCTGCACCGGTGTTAGCGTCATGATGGAGGCCTCCAATTGAGATCACAGCCCTACTGCACTAAATACTGTACACAAACAATCCTTGCCCCCAGGAGTTTCCTCTCTGTATGGACAACACAAAGGGCGGAAGGTAAAACAGAGACAACAAGAGGGAAGTGACTCTTCCAAGGTCATATAGGAGGTTAGTGTC
This sequence comes from Podocnemis expansa, assembly GCA_007922195.1. Lineage (NCBI taxonomy): Eukaryota > Metazoa > Chordata > Testudines > Podocnemididae > Podocnemis > Podocnemis expansa. The sequence goes on from ML682046.1 coordinate 6,691,242, forward strand.
AGAGCTGGCATCAAAGGAGGAATTATCTTTGTTATGATAACACCTAAGGGGTTCAATCCATTATCCTGAAGGCTGCATGAACTCCCATTACAAATCACTCCTTGTCCCAAACAGTTTGCAGTCTAAATAGACAGGGCAGACAAAAGGTGCTAGAAAGGAACTGTCGTTATTCCCATTATCCTGACAAGGAACTGAGGCACTGAACGTGATAAAGTGACTTGTCTGAGGCTGCATAAAAGGACTGTTATCAAGCTGGAAATTGTGCCCAGATCTCCTAAATCATGGTCCCATACTTAATTCACAAGACCATCCAATCTGGTTGGACTCTGAACTCCACTCTGTAGCTGAAGGTAACTGTGATAGACAGTAAAGTCAGAAAAGACCTTGGAGAACTATCTAGTGCCTAATTTCCCATTGCCTTGTCTCTTGTGTGATCATTTCCACTTGTGCAGAATTGGTGTAAAATGCTGATTTGATTGGCGTTTGCACAGATGGAATGGACTGTCCAATACATAAGGCACCAGAGCAATGAAGCTCTCAGTTTCCTGCCTTGCTATGTTCCCTCTAAGCTCTGCGTGTGTGTGCACGCACACAGGTTGCAAAGCTCATGCACACATTAAAATAAAGCACGCACAAAAAAATTCAACAGTACTAACATTTTTGTGCTACTTTAAGAAGGCTGTTTCAAATAGCATGTTTCAAATAAGGTTTTGTAATTTATAAAATCATTTCCATCACCATATCAAAATAAAATTTAGATATTATTTGCATCATATGCTTTGTTGCACTCACAAGTTTGAACACACTCACTGGACTGTGCACAAATTTGGATACTGGTTCTGAAAATTTGCACACACAGACTATGCAAAATTAGGGGGAACATTGCTGCCTAGGTCAGTGTGTTGTTCCCTATCTATTGGGCTCCAGCACTTCTGTTATAAATGAGCCTCTCTACAGGGCTTCCACCATTCTACTGAGTATATTATTCCCACAGCTTAATAGATCTCAAATTTAGGAACCTTTCCTTGATTCCCAGCTCCAGTTCTCCTGTGCACGTTTGAATCTTGCTACACTCCTAGTCACATCAATCACCCCTTTTCCTGGGTATGCACACCTTTCAAAGTACATGGGCAGCGGCGCTATACCCACTTCCCTTATGCTATTACACGGGAAGTGGAATTGAGATTGTTCTGTTACAGTCTGTTTATGCAAACTCTGAGACATCAACATGCATCCATCAGTGAAGTGAGAATCCTTTTCCACGTTAGGGTGAGAAGAGTGTCGCTTACAAACAAAAAGTTCTCAAATGCTATAGCTCAGCAAGGATTAAGCTTTGACAGAAGTTAACGTTTAAAGAAGTGCATCAAAGTAGTAATGGACTTCCCTACTTCCCCACCCCTGCTTTCAACCCCCACCCCCTGTAATAGATCACACAGAATGGATTACATTAATTTTCTATAAACTATATCAACTTGAGTGACATGTCCTTAAGGATTGGGTGATTGATATTCACAATGAAGTCTTATAATCTAAAATCATATTAATATTAATATTAGAGATTTTCTGTCCTTTATGTGCATCATTAAATTCTGAGTATAAGGTGAAATTGACAACATACATTTTGACAGCTTATCTATAATAAATATGCAAATCTTGATACTGGCATGTCATCACAGACTTTGCTGCTCCTTGAAATATCAGACAGATCCTGTCTTTATATGACATTTACAATGAAAGATCAGATATAAAGCATTCTCTGTGACTGAGAAATTCATTGGGTTTAGTCTTTAGATGCCGTGATATTGGTTTCATATGCCGCAAGCACCTCCCTCCCCTGGCTTCCTCTTCTTTCTCCCCTTCTCTTCCTAGAGGAAATTAACATTAGAAATATTTACAAAAGGCACATCCTCAGCAGGTGAAAATTGGCACAGCATCACTGGCTTCAATGAAGTGATGTTGATAAACACCATGAAGATGCAGGCTGCAGAACTGATGAAGGCTTTTCCATTTGATAATCTTTAACCAATCAAGCACAGGCTCAATGCACTGATGAGGGGTGGATTGTATCACATAATCAACTGCAGAAGTTTGTCTCTGTGTTCCCTCACTTCAACCTTGTTGACTGTTGGGAACATCAGCACACAAGTGAAGCTAGAAATTTTTCAGACACAAAAATGTTTTTCTCTAGAAGAATGCAGATTCCAGTCTACTGGACCTTTCTGCAAATTTGTGTCAAATTTGCCAAATCATTTTGGTCAGGAAAAATAAGCTGAAAACGTCAAAACCTTTTGTTTGGACTTTTTAAAAGTGAAACATTGCAACTTTTCTACTCAAAATGTCCTTTTGTTTCAATTAGTATAGCATTTTTAAGTGAAAATAAATGAAAACTCATGCCATAAATTAATTTGTTAGTCTTTAAGTGCCACAGGACTCCCTGCTTGTTTTGGTGAACTAGACTAACGCAGCTTCCCCTTTGGAACTAAGAAATATTTAGTTTCTGGTGGAAAAAAAAAAGTTTTGTTCAACCCAAAATAAAATATCATTAACTTTTTTATTTCACCGATTTGTTTTTAAATCCACTTTAAATTAGCCTAATCTAATTCCTCCCTCCTCACAATTTGTTAGCTGGCTATCAAACTGGAAAACTAGTTCTTCACAGATTTCTAATGACAAGTGGAAAGAGCAAGTGGGTGGGAATGGATCGTATTTGGGTGTATGCATATACATATATATATATATAAACAGCATGGGAGACGGTGCAGTTGAGGGTGTGTTCACACAGTGAGGAGCAGGATGGATCAGAGACAATATCAGCAGAATCAGGATCACATGGAGTGTGCTGCAGCCCTAAAAACGGCTATGTAGACATTTTCCAGAGGAATAGCCGTGTTAGTCGGTGTATAGCAAAAGTAGCAAGAGTCCTGTGGCACCTTATCTGATGAAGTGGGTTGTAGCCCACAAAAGCTTATGCTCAAAGAAATCTGTTAGTCTATAAGGAGCCACTGGACTGTCGCTACTTTTGCTATGCAGACGGTGTAGCCTGAGCTGGAGCTCAGACTGTGAAGCTAGGGATGGTAGCAGAGGTTACAGTCAAAGCCCCAGCCTGAGGGTCTACACAGTGATGTTTAGTAATGTGGCATGCACCCTGTGAGGGGGAGCTCAGACGCACTGCCATCGGCTGCCACTCACTGTGTAGACACTTTGCAACTGGCTGGTGCATCGGTCTCAGAGCCAAAAGATCTGCCCGCTGCCGTGTCCCACCGCGTGACTTCTAGCACGCCCCTTCACCTCTCTATCACTTACCATCTCCCCGGGACATCTCTCTCCCTATGTGTCTATGATGTACCCAGCATAAAGAGTGCCCAGACCCTGCCTGGGAACCCCAGGCACAAATTTATTCTAAACAACAACAACTAACCAAGAAGGGGCCTGTATCAATCTGATCTATAGAGACATATACCCCAGATTACTCGCCTGCACAGTGTCTAAAACACATATTCTCTGCAGGATCAGGACCTTGAAACTACAGGCTCTGCAGGTTAGAGAGTGTCTATACATGTTCATGCAGCATATTATAGACACTTCTTCTACACAAATACCCAATAAACATAAACTTTGCTGACAAGTTACATGATTTGTCCATCAAGACCCTGACTGACACAACTGTAGAACTGAGGACCTCATAACCCTATAGATCTCAGGATCCCCTTTTTTGTGCTTTGTAAATGAGGTGGCCAATTAGCACACTGTGATGTTAAATCATATTTTTGAAGAAGTTCATATGACCCCTGTTTTAGCTGCCTGTTCACTGTGTAGCCAGTGAATTTCAATGTATTATTATTTCTTATTTGGATTCCAGTAGGATCTACTGGCTGCTATTGAGATCAAGGCCCCATAGAGCTGGATGCTGTACAAAAACTTAGGGAGTGACCATTCCCACCCCCAAAAGCTTGCATTCTAAATAGTCAAGACACACAAAGCCCTAGTCTACACATCGGCTGGTTTTCAGTGGCAGTCAACCGGCATATGCAAGGCACATAAAATGCCTTGCATAAATGCTGGTGACTTTCTTAGCCGCAGGGACACACTGGAGAAAGCCGACCGCAAACGCTTTGTGGTCAGCTTTCCCATACACCTCCTGGCCCCCAGCACTTTCGGCGCCAACTTCCTGGGAGCACAGCAGCAAGTTCAGACTTGCTGCTAAGAGCCCCAGAATGCTAGGCTGACAGCAGCGATTTTGCCACCGTCCGTATAGGCATACCAAAAGATGAGAGAAGAAACAAAACCAGAGAGACAGCGTGACATGCAGCAGATCAATAGCAGAACTGGGAACAGAAAGCTGAGATCGTTTCTCATCCCAGCTCCCTGCACTTAAACCAAACTGCCCCTCAATCTGATGCTTTGCAAAAGCACTGAATGCACAAAGTTACTGATTTACTTGCAAATAGCAAACAAACAAACAAAAAAAAGAGTTTCCCCCATCCCTTCCCCCATCACAACTTCTTAAGTAAGGAAACAGAGACTTGACACTATATAAATACATGCAAGGGCTAGTCTCCATGCCACACATTGGGACTGAATGGAAACTAGTTCAGAGATGGAGTTTGGTTAGACTTGAACATGACTGAACACAAAATAGTTGTCCTCTGTTTTTTAAACCTATAAACAAATTCCCAATCCAGGTGTCAGAACCAGACAATACAAGACTTACACTTGGCTCTGCCAGCAGGGCTGAAGGTAAAAGCAGCAGTGGCACTGGCTTTCCTTCTAAATTAATTCCTGCATCTTTTTGACAGTGGATGTAGAAAGGTGAAAGGAAAAATAATAATAATAATAATAATAATAAAAGAGCCATTTTCAAAGAGGACATAATTCCTGGGGAACTGACCTGAAGCTATCAAATATATTTTATCAAGGCCCATTATGGGTATTTCGTCCCGACAAAGCTGAGGGCTAGGCAGAACAGAGGTCTGTGGATCAACAGTGCTAAGCCATCTTTATTTCTGTTACTTCCTAGTCCCAGCCCAAAGGCATCTTCAATCAGGCAACCATCAACCTCTTCTCACAATGGGACTGTGGCTAGCCTCCACAAATAGGCAATGGCTGAAAATCAGGAAGCTAAACCCCATGTCCAAAGTAGCGCAAGTCCCACCAAATCAAACAACTTCCATCTGGATTGGAGTTCCTTTCTGGGGGCACTCTCAGTTAGAAGATCACATCCTGTCATTTAGTGCACCTAGCTTTCAGATGATGGAAACACCCAAGTGGTCCAAGCAAGGCTGGATGGGGTCTCTCAGTGTTTGGTGCTGTATAAACACAGCTAAAGGACTGCCTCTGCACCAAAGAGCTAATAATATAAATCAGCAAGGCCAGCAAAGGGCACGAAGGAGGCCTGATTAACCTCATTATAGCTGGGGAATTCAGACACAGAGAGATTCACCAAGATGGTTTGGGTTAGAGCTGAACACACAGTGCAGATATCCTGCCTTCATCACACGACCATGCTTCCTCCTCCACACCTGCGGCCCCTTGCTTTATGCATTGTCTCTCAATGCCTCCTCCTACTGGAAAGTCCCTCCCTCTTCACCCACTTCTTCATCTCTCTGCACCCACAAACTTCGGGCCCTTGCCCCTGAATCATTAAAGGAACATGAGACACTTACAATTGTGATGAACGAAGATTACAGAGCAGGGGAACTGCTAAGCAAACCAAAGTCATTACAGTTGGCTGGACACTGTTACCACTGTTTCTTTGTATGCCTCAAGGAATTGGGTCCGGCTTCCAAAAGATGAGCCCTGAAATACTAACAGCAAATAACCATCTCCCAAAGAATATAAAAGGCTCATATCCATGACCCTGCTCCTTCCATCAAATGATGGGGAAGGGAGGTACTTTCCATCACGAATCCTTATCCTTTACTTCCCTCAAGGTCACCACAGATGGAGGGAGAGGAGAGGCAAGGGGAAGCACGGGAAGACTAGAGGGTGGCCAACCACTCACATAGAGGGCTAAGTTTTGCAAGAAGAACAGGTCCAATCCCCAGAGATCTGGGCTCCCAGTTCTTCCAGCTGTGCCCTCACAATAGCATCATCCCTGTAGCATTGCAAGCCCCAATGGTCCTGCACAAAAGGAAGAAGCTTTGTGTTTTACAGGAACACAGAGTTATTCAGGAGCACACATCTCACAGGGCAGTCACATTCAAGCAAGAACAGGTGGGATTTTTAAGGTTTAAGACTGATTCTGTCGTTGGCATGCTACCAATTGCCAGGACAACTACAGAAGTGGAGTGCAAAAACCATGAGCAGGGAGGTGATGTTACTTGTTTAGAGGCTCCACTGCTGGTCCTGGAGATAGGAATACGTTCTGAGGAAGGAGCTCCTTCCCCACCCAAGGTGTGTCTACACAGCGGTCTGAGGTGCGACTGCAACACAGACAGACACAAGTGACATGGGCCATCTGTACGGTGCCTGTGTTCTCAGATTATTTGTACAGGACATAGCTATACTGCTGGTTTTAGCTGCTCTAGTGTGGGTAAAGCAGGCATGGGTATTTCTGGCCCATGCTGCAGACACACCTTTGCTTTGCCCCCCGCTATTTAACACCACCGAGTGGCTGCATGGTGTTAGGCAGCTGGGTGAAAGTCATAACCTTCACCGACACACTCGGGACCAAAACAGGCCCTTCCTACACCAAAAACCACAGTTCTCGACATCTTGAGTGAAAGAGGCAGGTGCTGACATGGACTCACATTGAAGAGGGGGAACAACACACACAGACTAGCAGGCTTCACATGGAGGCTCTTATGGGTGCTACTCAATGTGGGATCGCTTCCACCTCCTCCCTAGCCAAACTGCCCTCCTACCCCTGTGAGGGGCAATGGAGACCTCTCCCATCTGGTGGCAGAGGGAAACACCCCACTACGATGATCTCTGGCATAAAGGGTGCAGTGGGATGAAGAACCCTCTGGCTGGGGGTTAGGAAGAGACCCAAATTTAGACATTGCCGTTGCTCTAGAGAATGGTGCCCTCATAACACCAAGACCTGTCATACATGGTGCATGCTGCCCGCTTACGAACCAGCGGAGAGAGAAAAGGCTCCCTTTCCCCTCCCCATGAACACCGAGCCTTGTGTTACATTCATCTCTGACTAATCGTCCCCGTTTGCTCGGTTGCTTTTTAATTTTATTATTATTTATTTGCATTGACTTGACACACCCTAATCCCTGAGTCAGCTCCTGTTTCTGGTTACACCCAAGGTAAAATATCATGAGCATCCTAGCAGAGCTCAGCCTGCAGCATTTAGGAAGCAAAGGACTGGCTAAAAACATCCAGGTGAGTGAATGCAAGGCAAGACCCCCGCTTGGAGTGCACCTGACCCCAGCCAAAGAGCTGACAGGGTCTCTCCCCACGCAGCAAGTGAGATGTGGGTAGGGACACTGGAGAACAGGAGGGAAGAATAAATGGTGTGGGGGGCATCCCTCTCCTTGATCCTGTCTCTCCATCTCCGCTCCTCACATAGGGCACCACATTCCCATGCTCACATGCACACCATCACCCACATACCCGAACACCTCTCTCTCGCACACGCACACCCCTTTTCTCTCACACACACCCCTGTGACACCACACTCACACCCCTGGTCCCATAGTCACATGCACTCTCTCAGTCCAGTGGGTACGGTATTCTCTCTGACACAGCCCTCGATCTGAATCACGCGCTGCATATCTCAAGCTGTGCGTGATGCTCTCTGTCTGTCAGTGCATCACTCTCCCTCTCTCTCTCTCTCACACACACACACACACACACACACACACTCACTAGATGTGACGCACCGTTTCTCTTAGCCCAAGCACCACACTCTCCATCTTTGTGACACACTGTCTGTTTATCTACCCACCCCCCTCGCCACGTCTACTGTTCTCTCTCCCCCTCCGCTTGTAAGAGCCCATCTGCCAGCCAGGAAGATGGCTTTTGATTCATCCACATTATCAACAAAGTGCATCCTGATTATCCGGATCTGAACAGCCCTGTCAGCTCTTGAGAAATGAAACAATAGCAAATATCTGGTGAATTTCATGGTTATCAACACTCCTAATCATGCAGATGAACTGGGAAGAAAAGCAAAAAAGCATTCATTTACTTTGGTCTAATGATTCCTTAACATCTTTGCTTCCTAGACTTGAGTTCCCTCGGATTTCTTCCTATATTTATAAGTAGCAGTTCAATATTTTTTTCTAATACAGCTACACACCACCACTCAAAACACTTAGAAGATATAATTTTGCTTCTTGGAACAAACGGCTGGGGTTCCCCCCTTCTTCATTATGTAAGGATGTTTCTGTCCAGCCGGCAGGGTTGCATAGCAAAGCATGTTAACCGAGTGATAACGGAGCAGTTACATTTTTTATCATGATCTATTGCCTTGCTAGCATGCCGGGCCACTTCCAATAACACAGTGCACTCGATAAATTAGCACTCTGGCCTAAAACCCGTGATGGAATATTGTTTGGATTCCTGGTGACTCTGCAAGTAATCGCATGCTCCCCATCTGTATGCTTTCTCTGAATCAGGACTGGCAGGGGGTGAAGAAAGGAGGCAGCACAAGCATGAGATTTTACCCTTGGCATCAAAGGTTTAAGTTTTTCCATTACGTGGACCGGCCCAGCCAATCTTGCCTTCCATATGCAATCCGCACTCTGGGCCAACAGGGACTGAGCACCCCACCCCTGGGTCCCTGTCAGCGGCAGAAAGAGATGACAGCCCCAAGGGGCAGGCTCGGCACTTTGCATAATCTGGTCCTTTGTGTGGCCCCAATTCTGCAAAGCTCTGAGTCCGCTCATTTTCCACTGGGAGCAGACAGATCTGAGGCTGCTCCACTCTGTACAGATACGCAACACGTTCCCAGTCCTGGGTCCTATTATAAACCCCTGTAACTCAGACAGGAAGGGAGGGACCAAGACTTAGAATTTTAGCCTGGGACTTACGCGATCTGGGTTCAATTCCCTGCTCTGCCACAAACTTCCAGTGCAACCTCAGGCAAGTCACTTAGCCTCTCTCTGCCTCCATTTCCTTTTCGCACAATGGGGATAATAGCAGAGCCCAAAGCCCAGGGGTGTTGTGTGGATAAAGGCATTAAGGAGCGTGCTCGGATACTACAATCAGAGGAGTCACAAAAATACCTGAAACACACTGGAGAGGCCTTAAAGCAGACTCGCATAGCCAGAGACTTCAAAGGTAGGGAAATGTGCATTCAGGGCCACAGCACGAGGTGGGAGGACTGGCAGCCACTACAGCTGACCACACAACACAACCCTCAAGCAGAGGCAGGCATTTTTCATTCCTCCCTCTTCAGTTTGAAGAGCTGTTGCATCCTATTAGCGTGCGTCTCTCAATTAGAAAGACCTAACATTTGGGACCTCTGCTGGGCAGTGCCCTTTAGTCTGGAGCTGTCTTCCCATTTCCATTCCACGCTGCTACCAAAGTATTTAGACAGAAAGACAGGCAGAAAGAAAGAAAAAAATATCACCACTTTTAATGTAGAGCCCACAACCAGGAACAGATTAAGGGGTTTTGGAGCCCCAGGCGCCTCCAGATTGTGCCCCCCACCAGTGTGAGTCCTCAACCCACACTACTGTGGACTCCACAGCCTCACTATGGTGGCCTATGGGGGTCCAGAGGAGCATTAGGGGCTGGAACATGGGCCCCCCCTTTAGGCTGGGATCAAGGGCTTCAGCCTTTGAGTTAATCTGGCCCTGCCTTTGACAACAAATTGAGACTGCATCTATCATATTGAAATGCAAGAGCAGCCCAGCTCCTAACGTTGCAAATCAAGCGAATCATTCCAAGGGATTCCAGTTAGCCAGCTAAGGCCCAGACTCTGCACTGATGTCTTGCTGGCTACCTCATGCTCAAAGACAAAACCTTGTGTAAATGCTTGCAGGATTAGGGCCTGTTTCCCAGGTGGTGATCACGATGCTGCTAACGAAATGCAAGGAAATAAACAGAGCAGAGACAAGTTCCAAAGGGGCAGCCGTGTTAGTCCAGTCCGGCAAAACAATCAAGGAGCCCTGTGGCACTCAAAGACTAACAACTTTATTGCATCAGCTTTTGTGGGAGAGAGTCCCATTTCGTCAGATGCTTTGAAGAAGGCTCATCTTTAAAGTGTCTGATGAAGTGGGATTTTCTCCCATAAAAGCTCATGTGATAAACTGGTTAGTCTTTAAAAGTGCCCCAGACTCCTTTTTTGTAAAGCAGAGACAAGTTGTTCTGCACAAGACAGACAGACAGACAGACAAGGGAAATCAGCTCCATGTAGCTGCAAAAAAGAGACATTGTAAAAGGGGAAAAAATGAGTTTCCAATTTCTGTGATGGGGTCAGCTGCAAAGGAGACTGTAGTAAATTAAATATTTTTTCTATAAATCCTCATTAATTATCATAAAAACACAGAATTTTTAAAAGGAAAAGTTCAGTCATTCATCAGAACAGCTTAGAAACTTAAATCAATATGTACTATTAAGGTTGCATATCGAATCTATCTACCTAGCAAACACTGATGCCCCTGTTCTTTCTAATGGGGCTTACTGCCATCCTACAGTGGAAGAACAGTGCTTGAGAATTGTAGGGCAGATAGGAATATATTTCCAAATACTTATCTAGGCACCTAGAGCCCCAGTATAGTAGAGAGGGGTAAAAATGCTGATGTTTACAAGTAAGTAGCCCTATTTTATTATTTGGACCTAAACTGTTCCCCAGTTGATTTCAAGGCCCCGTAGGAACTGTACAAAAAAAAAAGGATAAAATGCCAGTCCCCGACCTAAAGTGCCCACAAACTACTGTTAAACTCATGTAAGGGTTTCCAGGATCAGCACTGAATATATTCTAACACCTTAGTAAGGAGTGTTACTTGTACCACATTGTTATGGGAGAACAGGGAATCAGTGTTTAAAAAAAAAAAATCTCCTATTCACTTGCAAATACATATACTTGATCTCAGTAAATCTGGAGGAACTAGTGCAGCATTACAAAATCCCTTTAGCTTCATAGGAGTTATGGAAGAGAAACAAAACTTTTCTGCTTTAAAGAAGGAGAAAGACACAAAATTTGGGCCAAGATCCACACAGGTATTTAGGTTTCTAAATTCCATTGATTGCAGTGTACCTTTGTAGAGCTGGACTTTGCTTCCTTTGAGCACATACAATCTACCTGAGGAGTAAGAAACATTACAGAAAATCTGATTACTCACCTGCTCAAATAGAGAGATGCAGGAAGCAACCACCATTTGCAAACTGGCTCCTTTAGGGCTGCCGCCAGCTCTCTCTGCCAAATTTAAAGGGCTATCCCTAGAAAAGCATGCTGGGAAAAAGAGGTCATATAAAGGGACAGCCAGAGCAGGGGAAGATTTAGTAGAAATTAGCAAGTGAGAGAGGAAAGTGTTATTTAGCTTCTGCTCCTATCTTACTTTGGCCAAATACAGCTGCATAGAGGAGCTGTTCCAGATTGGTATTTGTTTTCTATGAATCCATTTCTGGGTCAAGAGTTTCTTTTCTTTGAGGGAGTTAAATATAAACACTTCATAACCAAGTAGAAATGTCTGAGCATGCTCAGTGGGTACCAGCTAAGGTTCTTGGAAGAATATAATCACCCCTCATCCTATCTGTGATGTCAGCAAAGTAGGTGTGAGAACTTCATGTTTTCTTTACTGAGCCTGCTTGGTACAGCTCAGATGGTCTGTGTGAAGAAGATTGGAAATGTCATAATGAAATACAAAGAACAGCTTAGATGTTAGTAGAAGCAGAAAACCAGCTCCAAAGATCCGCTGAGTGTGTTGTAAAGGGGTGCTTCTACAATTCTCAGCATTTCACAGTTTTAGAAAACTGCTACAGATTGTAAAGGTTAATAATCAAATTTGTTGCAATGTAAAGTAGAATGCATCCGCTTCATAAACTCAGCCTTGCAAAAAGTTGCTGCCAGCCAAACAGCCAGAGAGAAGGGATATGTTGATACCACTTTTGGCTCATGTGTCTCACTGAAATGCAAACTTTAAAGCTTACATAGCCATGAAGTGAACTAATTTTATTAAGCAGGGGCAATTTGGTCCAGAAGGTCAAAGGTATTTAGATTCCTCATTTCCACTGAAATAAGTGGAAATTACAAACCTAAACACCTTTGAGTATGAGTTTTCTTTTCTTAGTGTGGGGGGGACTCAAGGGAATTAAGCGCAATGAAGTAATGAACTTAAACTCACCAAAGTCAGGGAATGGAAAAGCAGCTGTTTCATGATAGCTTTAACTTTCTTTTATTGTATTGTATTTTCTTTAGTCTGTTTGAATAAATACTTACTGGTCTATCTAGTTAATATAATATATACTAGGGGCCAGGTCCTCAACTGTTTTGCATGCTGCATCTCCATTGACATCAATGAAATTCAGTGACACTAATTTACACCATTTGAGTAGATAGCTTTATAAACAAAAAGTGAGGAAATTGAACTCAATTCCTGCTCTGAGCTCCCACATCCAGATGAAGCCATTTCAGCTTCCACGGGAACTCTGTGTAACTGCAGAGGTCTGCTTTCAAAGAGCTTACTGCAGAACCAGCTCTTTAGTTCATGTGAAAAACATATTACTTTCTAAATTTTGAAAGCACATGCAATTAAATCTGCAGTGTTAATCCCACCCCTGTACCTCTCAGAGTTAATTTTGATATGCACAAAAGCAGTGCTTATGAAAACTTTGCTCTTCTGTTCTCTCTGTAACTACGGGTGGTGCTGTTGTTTCCCTTAATGAAAGCTGCAACGTTTCTGGGATATTCCAGCAAGTGCAATGAAGTTAACCAGTTACTGGAAAAAAAATACCAAAATTTAGGAAAAAAATGGTTGCATCTGAGTGGTGGTTGGCATAGCTAGGATGGAAAAAACATTACACTTCTATGCATACGTCGCTCCCAATCCTAGGCTATTGAGGTGTCACAGCAGTTCCCAGTCAGTTGCCTACAGCCCAAAGGGACTGCTATGAAAGGTGGCGGGGGGCAGAGGAGGGCTGCCCTAGCCATGTTCTTTTAGCCGACTATGCTTCTTGTGAACTATTGGGATTGGTTTCATAGGAGCTGCAGAGTCACTTAACAAGTCCACCACAAGATGGACCTATACGGTGAAATGGGAGCAGATTATGACAGCTTTGGGCTGATGGAGGGGCACAACACAGAGAGAACTAGGCCAACTGTGAATTACTTTCAGCCACACTGAACCTCTCCTGCCTGTCTATCCTGAACTGCTTTTTCTGCTCTCCATTTTAAAAACCGCATAGGTTCGTCTGTGCCCAAGTGTGTACTTAACTGGTCAGTGTGGTTACAGGGACTGCACGTCACAGAGAATCTGAGCATGGGGTTGGCCTGCGATGTATCCCAGAATCATGTATACAATAATGGCCACCACATGTGCATTTTGGCATGAGCCATCAAGCATTCCTATGATTGAAAACTAGAGCCAAATCTGCACTGTTAAGATGGGGGAATCCTGTTTGCTTTTCACTTTCTCTTAGGCCTCAGCCAGCTTCTTCTTCTTTTTTCTTTTTTTAAATAGTGTTTCACTCCTTTTTGTTATGAAATGTTTTGTTAGAATAACTCTGAGGCCAAGCTAGGAGTTTTCCTTTCAAAGAGGCAGCTTTCTCTCTTTCTGTTATGGAAAGCTCATGCTGTGCTTCCATGATCTAGCACAACATATTTCCAAAACGGCTCTAACAAGAAACCCTGGAGGAAGAGACTTTAAAGTTTAAATGCATTTTTGTATCTCGTGTGTGTGTGTGTGTGTGTATGCGCATGCACAGATGCGTGCAGGATGGTTGGTTAGGAATCACAAGCATAGCTGAGGGGCAGCAGCTGAGTTGCTGACGTCGATGTGCTTAGCATGGAGGGATGGCTCTTTGGAATAATGTGGGTAACAGCATACACCACTGAGCACATGTGACTGATTTGACCAGACAACTACTACACATCCCAAAATAAACAATGTACACCAAAGAGAAATCCAACCAGTGTTCTGTGGATTCTGCATTGGCAAGGGAGACAAGTTACGGCTTTGCTGTCTCTAATGTCTTGATGCTGAAATCAGGGCTTTGCGCCAAACAACCGTTTTAATTCATTTTGCTTCTCTTTGTGCAAGGAAATGTCTTTTCTTTTCCATCTCATTGCAAATTCAACCCAGCAGCAAATTGTCACATTTTTTTTTCTTTTCAATGTGTGTTATAGAGGAATGTGGTTAGAAGCCTAGAACTTCAGAGGAGAGCTGTGCAAAGAACTGATTTTTTTCAGTTCACTGGTTAAACAAAAAAAGCCAGGAAAAATGTTTTTTTTAATTTTCTGTTGAACCAAAATGGTTGACATTTTTTTTCAAGTCAAATGAAATGTTCCGTGGTGGGGTGAGAGGGTAGTTAGCCTTTTAAAAAGCAAAAAATCAAAGCCAATTTCAAAATGAAAAGTTGTTTCAAATTAAAATATTTCATTTCAAAGATATTGAATTTTTTTTTAATTTATTGTTTGTGTTTTGACTGAAACCATTTAGCAGATTCAATATGAATTTGTTAAATGCTTCAGTGGACCTTACTCCATTTTGGGGAAAAGAAATAAAAAATGCCCTCAAATTTCACCCAGCTTTTCTTGAGAGACATGGATTAAATTCTCCATTCTTCCATGCACTTCCCACGTGACTGATGGCAAGTCCCTTAGCCTGTCTTGGGCTCAGTTCTCCAGCTGCAAAAAACGGGAGCCAAATCTCACTGAGATTTTAAGAAGTTTTTATATGCCAAAGATCGTTAGGTATCGTAACACTGCAGAGCATGTATTTGTTTAAGTGAGGTGTTGCAATGCATGGCCTAGTGGTAGGACACCAAACCTTCATTCAGGAGTCCTCAGTTTAATACCCTACTCTGCTTCTGACCACAGCAAAATGATTTCATCTCTTTTCGATTCCCCTGTGGTCTCTTTTCTCTGTTTAGATGGTGAGCTCTATGCTGAATCCCTCAGTCTATGTTTGTATAGCATTTTACCCATCAAGGTGCCACTCTCAGTGGAAGTCTCAAGGTACTGTCACAATAAGAATGAAAATAAATCCACCTCACTAGGGGCAAAATTATGTTCCTAACTTCAGACTAGAGCCCAGGTCTCACAGGTTTTCACTCACTGCTCTGTTCACTAGACAGCGCTATCTCCCCTACACAGCATCTAGTTTCACAGACTCACATGGGATGTCAAACCTCAATTGTCTGTCTGCACTGGGGTGACTTTCACCGTCTTTGCTCTGTTACCATCTTCAGCTCCTCAAGGTGGAGAGTGTATTGACAATTCCAGATAATTGTGTTCAGGGAATAATGTAAAAATTCAAGCTGAATGTAGGTTTAGTGTAGACCAGGGGTCTCAAACACGCAGCCCACGGGCCACATGCAGACCCGAAAGCTATTTCCTGTGGCCCGCAATGACACGATCGTTACCAATATTTGCAATGTCATTGTATGGAAAGGTTTCAGTGGTGCAGCCCTTGGGCTTATGTACTAATCCTCATGCGGCCCTTGTGGTGATTTGAGTTTGAGACCCCTGGTGTAGACAAAGAGTTCAAATAACTCTCACCAGTGATGTTCTGCCTGCTTGAACTTGCTCTGAAGTGGGCCCTGGAAACTTCTGTAGGACCTACTGATTCAGGAAAGTCTGAGCACGACTCTCCTCAGAGTTCATGTTTCCTATCAGGAGGGCAATGCCAGAAGGCCAGTTTCTCCTGGTAGCATTTTGACACCACCACTTCCAAATACAGGGTCAGCACACTGAGCATGTCTGTACTTCGCAGGCAGCCTAAGCCTGAGGCAGATAGTATTTAGCTTCCAATCTAGAAGACCTTTTTGGTTTGATTTTGCAAAACCCAAACCCAGAATGTTTTGGACCCTAACTTTTTTCTATCTGAATTACTCAAGTCCAGGGGAAATGGGAGAAAATTTGCTGGGTTTGGTCCATCTCTACTTTTGAACCTTAAGCAATGCTTGATGTTAAGAACATTCTTTACATTTCAGTGCCTAAGAAGCCCAGGCAAGATGGATCCCCCAATGTGCTAGGAACTGCATGGACCTGAAGAAACACTTCCTCCTCCATACAACTGTCAGTCCAAATACGCAAGAGATGGGAGGGAAAACTGAGGCACAGAAAGGTGTTGGGACTTGTGCAGCATCCCTAAGCAAGTCAGTGTTAGAGGTAGGAACAAAAGTCTCTATGCACAGTCCGGTGCTCACATCACGGGACTACGCACCCCGTTTGTCCATGCAACAGTGGAGAAGATTCTACATTCAGTGCACTGTATTTCCTGACAACAATCAAAAATAGCATGTCCTTCCATGGAGAAGGAGGGGAGGGATCTAGAAAGCCTTGCATAAAAATGGTATGCATAATTGCCATCTGGTATTCCCCTTCCAGAGAGCTGTGCAAATAACCAATTTTTGTTTTGGTGGCCGGACCCGGGGGGGGGGGGGGTCAAACAAAATCTTTCATTTTGGTTATTTTTTTTCTTTTATAATAAACAACTTTTAAAAACCAGAAAAAGATAATATAATTGTGGCCATACTCAAAACAAGATGTCAGTTGTAGTCATAATGGTTCATCTGGACACAGTTGACAGTTTCAGCATTTCCAGATTTTTTTTAAACTCAACAAATTTAGCAAGTTCAACATAAGTTTGGAAGATACTTTGGTCAGCTAGAATCTGCATGTTCTGGTGGGAAAAAAAAAGCTGGGTCCGAAAAAAAGAAATCTTTCTTGATCATTTAATCTGACAGAGAAGAAAATCTCTTATTTCTTCCTATTCCCCATCTCACCTGGTGTATCTAGCTGTACCAGATGGTGTCTAAGCCTGTAGGAAAGAAACGTGTCCTTTGGAACAGATTTCTTTTAGCTCTTGACTGCCCAAGAGCACCAGGAATAGAGAGCAGGCAGCGTGGACACTTACTAAGTGCTTACTCATCAGTTGGGAATTTAAACTTAGTATTATCATTCGCCTGTGACAGCATCTTGCTGCACAGTCGTAATAGGGTGTGCTAAGTGTCTGTGTTTCCATCCTCAATACGACTTCCTGCTCTTTGGATCCTGCTCCAGGTGTTATCCAACACTCTTCTGCTCCTGGCATAGCTTTTCTCCCCCCTGCTTTTGTGTGGTTGTTGTATTTAAACCTTTTCTTGTTCCAAGTTATAATGCCAGCACAAACAGTGGAGTCTCTGCTTTGTCCACTGGGGCTGTGAGGCAGACTAATTAAGAAACAAAAAGCCGCCATGGTGCAGTACCCCATTGCTTTATAGTTTCCTGGAACTACCACGGCCAGAGGAGCACAGGCTCTTTTGGGGCCTGGCCGCTTCGGTTGGTGGGAAATCCTTGCATGCCACTTTAAGGCTGATTAAGGACACATTTTGTGCCTTGATCACGTCACCCTCAACAAAATATTAATGACACTGGCCTGAATGAGACATGCAAAGGCTCTGTAAGGCAATCAGCGTGCTGATCCCCCCCCCCCACCACCATTGGACCTGACTCCAATGGGGGATGGATGAAGTTAATTCCCCTGCCCTGGTGAGGGAATCTGCTTAACCTATGGCATCAGTGCAAGACGAATCCCTCTGGGGATATGAGTGGTTGGGAGGGGGGGACGGTTCAGTCTCAGTGGCGTCACGTCCAAAGGGCCAGTGGGAGAAACCTTCCTGGCCTGGTTAGGCTTAAAGAAAAACTTAACGCGAGGAGGATGACTAAAGTGCATTTAAAGCAAGTGATTTATGTAAAACTATAACCTTTATAAAATAGGATTAAGTGCCAATGTGCTTACATTTGGATGGGGAATGCTTGTTATTTGCCCGGAAAGAGTTATGGCCAATAGGTCCCTGCAAAGGAAGACCGAGGAAGAGACGGCGAGTCTCTGCTGCTTTTTTTCTCTCTTTTTTTTCATTAAAGCTACACATCATATGATGTGGCACCACAATCTGAGCGTCTCTGACAAAAGCATCAAATTCAGTCTAAGCACAGCTGCAGTTCTCTGTCTCTCTGCCCTTCTTCTACCATTTTTTTCCTGTGCATCCAATAAGTTGAGTGGGGAAAATCTCATTTGCACTGTCTCTAAATCAATCTTTCTTTCTTTCTTTCTTTCTTTCTTTCTTTCTTCTGGCTGCTTGCTTGTTTTCCCCTCTGCAAGATAAAGTTTTACACCTCTGTGTAATGACAAGCACTTTTTGACTTATCTCTAATCTTTCCTAGGTACAGGATTAATGGACTAGTTTTGGATCAATAAGTACAGAAAGGAAAAGATATAGCGGGCGGGGGGGAGAGCCAAATGGTGGTGGAATAAAAATGAATTGATACAGATCAGTCCATATTTTATGACTTTTAAATTGTTGAATGGGCTGTTTTTAAAAAGAGGACAGCTTTGCTCTTTGTTTTAAACCCCACAGATACCATTTGCCTGTTGCTTCTGATCGGATGCTCAAGAGCTGTCTTGATGATGGATATCTTGGATATAAGGTGCGTGCAGTCAAGTTAAATGATCAGGCGGGCTGCTGTGATGGTTAGTGATGAGCAGATATCAAAAGGCTCAGTTTGATAAGGCCTCAACATTCAAATGGCAGAGTCCTGTGGAGGCTGAGATTTTAGAAAGCTTTTTAATCTTTTGAGAGACCAGTTTGGACTCAGCTGGACCTGATCCGTTTCTTCTATCATTGGAACTAGTTGGCCTGCATTGGATCACCTTTCCCACCCCAGGCCCAGACGCCCCAGGGTAATTAGTCAACCTTCATTGCTTTCAGTCCTAGTTACTCTGAAATCTCCTGCCTCCGGCTGGCTCCTGAATTAATGCCACCATATCTAATGTCACTGATCACTGTGGTTAATAAGATTTAAACCAATTATTAGGCAAAGACGTGGTCTGATCACTGAACTGCATAGAATCAAAGAAATTGGAAGGAGCCATAAAAGGTCATTGAGTCCCATCCCTTTCACTCATGGCAGGAACCTCCATGGTCCTGACACTGCATTGCTTCCTCTTTATCCTTCGGACAATCACTTGTTTTCTGCCTCACTTTCCCCATGCGGAAAATGCAATCAATCCTTGCCAATAAGGATTACCATGAGAAAGAAAACCAACAGCTATCACACCACAGTATCTGGGACAAATTTTCTTTTTCCAAATAGTGGGAAAATACGGTGATAGCTCGGTTATTGTATCAGGGCAGGAGGATTGTGGGTAACACTGACTTCCAATAGCAGCTGCAATTCAGAAAGGTATTGAGAATGTTAATTAATGGGTCTGAACCTGCTCTTCACTATGCCAGTGTCTGCACAGGTTTGCACCACCTGGAGAGGGGAATCAGGCCCATTGTTCATAAGACATGATGAAAACCATGGGCCTGACTCTGATCAGACAGCTGACTTACACTGGCATTATACCAATGACTTCACTGCAGTTGCTCCTGATTTATATTGGTGTGTATGAGGACAGAGTCTGGCCTGAAGATGCTGCTAGATATTAGCGGAGGTAATTAATTTTGAGACTGAAACCTAGCATGGCATGTGTCAGTTATTGATGGATGAGTAGCAAAAGGGGTAGAGGCTCCATTCAGTGTGAATTATTGCTTCTCCAAAGCTTTCCCAACTAATCTTTAGGCCTGATATTGCAAACCTTTTCTTACATGGCCATTCCTTATTCATGCAAATCATCCAACTGAAGGCAGTGGGATTATTCACATGAATGACTAGCATTGCAGCACTGGTCTCTAGGAACGAGGCTCACAGTACCTTGCTTTCCCATCAGGTTTTTCAGCCCTTGCCACTCAGACTGAGGCTGGACAAAACATGAGAACCATTTTTCTTTCAGTGAATCAGCTTTGTGGCCTACTCCAAGTGAAGAGGCCTACAGGGAGCTGAGGACAGGAATACATAAAGCAGGCTTTATCAAAAGGCCTGTCATTTGGATTTGAGATTTGGCAGAAGGCTGCTGTCAGTTCACTTTTTATTCTGAACTGTTGGCGATTTTCATAGGTGGATCAGTCCACATCCCTGGGGGAAAACACAAAGGCCTGGGCTACACCTAACACTTAGTCCAACCTGGCTACTTCACTCAGAGCTATGAAAAAATTGATGCCCTGCGTGACGTAGGTAGGTTGATCTTTCCTCCACCGTAGACAGAGCTTAGCTGACAGACTGATTCTTCTGTTGCCCTAGCTGCTGCCTCTAGGGCGAGTGAATTCCTTACTGTGATGGAACCCCACCGCCCGTCATTAAAAGACGTGCCTGTACATAGCTCCCATAGTGCAGATCCATCCAAAACCGAGGGTGAGAAAGGGAAGACCACGGATACCCCAGACATTCTGGCTGTAGCACACAATCATAGGGTATGCCTAGACTGATGGCGGAAAATTTGCCACCATCAGCTCGGCGTTTTGGGAGCGGTTCGCAGTGAGTCTCAGCTTGCTGCTCCTCTCCCAGAAGTCGGCCTTGGAAGTCCCGGGGGACAGGGGGCATAGGGGAAAGCCAACCACAAGGGATTTGCATTCAGCTTTTCCCAGATGTGTGCTGTCGGCTTACAAAGTCGCCACCAGTTATGCAAGGAATTTTACATAACTTGTGTAACTGGCAGGCAACTGCTGCCAAAAAGCCCTCAACTATAGATTAGGGCATAGAAGAGTAGGGTTGGAAGGGACCTAACCAGGTCATGTAGTTCAACCCCCTACTCAAAGCAGGACTAGCTCAAAAGGCAGCTGCTCTAATGAGGTCTCCATCTATGTTGCAGTACCGACTTCTAGTACGTGGAAACATTTGGATTAGCATTAGCACAACATTGAGGCTTTACTTATTCATATAGTTAAAATTGTTATCTGTATCTAAGCCCCAGAGATGATATATCTAGTTGTCAGCAGTGACCTGATGATAATAGCAGTACAATTTAGTTACAATATACAATATCATTAATCATCCAGATGTAGCATAAACAGAAGAGACCATTTCCTAAAGTCACGCCAGGGGTGGGAGCTGGGATGAGGAAGGGTCCCTTGCTTACAATCACCACATAATCCAGAAGTTCTCCAAAGTGAGGTGGGCTGGGTGGAGGGTGGGGGAGAGTTTCTATCGAAATCAGAATCACCTTCAAGGGTGCTACATGCCTCTATTTATTAGCATTATGGTACATATGCTAATAGCAGGCTGTACACTATTTCTGAGCATTAACATCTGCTCAAAGCAACAGACTTTCACTTACAGAAACTGATTTAAACTCAGTGAAGCAGATAAACACAGAAATGTAAGCAGGTGGCTGCAACTGAGGAAGAATTCTCAATTCCTGCATTCAACCGATGAACTTCACTAAAGCCATAATTAATATTCAGATAACTATATTCCAACAAGTAGAATAAACAAGATAATTGAATGGATGCAAATGAAATCTGGGGGTGGGATAGGGAGGGGGTGAGGGGAAGGAAATTGGTTTAAATATCAATCCAAACTACTCCGTAATGTTTCCTGGGTGCTTTTTGATGGGCAGTTCTAAGACAGTAATGTTAGTTACCACAGATTCTGGATGCAAAACTGACTTCTTCTCTGGCTTTAAAATGGGCATAGAGTTTGTGATGAAGAAACTTCTTTTCAATCACTTAGTATTTGCTTGAACCCATGACAGGGAGGTCAGTGGAATGACTCCCATTTTCCTCAATGGATTTTGGGGAAAATGAGAACAGAGCAGCATCGTGAGCAGCCTAACGATACTGGCAAAGCTGGGAATAGACTGTCTGGAGATGTAGCTGGGAAGTGGTATGTAAAGGAAGAAAATAGCTGGGGGTGGAATAAAGAAAAGACTAAAACATTGATAAAGAGAGCTTGAAAGTGCAAAAGGCATAAACAATTGGAAAGAAAACAAACAAAAGAGAGCAAGGTATGCTATAACAATTCAAGGGCAGGATTTCTTTCTTTGCCTCTTACTGCCCACCCCAGATTCTGAGCGCTAGGCTCTCTCACCTCATTTGCCCACTGGGCATTTTTCCTTTAAATTTACCCCTCAGCAAAACCAAAGTCTGTTGACCTTCTGACCATGCTGTAAGGCCTATCTGTTCTCCCAGACTTTCAGGTCGGAAGCAGGTTCAGGAAGGGAAAGATAGGAATTGACTATTCCTGAAAGGCTGTTATTCTTAATCACCTAGTGGTGAAATTTGCTTCTGTGAAAAAAGGCTGGACAAAGCCTGTGCTATACTTAGCCCAAATGGACTATCTAGATAGCATCAAATTTTGCCCCTCAGAAAGCAATGACTAGGCAACACAAATAACATAGAGACACAGGCATGGAGTTTCATTTTGAGCATTGATAGCAAATCGGAGATGAAACCAGCACATGCAACTCTCTACAACACCCTGAGTCGAACATGTTGTAAAACCAAACATCAGGATATTTCAGGTTGGACCTGGGATCTCCTGAAAGACTGGATGTTTTTAAAACTAAATGTGCCTGAGTTGCTGGTCTATGATGAAACCAGGGTGAGTTTTTGATCAGTTCTCTTTGTGCGACAAACTATACCAAGACAACGTGGCCTCCCTCTGACACTGATGGGGAAGAACTGCCACTCGCTTCCCAGAGACGGGCCTGGAGATGTTACATGCACCACTCTGCAAGCAGGGGGGCAGGGCAAGATGGACAGAAGAAGTATAAATGATGGACCCTTTGGCTCAGTCTGGGGAGAGCTGGTGCAGAAAGGTGTCTTCTTGCCTTGTAATGGGACCTCAGCCTCATTGCTGCCCGCTGGCTGGGGCACAGAGGACCTGCTGGAACTACGCAGCCCGTGTAAATAAGAAGAACTACTTGGTTCCTGCAACATGGAGGAGTTGTCTGACACTGGTGATGTTGAAAGCCTGCCGGAGCTGCTGCCTGACCCATTTGCTCTGTCCCCAAGGAAGTGAAGGATGATGACTTGGAGCATGTACACACAGGCCCAGGGGTGGAGGAGTACCCAGGGATAGGTGACCTCAGTCTGGCTGTGCTCAAGCCTGAGCATTATTCAATGAGTTTTGGCTGGAGCCAGTGACCAGCAGCAGTGTCCTAAGACTGTTAGTGCCAAGGGCTGGGATGTGGTGGAGTCAGGAGGACTGGTATATGCCTCCCTCCCCCCTTGCCACGCTACTGCTGGGATGACTACAGGTCAGCCTGTGAAGCCTCACTGGCTATGTCGACACTAGACAATTAGTCCAGACTAAGCAAGCTTATTCTAGACTAATTTAATCCATGTCTGCCGTAGGCTTTGCCTAGTTTGATCTAAGAAATTTCTTAGTTTGAACTAATCAAACCTTAGTCTGAACTAATAAATTTGACTAGTTAGTCTGGATTAAGTGCTTGGACTTTAAATTTGAATTTTAAGTTCCAACTAGCATGACGCAGACACAGACCAAACTAAAAAAGTTTGAATAAAGCCATTAGTTCAAACTAGCCACACTTACTAGTTCAAACTAGTTGCACTTTCTAGTTCAAACTAACTTTTTAGTTTGAGCTAGCAAGCGTGGCTAGTTTGAACTAAAAAGCCCTTGTTAGTCCAAAGTAACCTGCAGTTAGTTCGAACCAACTGGGAATTGCTTAGTTTGGACTAAGGAAGTCCGAACTAAATTTTGTGATGTAGACATAGCCTCTAGGCTGTAGCCTGCTTGCCCTGCCCTGCCAGGAGAGGGAGCTAGAAATGCATAGAGCTAACTCCCAGATTTCAGCTCACTCATATGGGTTTGGGCCTCCACCTG
Source organism: Podocnemis expansa (assembly GCA_007922195.1). Classification (NCBI taxonomy): domain Eukaryota; kingdom Metazoa; phylum Chordata; order Testudines; family Podocnemididae; genus Podocnemis; species Podocnemis expansa. Next base: position 6,715,012 of record ML682046.1, read on the forward strand.
AGACTGACAGAGAGGGGCATGCAACCCCTTCTACAGGAACATTTCACACAGCTGCAGGTATTAAAGAGCCCCAGGAATTGTCTATGTGACATTTCTCTTTATCTGGAGCTGGGTATTGATCTTTGTCACCACCTCCAATGGCTCAAAAGCCATCAGTCTGGCCTGAGATTAAAAATGGTTTAAAATCTGCCTTAAAATATGGGACTAAGATGCATGAGGGATTCTTTATTTTTAATGATTTCATTTTTTTAAAAATTTGCCTTCTTCCTTACAAGTCTTTAGGGGTGATAGCTTCAAGCATTCCTCCACAACTGTGAAGGCTTGAAACTTACCTTTCAAAAGAAAGGAAAACTGAGGCTCATAGTCACATGACTCCAATAGCTGGGGCTTTAAGATAAACAGCAAATATAGTGAGATAGGAAATGCAGCCATGACAATTCAGCTTCAGAAGAAGTCTGTACACTGAGTGCATACCTGAACAGACAGTTGGCTTCTTTTGTCATTCCTTCACCAACTCTTGGGATCTAACTGTGAGTCCCATGTAATTTGATGTCTTTTCTGTTAGCACCAGGTGCTGGGAGCATGTGAAGGTATGAAAATGTCATCCTCCGTTAGGAAAGGTAATTTTTCTATTTCTCATGTTGGGTGAGAAAAGCTAGAAAACATGAACCCTAAAAGGTCAAACTCCAGAAGGAAAATTAAAGACCCATATGTTATTCTTTTAAACCTCATGATTTTGGGGCAGTCTGATTGATGATTTTAGAATGCTTGCAGGGTGGGGAGAAAAGGGGGGTTATAAATACTGTTTTAAATTGCAGCATCCGGCAACCCACAAACACCTTTGAGGAGCAAATCTAGCTACTCTATGTCATTTTGGATAATATAGTATTATGTCCCTCTGCTGTATGTATCTAACATAGCAAGGTGTTACTGTGAAACCTGAGGAAGGACTCCCTGGTGGTTACCAGTAGTAATAATGTGCGTACATTGAGATTTGCTGCTAATAATCCACCTTGTTTTATTTTCACTATCCAAATACAAACACACACAGAACTCTTTGTGAGAATTTGTGTAGTGCATCCAACAGGTATCCTGTACTAAGAATCAGGCCTGGGTATATAAAAGTTTTCCCATCCTATGAGATTTTTTAGAGATTTCAACAGAATTTTTATTTCTAAATCAGAATGAAAAATCTGAAATTTTCACCAAATGAGAAAACAACCTGGGGGGGGGGAGTCTCAGATTAGTAGAAATCACTTTGCTATTAAAATAATTCTACAACATTTTATTTCAGTGTTGACATTTTCTCTCTTTTTAATTAGTATTTAGTCTAAATGTACTAAAAATTCAGAAACAAAATGTTGTTCTAATGCAAAAAAATCAGTATGAAAATGTGAAAACAGGGCATTTACATCATTTCAAAATTTTCTTTTCCAAAATCTTTTTGGCAGGAGATGTATCCAAAATCACTGGCCCTGATTCATGAACAGCTTCACTCAATGAAATGGAAATTTTGGTGAAAAATTTCAGTAAATAATTTTCAGCTGGGTCTACTACATTATATTATAATCAAAAGTATATGTGAGCAAAAAATCTGCATGTTGTACACCTTGAATTAATTGAATTTGCCCAAGAGGAAGGAGCTGACTACAAATTCACTGAGGTCAATAAGGCTATGTCTACGCTAGCAAATTAGTCTGGATTAAGGAGGTGTAATCTGGACTAATTTGATCTGTCTACACTAGGCTTTGCCTAGTTCAAACTAAAAAGTTTTAGTTCAAACAGTAAGTATGGACTAAGCGCTTAGCTCAAAATTAGTTCAAACTTTAGTTCAAACTAGCATGATGTAGCCAAACTAGTTCAAATGAAATAAGTTCAAACTAAGTGGTTAGTTTGAACTAGCCATGTTTTTCAGTTTGAACTAACTTTTAGTTTGAAGTAGCTGTGCTTATTTAGTTCCAACTAAAAAGTTAGTTGGAACTAAAAAACCACGTTTAGACTGAACTAACATTGAACTACTTAGCTCAGACTAAGCAAGTCCGACCTAAGCTTTTAGGTGTAGATGTAGCCTAAGAAACCTCACAATAACTTTAAATGTTCAGAATCAGGGCTTAATGGAGGGCAGCTTGTATGGCCATATGAGGACTTTAAAATTATTAGCTTTTGTATGGTTCTGGGTTTTGTAGTATTTTAAAACACTGTAGGAAGCATGCATGGCTTTTGAAAATTTATTCACAGGCTTTAGTTATTTAGGAACACTAACAGCACACAAAGTTTTTCAAACACAATTATTGAGCTGTTTTTCTTTCTGCTTAATTATATGCACATGAGTAGTTCCAATTGACTACACAGTAGAGGTGGAAAGAATTAGTCTGAAAAAGTGTTTAATCCAGAATCACAAGAAGGGGAGGAAGAAAGGAATAATTTTAACAGATTCCTAACAAAATGTGTTGTAGCAACTTTGAGAAAAAGTGTCTTTTTCAAAACCTCATTCAGTCCAAAATGGTGAATTAAATGGTCAGTTTGTCTGAGAAAGAACTTAATGAAAAACATAAAATTTTAATAAGGATTGTGTATGTAAAGTGAAGCTTTCTTCAGAACAGCATCAGAGTTATAATGTTTGTGATGTGTATGTTGTCAGCCATCTTTTTCTCTTGAATTATCTTGTACATTTGCACATGCACCTGTTCTTCAGACACAAGAGCATACTTATCCACTGATCAGTTGATGTCATTTTATCCAATCCAAGTTGAAGAGGAGCAAAAAACTAATATACCATTGGAAGCCTGAATCCAGTACACTTCTCAAGAAGTACCTACGTTCAACAAGCAAATGACCCATGAAATTTAATGGAAGCTTTCGTGTGATTAAAATTAAACATGAAAACATAAAAACAGCCATATTGGGTCAGACCAATAGTCCGTCTAGCCCAGCGCCCTTTCTTCCAGCAGTGGCCAGTGCCAGGTTGTTCAGAGGGAATGAACAGAACAGGTAACCAGGTAATCATGGAGGGATCCCCATTCCCAGGCCCGGTAAAAAGTAATCCCTGCTTCTCCTGGCTAATATTCATTGAGGGACCTATTCTCTATGAATTTATCTAACACTGTTATAATCATGGCCTTCACAACAAGGAGTTACACAATTTGACTATGTGCCCTCCTTTCACCTGTTTTCAATCTGCTGCCAATTAATTTCATTTGGTGACCTCTAGTTCTTATGTTATGAGAAGGAGTAAGTAACACTTCCTTATTTTCTTTCTCCACACTGCTCCATGATTTTATAGACCTCTATCTTATCCCCTTGTAGTCATCTCTTTTCCAAGCTGAAAAGTCCCAGTCTTATTATCTCTTCATATAGAAGCTTTTCCCACCCTCTCTTCATTTGAGTAAAACAAACAAGGACTGCCCTGGCTGCTGCTCTGGAATTAATCATTTTCATCGCCATTTTCTGTGCCTTTTCCAGTTGCAAACTGTCTTTTTGGAGATGGGGGGGGGGCCAGATCTGCACACAGTATACCAGAGGGAATATGGTGTTTTCTGTCTTATTCTCTCCCCCTTTCATAATGATTCCAAACATGCTGTTAGCGACCACATCTATAAGTAAGTGTTCACAGGTTTGAGGCCACAAATGTAACAGGATAGGTCGAATGTTGTGAAATGGTTAGAACAATTCTGTCACCCTGCCGCAAAAAATCAACCTCTCTTTACCTTCATTTACCAGCCTTTAGAATAAGATGCTTATACCTTCTCAACTCGTATGGACATCGGGGGACTTAACGTCTACAAAGCGTTCTGAAATCTTTGCTTGAACAATGCTGTAGATGTGTCAGATTGAATGGACATATACATAGCAAATATACTGGACAAAAATCAGGACATAAAAAGATTAATGCTCTCTCCCAAGTATTCATCCCTTAAGTTTCTTTCTTGTTCTGTGGACAGCCTGTTAGTTGCTAATCCCTAAGGGGATATTACTGAACAAATAGCTGTTGGACAAAAATAATCACAAGGAACGAAGCCGCAGAAGAAAAAAACTCTAACGCATGGGGAAAATGTTTAGAACCAGTACAACATGAAACCAGGTGTAATAATGAGGAAGGACTAAGCCCAAAGATCTTAACTTCCCAGTCTAGGTCAATGAAAGAGGAAACTCAGCCCCTCCTAGAATCATAAAATCATAGAAATGTGCATCTGGGAGGACCTGAAAGAGGTCATCTAATTCTCCCTCTGTGCCTTGAGGCTGGCCTAAGTGGCCCCAGAAGGCTCTCAGCATCCTTGCAGAATCTGTCCCCAAAATAAACATTTATAAAAAGCTTGTCCTTTGGCCTCACACTAGCAAGCAGGAGACAACTTCTTGTACGGGTGCAAGCGTGATAGCTGCCATCTTGGCCAATAAGGTGGATTGGCCCAGGCAATTCCTGAGCTAACCAGCCCTACAGGTATGGTTACATTGCAGGAAAGCAGCCATGGCTGGCCCAAATCAGCTGACTCAGGCTTGCAGGACTCAGACGGCGTGTTTATAAAATGGCAGAATTGTCATTTTGGGCTCAGGCTGAACCCTGGGCTCTGGGACCTTTCCTGCCAGCAGGATCCCTGCAGCCAAATGACTACACTGAACTTTTATAGCTCTGCAACTGAAGTCTGCTAACACAAACCAGCCATGGGTGTCTGCAGTATAGGTACATACCCATGAAGCCCCACTAAAGTCAGTGTATGGCCCCCAACAGAGTTCATTGCAAGATCAATATTTATTTTTCTGCATAACCTACTAAATAAGGAGTTTGGTTGACCAAAACCTTTTTAAAATGAGATTATCATTTTATTATTATGTTTTGAAAAACAAAAGCACAACGGCTATTTCCTGGAAACTTCTCTTTTCTGTACCGTTTTGCCTCTGATTGCTTCCACCCTGGATTTTTACCTCATTTCCATGCAATGATTAACACTTGGCTATGCAGGGAACAAAGGAAAATAGCTTGGAGTGGGCTGGTTTAAAAATCCCTGTACTCTGATAATGCTACAGCCAAGGGAAGATGTACTGTAATATGGGAACAGTCCTATATATAGGAATGCCCGAGTGCCTCCAGGGAGCATAGCTGCTTACAAATTTCACGTATTACACGGCGGCAGAGCAGAACTCTCTCTCTCTCTGTTCACGTGGGGATGGCTCCATTTCTGATCCATGCCGGCGTGTGTCTCTTGGAGGCATATCCCAGCATTCTTGGCTGCAGCTTTGACAGAGAATAGCCTTTTGTGAGAGCAAATTCCTTTCCCTAGTAGGCTATCTTGCCTTCCTCAGAGTTTGCTTAAGCATTTCAAGGTAGATTTTTGCCTGATTTCTACTTATTTCTGTTGGCGGGTTAGGGCAGCTGTTACATAACTCCTCATTTCCATCTGGATAAAGCTACAGACCAGGAGTTAGCAGACTTGGGTTTTAATCTGGCTCTGTCAATGAGCTGTCCTGTAGCCTTGGGCAAGTCTCCCCAGCTCTGTCTTTTATTGTTTCCCCTCCCAGCGTTTTTCTGTCTCATCTATTTGTAGTGTAAGTTGTCCCAGGCAGGAGTTCTTTCTTATTATATACATATATGGCACCTGGCCCAATGAGACCCTGATCTTTGTTGCGACCTGAGGGAGTTACAATAGCACAAAAAAATGTAAATAAATTGTTATATTTTAATAGTCCTGTAACTATACTATGGTTACAATGATTATGGGGAGAAAAACACTATGGTTATAAGAAAAGACACTAACATTATTGACTTCCTTATGTCAATATTTATTCCTTAGTCACTCATTACATTAGTACGGCAGCTCCTGGTCCTGAAATCGGTGGCAAAAGTCCCATTGATTTCACTGGTGCAAGATACAGCCCTTAATCTGTCATGTAATTGCCAATCTGCCTTTGTTTTTGTACACAGAGATACACACTATAATGTAAAAATACAATTACTATGTGCACTTTGCTCCTGTAACTGGAAGGAAATTGTGCTTTATTATTGTTTGCCATGTATCAACAAGTCATTCCTCACCTGGTGGGTGGGTGGTCGGGACAACAACATTTTTAAAGGAAGAGTGAGAGTTAAGGAAGTTTAAAGTGCAAGAGTCTAGAAATGCCAGTTGAGACTGTCTATAATTAGCACTTCTTAATAACGTATAACGGTTCATTGTCAAACTAGAAAAATTCACTATGAAAAACACAGTCTTAACCCCAGCTGTTAAGAACACGGTATGCAAATACTCTCATTAACATTGCCTTTTGTGATAAAGTAAGTGTGATGAATACATTATATGTGGTAACCAGTAAGGCCAGTGTATTCATGTCTGATTCAAGTGCATGGCAACTGTTGTATAGGTAGGATGAGCTGGGGGACAATTCATTTGCACTGATGCACAATAACAGAAATTTACTTCAGTGGGACTGCTCTCATACATAGCAGCTACTCAGTAGGAGTAAAGGATTTATATTTTGGATGGGCTTCAGTTACCCAGATTTGGTGAAGAAGGCACATTGTCAACTTAAGAATCGCATTTCTGACTTCTGTTGTTGCAATCTAGCCCTACAAATATTTGGCACGAAACCCCCCGGGTAACAACAGCTTAATTGAACGACACCAAATTCCACCAGCTGAGGTGGTCTGTTGTAACAAAGAACTGTGGGCCAGGGGAGCGTTCTCGAACATTTTGAGCTTGTTTATTTCGTACCTTGGACAGCACTTCGTGTGTCATCTGTCTCACTTCCCTTCTGTGCAGTCACACCCTGCTGCGGCAATCATTTACACACATGAATAGCATCAGTGGAGTGACTCACGGGCGGGCAGTCAAGCACGTGCATGTTTGCAGGGTGAGGTTCATAGTCAATCATTTCCCTCTGTTGTTTGTGTGGGCCTGACTGGGCAGGTTGGCAGAATGACACTGGTGCTCCAGTCAGATAAAAATGACTTTGTTCATTCTGCCTTTCCCAAGTTGTGCCTTCCTGGATTGGAGTCCTAGTCCCCATTCCTCAGAGCTAATTACCGAACCACACTTCCTCTCTCCTGTTTTGTTTTTGATTTTTTTTACCCTGGACTTCCTCTAATAAGGGCATTGATTATTTCAAAATCGTCCTGGAAGATCTCCTGGAAAGAGTGGATTTAGTCAATGCAGAAGAGGAAAGCAGGCAGCAGTGGAGACTGGACAGCTCATGGGACTGGTGACAAGACAGCAATAGTTCTCAACCTTTTGTGGGTCGCAACACACTTGGTGGCATATTGCGACTCGACAGGACACACCAGCCCACTCCGTCCAGGTCAGATCCAGGCATCTCCCCGGCTCTCTGCAACACACATAGTGCTGTGTGATGGCACGGTAATGTGTCCCAACACAATGAGAACCACTGAGGTAGAGAGCCTCTACACAAGAAGTGGTTAAACTTTGGTCCCATTCATCACCTCCCCAAAGCTGTTACTACCTGATTTGTGTGGTGACCTCTGCAAAATGACCCAGCCCAGCTGGCCACTCCACAAATCTGATAGTAATTCACTCTCCCCTCAGGCCAGGTATACAATGTACCTGGCTATGTGCCTGCCAACTTGACTAGTCAGACACATGGTGTGTGGCTGTTGAGACATGAGTGTTGGCTTGGGCTAGTCGCCAGCACGCAAGTGGGTTTGTAATTGGGTGGCTTGGGCAGAGCTAGCACCTTTCTGCCTACCCAGGCTTGCAGTCTGACTTCCATTTGCCATATGGACGCACCTTCACAGCACCCTATGGCTGACCATAGATGGATTTCCTCTCCGTAGGTGAGGAGCAACATGTCAGGAGCTGTCTGATGGGAGGGCTTGTATTGCTGCCATCAGTGGGCTACTAGTCAGTGGCCACTGGGATTGTCCAGTGACACCATGAAAGGTTAATAGTCCAAGTCTGAGCTGGCAGGAGTGCCCCAGGACTGGGGTAATATCCAGGCAGAAGCACTGTGGCTTTCTTGGTTGACTCTGACAGGAGCGGGTGGGGTACTTGCCTCAGAAATGTGACCTAGCCATGGTATGCATGCAATTTTTTTTAAAACACTAATGTCCCTTCTTTACTGCGCAGCGGATCTGCAAAGTCTATTCTACCCTACAAAGTTATGCTTGCATAGCTGTGCTCAGTAGGAGTATAAAAATCAACTCACACCCCCCCCGATACAGCTCTGCCGACGAAGACTGCAGTGTTGTCACAAGCAACAAAGAGTGCTGTTGTCCGCTTAGTGAACAGCCATTGTGGAAGTAGTATTAGTGGGCCAGCAGAAGAACTCCTTCTCTCAGCGCAATCCATGTCGTCACTCTGCCAACACGGCAGTGTCCTTGGTACTGCAGACACGGTGTCGGGGACATGTAGTTCCCCAAAAAGTCAGACTCGTCTGATGTTTCTGTACATACAGGCAGACGATGCCCGGTAGAGAACACCAAGAACGTAAAAATAAGCAGGGAACAGTGACATTGTGGCTCCAGTGGCATTTCTCTAGCCTGACAAAGAGAGGAGATATTGAGCAGCAGAGAGAATGACATCAGGTGACTAGGAGATCAGCTTTGTCTACAGCTCATTTGCTTAGTCCCGAGTTTAAGAACGGCCTCCTTTGATGCTGCTACAGTGCATCTACCACTTGGTGACATGGGATGTAGGCCCAGCACTGCTGAGGGAGGGGGCAGAAGAGTCATTCCCCTCTCAAATGGTTTTCAAGGTGTCCCAGATTATTGTAAGAAAGACACAAATATGTACAGAGTCGTCCAGTCTTAAGCAGTGGGCATGACAATAAACAAAATACTTATACAGTAGCCAATTTTTACTTCTCAACTCTTAAAATCCAAATGTCAAAGGGAAATTTGCCCCAGTATCCTGGAAGGTTTTTTGTTTGTTTGTTTTTTTTTAAATAGAAAAAAAACAATAGTGACATGCAGGGTCCCCAAAATACTGCCCTGCCCCATGGGACCTAGAACCAGTCTTGCGGGGCCAAAATGAGGATATTAATGTGGGGCAGAAGCTATGACATTTATAATAACAGACAGACGGTAACCATCCCCAACCAACACATGTATTCCACGTGAATGCAGGTAATTGCTTTAAGTCTCTCCTAAAAATGAAGTTTCCTTGGGTGAGGGGAAGAAAGATTTCTACAAAATGAATAAGTAAGTTCCTTCCCTCTGCCCAGCCCTTTCTCCCCACCCCTCAAATAATCGCTGTACAATGAATGATTGAAAAGCTCATGCCCATCAAATCTTCTTTGAGGAAAGGTTTAATTTCCTGCCCTGCTCTGGTTTATTTTTCCCAAAGGGAATAAAGGAAGGGGGGGGGGGGGATGAGAAAAAATTAGGAAAATGGCGGTAGATTAAAAAAGGGGTGGTTGATTTTTAGGAATGCAAGAGGCCTGATCCAGCTATCATTTAGATCAATACATAGACCCTTGAAAGTAGCTCCTTACCTGAGCAGGGGTTTGGAGGATTGGGGCCCAAGCTGCAGCAATGAAAACAATGAGTGGCTTTGTATCTGAAGCTAATTGAAATCAAATTCTGCCATCTCCTGAACACACACTAAATTATATTCACCTTTGGATGAAGCCCAAGCAGCCGTGCTTAAAAAAAGCTTTTGAAACATGCAACCTGTTTGTAATGTGCAGCAACCGATGAGGGATTTTTTATTTTGCATGTGTGCAAAAACATCTAGCGGGATGCTGTGTGCAAATGTGAGGAGTGTGAGTCATCAAGCGATGAGTCTTCCCTGGAGAGACCATGAAAATGGTCCCTTCCAGGAGGCGAGCATAAGGTGTGTGCATCGTGTGCGGCAGAACCGATAGGAACAAGCCACAATGTGGCAGCATTGTATCTGGTGTGTCGGAGAGACACTGTGAGTGAAGCTGTGCTGACCTTTGTCCTTCCTATATCAAATCCAGGCTGATTTATTAGGAAAGGGTCAGTGCTTGAACAGACACCCTAGGAGAAAAGTTTATTCATAGGCACCTGTTGCTCAGTTATTAACCCCAGCATGAGAAGATCGAAATAGGAAAGGAATTTGGTGATTTCACAGGTCATGCTCCAAATTAAGCTAACAGCCTAGGATCCATCCTGGATATTAGGGCATATCTATTCATACAGTATCTACAGTACAGAAGAGATGAGTCTTTTACTTGGTGCTTGGATGTTATAGTATGAAAGCTCCCCTACCAGATCTGAGGCTCCCTGGTCCCTTTAAAAAGGAGGAAGAATCGTTCTTCCCATTTTGTGGAGAGTAAACTGATGCACACAATAAGATACGATGCCAGATTTGCAAAAGAGGCCACTCATTTTGAGTGCCCAACTGGAGATGCCTACATGTCTTAGGCCAGGCACCAACACACAAAGGTGGCAAACAACACAGTGGCTACTTTTGAAAACTTTCTCTCAAAGTGACTTGTTCAGGCTGACACAGTAAGCCAGAGGCAGGGTTAAGGGTAAGATGCTCCTCTGCTAATTCTCAACTCCTGAGATGTATTAGAAATATAAAGACAAGTGGGCAAAATAGAAAAACAAAACTAAACAAAACAAACACTAGTGCTGAGAGAAATCCTACAAGGGCCTGAGATAAGTCAAGGTTTGCCTAAGCACCAGTAAGTTGGGACACTCATCTGATATGAACACAATGATCTGTCAGAAGAGGCAGTTTCTCATAAGATTTGTAGTGCTTTTTGATTCAACAGAAGAAGCACAATGTCTGCTTTTTCCACCCTGGGAGAGAAAAGTCCCCATAAGTAAGCACAAGGAGAAAAAAACTAAAATGTTTGCTGATGCATCTGGGGGTGGGATGAGGGGGAAGAAAAGAAACAACAACCTGATTTCATCCGAAGTATTGTTTAACACTTTACTTGAGAATGCTGACAGCTTCTGCACAGCTGTGTCCGCAGCCGACGCACCCTGCTGGCAAGGTGATAATGTCTTAAGACTGGCATATAAGTAGGAAAGTTTTAAAGGGACAGAAATTCCTTCCAGCTGAATTAAGGCTATATATAGAATGTTTAATATAACGTATTTATGTCAGTAGAATAGGTATTGTGCTTCCTGCTTGTAAGTAGACAGGTCTGAGAAAACAACATGGATCTGCGCACCATGAGGCTTGAGGACGAAGATCCAGATCTGTATGTGGAAGCTGGCCCTGGTCTCATAATATGCCAAACCACAGTCCTGCTGTTCTTTACAAGCAGCGTGAACCCAGATCTAGGTCCCCAGCTTGCAGCTTGAGTTAGTCTCTGTTCTTCAGAAGTTTAGAATCATGCATCTCAAGAGGCTCTGCAAATCAGTCTGCAGACTGGTTTGTCAATTAGAGGTGTGGGGTTTGCTTTTTTTTTTTTTTTTTTTTTTGGCCAAAATAGTTATACCAGTAGCACCCCAGCATAGATGCAATTATACTGGTCTCATACACCTTCTCCTATGGCAGTAAGTCACACTAATGCAGTCACATACAGGCCTGAGCAGTAGGGTGCTACTATCCCTGCAATGACACTTGCACAATAAAAGCGGTTCAATTTTTGTGTGTAGACAAGCCCCAGATGTAAAGGGTCTGATGCTGAAAGGTGATGATCCCTATCAGTGGGAACTCAGTGGGAACTGAAATTAGGACCTCACTGGGGTTATGTCTTCACTGCCAAAGATATTTCGAGATACTTATTTTGGAATAACTATTGAGATTTTGAATTAACATTATTTTGAAATTATTATTTCAAAATAGGAGTCCAAGGAAGACTTGCTATTTCAAAATAAGGCAAGAGTTCTTCTTTTGAAATAGAAAGTCTTCTCTAGACTCTCTTTTTCAAAATAGGTGAAGGCAGTGAAAAGTATAGGGCCATTATTTTGAAAGAAGCCAGTCCCACAACTTGGAATGGCTTTTTCAAGATAACTAATTTGGAAGATTTGCTCTTTTGAAATAAAAGCAGGTTTAGTTATTTCAAAATAGTGCTTCTTTTTTTGTTTTTTCAAAAATAATGAAGTGCTTATTTTGAAATACCAAATGCTTGCATGGACAGGTAAAAAGTTTTTTTTTAGAAATACGCCTCTTTATTTCAAAAAAACAAAAAACCAAAAACCTTTTCAGTGTAAACATACCCAGGGAGAAAAAGGGCCTGAGCCAGACAGAACTGAGCCTGCAGAGAACAGAAACTGTGGGTCCTTCATTTGCTCTTCTATCTGTCAAAGTGTCCTGCCTTACACGCACCCTCCCTAAGAAGGACAGAGAGCTAAAAAGATCTGTGCAGAACACAGATTGGTGCCTAGATACCAGGGAATGAACGAGCTAGACACACCTAACACAGACAGATCCTAAGAGCTCGGCTTTTGACCCCGACTCCGATAAGCCTCAATGCATGTCATTTCAACTTCTCTGCCTCAGTTTCTCTCTGTGCACGAGGGGGATGGTGCTACTGACTTCCCTCACATGGGCACTGCAAAGCTGACTCTGTCGATGTTTGTGACAGGCTGCTACATAAAATGCTTTCTCCACAGTACAGTTTTGTTGCCTGTGTTGTGCTAGAGTCAGCTTGTCTTTTTTGCTGCCCCTGCCGAGCGCTCACGGAAATGAGCTGTGCACAGCTCCTTATGCTGTCCCAGTCAACCTGCATTTCAAATAAACTTTTGTCCATCTCCCTCTTTCTGGCCTTCCAGAGTGGGACCCATCCTGGGCCAATTTGCATGGGCACAATCCCAAAAGAAATCAGTTACCCCCAATATATACCCTGTGTCTGAGCATGGAACTCTTGATCCAGGATTTCCAAGTAAGAAAAATACAAAAGGCAGCTTTATCTTGATGGTGCAGTTTGATTCAGTAAATGTGAAGCTCATCTGTTATATAATGATTGAATAATCTATGGTATTGAGGTCTCCCAGACAGTGCAAGCTTTCCCATTTGTAAAAGAATTTTTAAAATAAATATAGAAGTATATATAATTTGAATAGAGCGCTTGTTGCAGGATTTTTTTTTTTAATTCTGAGCTGTGAAACCTAAAGTAGGGCAATACCCTTCTTTTCAACAATACCTTGACTTCCTACAGTCAGCAAATGCAATATGTATGGGATTCAGAATGATCCCATTAAAATTCATTAAACCGTGTTTGCAGCTATTTAGTAAATTTTGAAGAAAAGAAACCTATTGCCTCTTCTGCTCCCTACTATGGCCTATTTGAATGTAATTAACCCTTCATTCATGGGTCTTTCTATCCAACTAATCTCCCACCTCATGCCTTCCAGTGCATTTTTAATAGAACAGCTAATACCATCACCCCAAATCCCCCAGCACTCGCTGCGCAATGGAGCTCTTTGCAGAGGCGAGGTATTGTAAATCTCCATAAACAGTGCTTGGATGAACAGCAAATTCAGATAAGTGATGCGTTCTTTCTCATGTCTTCCAGTTACAAACAGTGAATGCTCTTCATTCTTCAAGGTAGATTTTTGTCAAGGCTGAGGCTGCATTCACGCCACCCCAGGGGATTTAGCTGGTAGATTCAGGAATGGTTGGTTGGGGGGGATAAATAAATAAACCATGGCAATACACATGCAATAAATTAAAAAGCAAACTAGTAAGAAAGACATGGAAATCAGCTAGGAGAAGTTATACGATGTGTTACCCTTGTGCATGCAGAATGCAGAGTCTAGGCCCAGTCCTGAAAGGTGCTGAGCCCCTATATCGCCCCTCTCTTATAGGGCTGTGCTCTTATTGAAGGAGTTTTGTGGGCAGGAGGAGTAGGAAGCGAAAGGGACATATTTTAATGGGGCTGGTTAATTCAAGAGAGCTGGTTATGTTTTTTAATGCAAAATCTTTTTACCCTCAATGATAAAAGGTGTTTGATTTCAAAACAAAGCCTCTGATTTTGATGGAATTCTGGGAGATGATTTCACTGCCCAAATGAAAACTTTGGATGAAAATAAAAACTTTTTTATGTTGTTTTCAGTACCATGTTTTCACAGGAACCAAAAGTGTTTTCTGATCTACTCCAACCTGCCACTCTTAATAAGGAAAGCCAGAAAGAAAACTTCTATTAGTTCAGATCTTCCTTGTCTATCTTAGGGAGGCTTCGATGCTCCTGATCCACCCAGCTGTCAGCGTGGCCATTCATGTGATTCAATTAAGCATGTGCTTTATTGGATGGAGGCTTTTGTTCCATAATGATATTTCATTTTAAAGATATATGTATCCATCCTTGTGGGTATATTGCTATATAGTACATTGATCTGAAAGACCTCTTGGTGTGCATAGGGGTATGTAATGTGTTTTTCTCATTGTGTTTTATTTTCCTGAGCTCTGGCTACGTGTTCTTGTTCAGTGCAGGGCAGACAAAGAAGCACCAGTCCCAGTCCTACAGTTTATGTGCCCGACGAATGTTTAATCTTGAAGAACTAGGATGTAAATTTTAAATATAGTATTTAACTGGTATGCAATATCACTGGAAGGCTTCACAAAGTGTGCTCTCAGGACAAAACAAGAATGTGATATGGCTATAAATTGTTTTATCAGTTGGAGGTTTAGAACCAGCCTGAGCATGAGATTATGTCTTTGACCATTCAGCAAACAGCTGTGATTGTATCTAATTCTTCTCTATAACCCAGTTTACTTTTGGCCTTCACAACATCCCCTGGCAATGAGTTCCACAGATTTACTCTGTGTTGTGTGATAAATACGTCCTTATGCTCGTTTTAAACTTGCTGTGTATTAACTTCACTGGGTGTTAGATGAGGGGGTAAACAATAATTCTGTGTTCATTTTCTTCTCATATGGAAGCTGTTCTGAACTCTTAATAATTTCTGTTTCCTTTTTCTGTACTGCTTCCTATTCTAATGTGTCTTTTTTGAGACAGAACAGCCAGAACTGCATTCAGTATTCACAGCATGGATGTACCAGGGATTTATAAAAAGGAAATATGATATTTTCTCTCTTATTATCTATCCCTTTCCTAATGATTCCTAATGTTCTGTTAGCATTTTTGATTGCTGCTGCACAGTGAGATGATGTTTTCAGAGAGATATCCACAATGACCCCAAGATCTCTTTCTCGAGTGCCAACAACTAATTTAGATGCTCTCATTTTGTATGGATAACTGGCATTATGATTTCCAATTCTGTTCAGTTATTTGGGCCCCAGGTTCCAGAGGTAGAAACTGAGGCACAAAGAATTTAAGGAGTTGACCAGCAAAACTCTCAGCACTAGGTGATTTGATGACTATTATGTAGAAAGCTAGGGGGGAAAAAATCAGGACTAGAACTGAGAATCCTGCCTCCTCATTTCTTGGTCCTACGACTAAAGATTACCACATCAAAGAAAAGGTAGGGATATAAATGTACTTTAGAAATCTATAGATTAGCTGTGTGTATATGCAAACAGTTCAGCATGCTATTGTGATAATAAATAGCAAATAACGCCATGAAGAGGGGTCCGTGTACAACATAACACTATAGTTTGATTACCATACATCTCTATCACACTGAAAATACAACTATGAGTTCAACAATGGTTTAAATGTTAGGACCCAAAGAATTGCTCCAGGAAATATTCAAGATGATCTGATGTAGTGGGTTGCGAAATCACTAAAAAAAAAAAAAACAACCTAGGAGTAAAGCTCTACATCCAAGCCACTATTCTTAGCCTGATACCAAAAACCAAAACTAAAGCCTAAATTATTATTCTTATTATTTAAGAACCCAGATGAGAAGCAAAAGTGCACACTGCAGTGCACACAGATGCCGATTAGCTGGAGATTATATTGATGATGTAATAAAAATTCACTTTGTCTATTAAGCTGCACTAGGACGATCAGAGAAAGATTAGATAAAAATCAGAAAGAATGAATAATAGAAGCGAGAGGGGAAAGTCATAAACCATAGCTCCCAGAGAAGAACTTCATCCCAGAACACCCTTCAATCAAACTAAATAAGTGCTGGAGTATACACACCACAGATCTACATATAACCTATATACGTTTGTGTGTGTATGTGTGGGTGGGTATATTATCAATGCAACACATATAGGTTATATAGGTTATAGGTAGATTTCTGTATGTATACACACATAGAAATATGTATATGTAGATATAACATTCATCCACCTATATGTAAATACACTTCCATCTATCTGTTTGTACACACACGTGTGTGTGCATAACACCTAGATACACATTTCTTTCTGCATATGTATTTATATTACATTTCTGCACAAATCCTTGTGTACACAGAATCACAAGTATGATTAGATAGATAGATAGATAGATAGATAGATAGATAGATAGATAGATAGATAGATCAAGCTCCCTTTGCTCACAGCAAACCCTAGTCCGACGGCAATAGGAAAAAACTTTCTCCTGCACAGTGCTTGCTTGAACGAGAATGGTGCCACTGCACATCCAGCATTGGTTCAACTTTACTGATCATGTTTAATATTTGATTAAACCTTTGGCATAGTTGAGTGTCCTGATCTGAACAGATGATCTGACACTTCTCTGGTAGTAAAGCCAAGCATAAGTAATACCCATCCTCTGTCTAGCACTGCCTGGTGTATGCAACTTGAATTTTGCCGTCTCTTAAGAAGCTGCTAAATGCTTCGGGATTCTTTTCAACTGCTTTGTGTCTTCAGCTGGCCTTTATGAAAACTAGCAAGCAACAAACCATGAAATGTATTAATTTGCCCAAGACTGAAAGTTGGAGCAGGGATTTATCAGTAACAGAGGAAGAAATTCCCTTCCTTCCAAAGTCTGCCTTCTCTGACTATTTAACTATTTTTCCTCTTGTCCCCTCTGTAGTTTTTGGCTATGGTTTTCTAAATTCATTACAACATGCTCAACACTTAGCTCAACAGCTTGGAGATGTTTGTGCAGTTGCCCACACAAATACGTGCATACGCACGCACCCAGCAATTTTACAAATAAAACACACTGGCTGGGGTAGGAGAAGGCCATGCAAGCCTCTGCAGGGGAACCTAGCTCAGGGTGACAAAAAGCAGTGAGCAGATCTGCAGGACTGGAGCACATTGACTGTCACTGTTTATAAAACTGTTGCTGATGCTTTCAGAGTGGATAGTAAGAATGGTGATTTTCACAAAGGAGCTCTTTGCAGTGGCCCTTTAGCTGAAGAAATGCCCAGTCCCTCAGCACAGACAGAAATCAAACCTAATACTAATAAATATTTTGCACTTGGAGAGATGATTTCCACACAAAACTCTTTGCAAAGCTGAGCATTTTGATCCTGTTTTTTACACAGAGAGAGAGTGAGGCACACGCTGCTTTAAAGACTGTGCGCAAGATGCCATAGGATGCTGGGTGGGAACAGACCCTCACTTTCCTGACTCGCAGTCCCCTCAATCTCAGGCTATGCTGCCTCCCCCCTCTGGGATGTTCTGCTTGCTTGTTTCTTTTTTGTGGGGTGGGAGCAATTTAAGATACTGAAAAGCTTCAGAATTACGGGAAAATCTGCTTACAGGAGGCAGCATTCCTGCTTTACAGGGAAAACTCAATTCCCTGGAAAGTGTACGAGGGATCATTTGCCTTGTTGTTCATCAGACTTTAAAAAAAAAAAAGATGAAATTGTATAAGCATTTGATTTATTGTATTCTTTTTTTGATCTTCAAAAAAAGACACAGACCCTTCATCTCCAATGCCCCTTCCCTTCATTGGGATTGGTTTCTTTGCCCTGGATGGGCAAAGTCAGATCCTCTCCAATGCTTGCCATGACTTTTATTTGGTCTAGATGGAGTGGCCGATCTCCCAGCTGAATACTGAAGCTGTCCACCATCCTGTCTTTTTGAGTGAGGGCAGAAAAGCCAGGGCACAGGCCAGAATAATGAGAGTTAAACTGCAGATCCAAGAAACGGACACAAAGCATGCACAGTGACTGACAAGAGCACAGTGTGAGACATGAACGTGCAACGTGGGCAGCGACGGTGTGGAGCTCAGAATCTGATCTGGATGGTGGGACCCTAGAGAGAGGAGAAAAGGCCAGAGAAGAAGTGAATTTGATGGGTGGGCAGGTAGACATGAGACCCGGGTCTGCAGAGCAAGCATGGGAGGGGTGGGAGAATCGAACTGGAGATTGTCAGATCAAGCCTGAGAAGTGACCTCACCCCCTAGAACAAGAGCTTGCATTTAGAAAGTTCAACTGAGGTGCAAAGACTGGGCCTGGGTATTAAGCTAAAAGAGTCAGGCCTTGGAGAACCCAGAGAGTAAGAGACTGGGAATTGAACTTGGAAAGTGAAAGCATTGTCTTGGGTCTGAAAATGGAGCCTGGAGAGGGAGCAGCCAGTCCCGCAGTAGAGATTAGATCTGTAGCATAGCAGGGTCGCTGGGCCAGTTGTTCACTGTTTGAATTGCGAACCTGCTGCCAGGAATCTGCTCACTGCAGCTAAGCAAGGAGAGAGTGTGTGTGTATGTAAGCGGTGGAGCAGGGATGATTTTTTTTATTGGATAGTCAGAGCGAGTCCAAATTCTACCAGCACCTCCATGCCCCTGACTATACATTGGTCAGTCGTGAGCGATCATTTAAAAACACAAACCACTCCGAGCTGCAGAGCTTGGAGAAAACACGGAGCCCCACCTTTCAAAAAAAGGAACCCACCATTTCTTCCCCTTCTGTGACTGCTATTGGTAAAGTTTAGTAAATATGTGAATAATTAAACACATACTTCCCCTCCTGCCTCAGGGCCTGTGAAACTGAAACCAAGCTGGATTTCAGGCAGTCAGACAACACCACCCAAAACCTGTCTTCCCTCCTTCCGCACAATGTCATTGACAGAAGAGCATCATCATGATCTGCAAGCAAACAGAGGCCAAAAAACAGGATGGGAGGGCTTATGCCATCAGCGTTTCAAAACCACCCTTTTAACTACCCCAATTTTGGCTTTCAGAGTGATAAGCATGAAGGGGATGAGAAATGGAAAATGTGATATTGACATAGTAATAAAAAAAAAAATACAAAGCCAAAATCCACCTGTTTGATTTGCTGGTTGGTTGCTGGCTGATTAGTGTGGGAAAGAAAGTGAAAAGCCACTTTTTACTGAAATGGTTTTCAAATGCGTTTCAGGCTGGCTGGACTGGCTGGCCACTACACGCCTCTGTTTATCCATGTAGCGAGGCACTGCTTCGTCAAGCGGCCTCCCCCTTACACTGGGTCACCCTGCCATGAAGGGGTAAAAGAAGCTCACACTCCATGGCCGCTTCCTTGCCTATTCTCTCATGCCCACAGTGGTGATAGCTTTCTGTGAAGAGGCCCGCCTTTCACTAGTCACTTTGATCCAGAGCCCACTGAAGTCAGGTGGGAACGTTGGCTCACATCCTAGACAATGGAGAGAGACCACCAAATGAATTAACCTAAATCACTGAAGAACCATCAGGTGGGAGCAAATGCTGACAATGGACCCAAGGCATAGGACCTGATCCAAAGTGTATTGTAATCAACAGGCTTTGGACCAGGACCTTTGAGCAGAAAGGCATGACATAGCTGTTTCCCAAAGTAGCAACAGTCATAGTAACACATAGATCCTATATGATTCATTCAAAAAGAAATCCATTCGTGATCCTGAGTCAGTGAATGACCAATTTTCTGTAGGCACCAGCATGACCCAGAAGGGGTCTGAACCTGCTTCCCACTGAAATGATTAGCAAAAGTTGCACTGATTTTAGCTATGCAAGCACAGGCCCAAACACACGTTCAGCCGTAATTGTTTGAGAACCGTTTTGTCTAGTCCCTCTCAGCTTTTGAAAGCCTGATCTCTCCTATTCCTGTTTCCCCTGCACACAACACTTTGCTTGGATCTAGCATCTAAGGTTCTTGAAGCATGTACCAATATAGTTAAGTCTCACGTCACACCCCACATCCCCCAAGAGTCTGATTATCCCCCTGTTAAAGATGAAGAAGTGAAGGGTGTAATCCAAAACCCGTGGAAGTATTTCCATCAATTCCATAGCCGGTTGTACTGGTGACTCATTATCAAAGCTAAGATTAGAACCCTGACGTCCTAATTCCCCACTGTGGACCATACTCCTTCCTGCACTGCCACATACCTAAAAGTGCTGGCAGCTGTTTGACGACTGCATGTTGGCCACATCTTAGCCAGTAGCAAAGCGTCAAGAATGAACATCAACATTTTCCTTTGCTTTGTTTAATTTGGCATTAATTTTTAGTATCCTACTAGTAGAAAGTGAAAACTGTCATCACTATATCACCATTGTCTCCAACCATATCTTTATGTGCAGCTTCCCATGCAGCATGTTGATGGGTTGGTTTGGGGTTTTCTTGCCCTTCTACTCATGATAAACTTGGATTGAAATTATTTGTAACATATGTATTTATTGGGTTGCTCAATGGGTTGTGTTCTGGCTCTTATAAACAAAAATATAATAAATTATTCTAAAGATATTTGCAAAGGGTTTTACTTTACCTTCCCTTCCATAGTACATAGTTCCCCCCTCCCCTTTACTGGTAGCCAGTAGAATGAGATTTGCATTTCTTTGTCTTAAAAAAAAAAAAAAAAAAGCAACAACAGAAAAAAAATCTATGTTCTGATGGAGCCAAGGATTGCGCATAAATAGAGAATGGCATGTCACAGAAGAGAGTGAAAAATCATATCCCTGATCCATGTATTATTGAAGACTGAATCTGCTCAAATAAATAGCTTTCAAAAGCAATTAAGATCCTGCAAAAGGAAAACACTTGCCTTCTAAAGTGAATCAAGGCATAGTGCAAGTAAAACCACCTTTAAACTACCATACGGGACTAGAGTGAGGCACTTACGGCTGAATGGTTGAACCAAATGAATGAACTAGCAAAACTAGACAAGACAATATATTGCTAAAGAGAGAGTAGTTAGGAGACTCTTAAGCAAGCTGTTCTGTGTGTTTAGATTTCTAAAAGTAGCAATCAAAAGGCAGGCAAATCCCATATTATTGGGACTTCCTGTCTCACGAGTATATCTTGTAAATTTGTTTCTAACCCAGGGTCCGATCCAACACTCCTTGAAATCAAGCAGAGTCCTTCTGCCAATTTTAGTGCACTTTGCATCAGACCATTGCATACTTTGCAAAGAGTTAATAGACACAGATATATGGCTATAAATCTATAGTGTGTGTGCATGGCCTTTTCACATTAATTACATTAAAATGTTGTGATCTCTAATATCCATGATCCCCTGGCTCCTGTGGTACAGTCACACACCGATATTATTTGAAAAAACGATACAGATAGATGTGTGTGATAGCAGAGAAGTGGGTCAGCTGCTGTTCGGATGGGCTGAAAATTCCTTTCTCTGAGTAATAGGGAAGGGACTAGTCCTGCTTTTAATATACAGAAAAGCAGAGTTTTCACTGGGTTGGCTTCCGAAGAGTTTCGAGCCAACACAATCTGCTCATGAAAGGGACCTGTCTCGCATGTTACATTTCAAAGAAGTGCTTCAAAACAGCTTGACCTTAGTATATTATTAGAATCAATCAATATTATTAATATTACAGAGCTATTTTGTAAATTCTGAACCGTCCTCCTCCTTGAGAATTACAGCAGTTACTTTATACAGTCTCTGGTTAGATTGGTCAACTGAGCTATTGATATTATTAATGAAGAATATCTACATTGTGACCTTTACTCAGAAAACTGAGTCTCTCCTATAAGGCTGTCAGTTTCCTTAAAGAAGTATTGATAAGCTCATTACTGTATTGCTCCATATTATCTGAGGTGTGATGTTTCACTCGCTCTCAGGCATCTTAGGCTAGTAAACTTATATTCTGCCCGCCCCTCCTAAAACGCTTGTCTCCTTGGAATTGATCAAATAGTGAATTAGAACATTATGCAGAGGAAGCATAATCATGGGATTTTTACAAGTACTCTGTGATATATATTTTGATCTTTTGAAAGCCTTCATCCCTCTGGATACTAGTAAGGAAGCACTGTTTTCTAGGGATATTATTAGTTTGATGCTGCTTTATTCATCTACCTGCAAGAAGGTGTCGACTTCAACAAAGATATCTGTGTGTGTTTGCATTGGGTGATGCCTATTATGTGAATCTGCCCTTAGAAACTGAAAAGAAGAGGAACGGTGAACAAATGTAAGTCTGTTCTTTGTATACATGTGTTCATGGCTGTTCTGTGCACGCCACTATACGAATAGATACTTGTACTAGAAACTGGCCAAGTATACAGTCAGATCTCATCAGACCCACGCTGTCTGCAAAGCTCCATTTTTATTTGTCTGAAGAAAACTCAGGTTAGGAGCCACACATTCGGCTCACTGTAAAGTCAGCCTAGTTATCTTTAAATATTTTTGAGGCCCAGACACACTACACACAAACCAGACATGGATTAATTAGGTGTGACTGTATCATTAAATTAGTACAATGAACAAACAGCTTCGTATCACATTCAACTCTTCGTATACAGATTCCAAGAATTTGAGTCACCTGTCACTGTCACCTAAGAATAAGATTTCTGTAATGTTGCATTTGAGAAGCAAACATGTAGCGATCTATGGGATGGTGCACATTGCACACAGATAGAAATAGTTATGTAGGTGTATAATGAATATGTGTTTTCATAAATATGGATGTAGAATGTATGCATCATGGAGTGCATTGACATCTCTCTCTGTATAAACATTGGATATACAACCCTATTCAGTACAGCTTCTTTCATACAAATTATATCCTGCATAATGTTTTCAGGAGTTAAATAAGAAAATTATAGAGTTAAAGAGCAGTGGGGGGAAAGAGATTGTGTGGCATAAGCAAAGGAGAAAATTTCTATCTATTTGCCTGTCTGTCTATCTGTATTACATGTTGGTCTGATCAACTATCCGCAAAAATACGTATATCTTTGCAGCACGCTTCTCCCCAGCAGCAGGCTCACAGGGGCATCAGAATCAACAACAACCTATGAAAGAGTTAATGTTAAGCAAAGCTTGCTCCTTTTTGAATAAAGGAGGGAGAAGTAAACAGATGAGGGTGAGGTAGATCGAAATCTGTGTGCCTCATTGGCTGAGCTGTTGAATATTTTTAATGCATGGTTAGGGTTTGTTACTTAGACCCTGTTAAGTGTCTGGAAACCTTTGATCTGTGGCCAGTCTTAACAAAGGTGACAATTAATTAAAGGAGAGTGCATGGCAATAAAGTTCAAATGCGGTCACTTTATTTACACTGTCTAAAGCTGGTTCACAGAAGTCACTGTCCATTAAAATCTTGCTGAAGTCCAGTTCATTATCAATTTTTCCCCTTGCCTTGATCAATATTTTTGGCTGCTCCTGCTTGACAAACTTAACACAATGTCTATATCTATATGTCTTTCCATTCATTGCCAGCCATAAATAGCTGTATATTGTTTATTTTTAGCCAGTGGCTCTGGTGAGGCACTTTATTTGAGAGACTTAGAGTTGCCATCTATCTTTGTGTTAAGGAGTTACAATTAACGAGCCTCGGAGACGATAAGAGTGGAGTATAAGAAATGCAGAGCAAAAGCTGCATTCCCCTTCATTGTGCATCCAGGCTGGGCCTCAAAGTGACAAAAGTAAAACAAAGGCAAATTCCAAGATGACACCCTGACTTCCACTCACACTCTGTACAGCAGCACGGAGTATGCTGAATGTCAGTCCATGAAATCCTGGGATCCCAGTGATGCCATGGCACATTTGGAGGACTCAGGAAGAAAAAGTTCCCTATGATATAGACCACAGCTCAGTCCAGGGAACTAAAATAGAGTAACAGCTTTAACTTCTACCTCTTGTGATTTTTTTCCTCATCATCTCCACTGCACTTTCCAATAGATTAAGTACTGAACTTGTCTCTGCGACCACTCCCTTTGGCATTAGTAGGACTCTTGAATGAGCAAGAAAGTCATGAAAGGCCTTGTAATAAGAGTTGTTTCTGTTGTGGGGTTCCCTTCTTTATTTGAGTGTTACTTGGTTCCATTGACGGGAATCCAGGAAAAGGGACAAGTCCTCAGCCCTGGAAGTGTAGGACAACTTGACCAGAGATGTTGTGGTTTACTATGTAAACCCACCACCAACAGGTTTTAAAAATAATGTGGCTCATACAGATACAGAAGGGCTGCTTTGTTAGCTAGCTGACAGCATGCAAACCTGGGGCCCAGTCCTGTTCCCACTGAAGTAGATAATACACTTCCTACGGACTTCCACAGGAAAAGAAGAGGCCCTTGGTGCTTAAGGGAGGAGGATGGCTGGATTCATTAAAACACAGTCCCATTCTCTGAGAACCAGGCTCAGTTTAGCTCATGTAACTATTCACCTGCTTGGGACAAACAGAAGGACAAAGTATGAATATGAGAACAGTTGGCAGAAAAGCCACTATGAAATTCATGGCCTTCTGCTGTACTGGATGATTACTGGAACTTTACAGCTGACATATTTAAGTTGTTGGAAGTATTTCAGGGGGTTTTATCAATGCAGGCAATGGACCCAATAGACTGTATCCCCTCTCACCCAGTTTTTCTCCTTTGCAACTGTTAGCACCTGTCACATACACCCTCCTTTATTCACACTCGATTGATGTGACCGTAACAGCTCCTTCAGAGTCGTCATGGTCTGCCGGGTCAGTGCGACTGGCATGCATGCGTATAGGGTCTGCTTGATGAAAAACCCTCTGATGTCTCGCTGAAAAAGATCGCTGCGCATTTGCAGCTCTTGAGGCCAGAGGATCCCTTCCTTGGTCTGCTATCCCCTTCACCCTTAGCCTACATGCACCACGCAGATGAGTTTCTAAATCCTCCCTCTGTGAGGCTTGCATCCATATTCTTGTTGAATACGACATAGCTCCTGCAGCCTTACTCCCTCTTCGCTCAGGCAAAATTCCCCATGACTCTGTCAACTTTGCTCACAGGGCCCTTCCATTGCTTGCCTGACTCTGTTTGAATCACCCATGCAGGTGCTTTGTGTCTTCCTCTGAACCATCAGGCACCGGTCACGGTCAGAGACCAGCTAACGGAGTAGATGGTTCACGGGCCTGATCACCACTGCGACAAACTTTCCAGTTTTTGTTTCTTTATTTTTTAACCATCCTGACTGTCATTTCTGATCACTTCCTCCAATGACCAGTGTCAATAATCCTTTAAGTATTTGTAAGTGATTGGGAGCTTTGTGGCCTCCTTTGTGATTCCACTCTGTTGGTCCCACTTTAAACATAATCTGTCCAAATACAGGTTTAAACTGCAGGAATGTGAAGAAAAAAGCATCCAAAATCACCAACTTCCATTGTCTTTCTTCTCCCCCCTACCAGCAATATAGCTATAAGCTAAACAACCTGTTTATTATTATTATTATTATTATTATTATTATTATTATTATTATTATTATTAT